>JAZDUH010000299.1:75000-585149 GCA_036419115.1 Scarus forsteni | reverse complement strand
ATATATTGATATATTTATTCACTTTTCATGTCTTTATGTAAAAGTAAATTTAATTTATTTTAATCATATACTTATTCATTTATCCTTAATCAGTGTTTTTTTCAATACATCATCAACATAATTTTTTTGTACATTGAAGAAGTTTAACTCTGCTGTGAAAATTAAATCTGACATTAAATGAACATGTGAAGAAGAAATGACCTTCAGTTTTCATGAATAAATGTCTGTATTTGAAAAGAATACATCTGTCATTTATTGTTGAATCAGATGTTGTTTGTCTTGTTTCCTGTTTCTAAAACAAACAGACTGTCACAATCAGAGGAACACATCAGTTCTCCTACAGGACACACTTGGTCTGATTTACAACAGAAGATGAGTGGAGATATATCAGGAGGAGCTCAAAGAAGGTTGAAATGTCAGCAGATCAGATATCAGCAAAAATCCACCATCATGCATCCCTACATATGATCAGTCAAACATCTGGACATGAAGATGCTTCAGTTCATAATCACACACACAAGATCTACAATAGAAACAGAGAAAACATGAACTTACATCAGAATCTCCAGTCTACAGTTTGGACTCTGCAGAAAATCACACAGCAGCTTCACTCCTGAATCATGAAGTTTGTTGTTGCCCAGGTTCAGCTGTCTCAGATGGGAGGGGTTGGACTTCAGAGCTGAGGCTAAAGAAGAACAGCTGATCTCTGACAAACTGCAGTAATCCAGTCTGAATAAAGAAGAGAATGAAGAGAAAAACTATTTAGGATCCAATCAGATGTGTCCACATCACACAGTCTGCTCAGCAGAGCCAATCAGCTGCTGCTCTGCCTCCTGTACTTCAGTTTGTCTCAGCTGCTTTCACACACGTCTTGATCCGTTCCTCCTGTTTCTCTAAAGTGTAAACAGCAGAGCTCAGATTTTTCTGTCAGGATCAAACCTTCACATCTAAACACTTCAATCTGAGCTCACAGTCACAGTCTGCTGTCACATGGTCCAGTTTAGCTCCAAAACAATTATTTATTTTACTTTATAAGGAAATATATGAGGAAATAAAACAATTTGATAAATAATATACAAAAATATTTCCACAAACATCTTTGATCTTTGGACTGAAACTAAATTTTCCTTTTGTCAACATTTGAACACATCATGATGAAATGTTATATTTTTGTCTAATCCTCATTTTTCTGAGCTGTCATTGAACACATCATTATATACCTGTCACTGTCTGCTCATTAAGTCTTAAAGTTTGTTGAAATGTTTCAAAGTCATTCAGCAGACGCTTTTGTCCAGAGCCACGACCATCTGAGAGTCAGAACAACACGAGCAAGAATCTGAACCTGAGGAACAACGTTAGTAAGAGCAGCAAACTGCTTCAAGTCCGTTTGGACACACCAGCTGACATGTGGAGCTCCAGGCACACACATTTTTATTTATACCAAGAAGGAGATCATCTTCAATATGGAGAACAAAAATGACAAATGGATAAATACTTAGTATCTAACTAAATACATAAGTATGAGAATAAATCAATAAATATGTTTTGGCAATTAAAAGGGCATTTCCTGTATTTTTACATTTATTTATTAATTCATGAATTTATTTGTATTTAATTATTTATGTATTAATATATTTCGGCAATTTTTAAAATAAATTTCCAAATTTATTTTTCATTCAAACTTTTATTTTATATCCACAGTTATTTATTTATTCCTGTTTTTCTACATTTTTTTATTTATACATTTATATTTTATAAATTTCCCACTTTTAATTTATTCATTCCTTCTTTTCTACATTTATTTATTTACATTTTTTAACCTTGTAAAGCCAATTGTATCATATTTGATACATACTTTTATAATACCTCTATCTACTAAATATGATCAACAAATTACAACAAAACATCTGCATACAATCAGATAAATGATAAAAATGTCGATTATCAGTCGCCAAAAACACCTGATGTATCAAATGAGATATTTTAATATTTTAAGTATTTCAGCAGAAAGTGAAAGCTCCAAAAAATTAAAATTTTCTGACTATAATTGTATGGTCTTGGGCTTTAAAGGGTTAAAATTAATTTCCTATTTTTTTCATTCCTGTGCTACATGTCTACATTTTTAATAAGAGCAGTAGAAGAAGGCAGGGGGGATTTGTGATCATCGTGCCGAATTTGGTGTCAACACAGCCATAAAAACTTAAGTTTTTGCAGTTCTTATAGCCATAACCTATTAATTAACAAACATGCCAATATAAAAAATGTGTAAAATACATAAAAAAAACTTTCTTTAAAGAAAGAGTTGTAGTACATGAAAAAAGAGATGCATGATCATCAGGCTGAGTTTGGTGTCACTGCAACAAAAAACAGTTCAGTTATTAGTTTTGATCATCATTACCTGTAAATGAGTATCCATCAATATTTAAAGTCATATAAATTTAATTAAGAACAACTCTTAAAATGGAGATGTAGTATAATATTGAAGAGATGTTTGATCATTAGTGTGACTTTAGTGTCACTACAGTTACCATCAACAAAAACATTGCAGTTATTATTTTCTATGCCTATTTATTAACACAATTAAATATACAAAACATCATTAAAATCAAATCAGAACATTCTTTCTGAAGTAAGAGCTGTAGTTCAAAGTAGAGATCATCATTCATGTTTTGTTATGACTTGGTTGGTAGATGTCATTACTTTGATGGCATTTCCTTTATTTTCAATCAGAAAGTCCTGTAAAATATTTTAATTCATAAGTCTTAAAGAAATTATGACCCGTAATATGAAAAACATATGATCCTCTGTATTTGCTGTGATTTTGAAGACTTTACTTCTCAGTCTGGGGAAGTTATTCCATTTTCACTATTCCTCGGATATGGTAATTTGCAGATGGTCCCTAAGCCTCCGAGCCATCAGCTTCAGCGTGTTGACGGCTCGTTTGGAGGAAAACGAGTTTAAAGCTCACAGTCTTCATTACAGTGATCAAAAAGAGGGGTCGGGTTTGGAACTACGTTCTTTTGTAGATGAGTTATTGAGCCACAAAGTCCAAATCTGTGAATATCCTTCTAAATAAAGCCAAGCAGATGTTTCCTAGTTTGAGATGACTTCATTCTCATAACTTTTCAACTTTATTCTCGTAATTTATGAGATTATTCTTGTAACTTTATGACTTTTTTCTGGTAACCTTCCTTTTTTTTAGTTTTCAACGTGGCCCTAATCCTCCGTCGTACACAGCAGAGCTGGTTTTTGAAGTGGAGGATTTTTACAGAAAGATATCATGTTTTTATGAGCATGTCTGCTGTGTGTGAGAGCTGTCAGTCTCTCCTTCACTCTCTCTGTCATTCAGTAACAAACTCAGGTGTGACAGTTATTGTGTCATCTGTTCATCACACATCAACCACATCAAACTAAAAACTGATTCATTATTAAAGTCAGACAAGTTTAAGAAAACACTGAGATTTACAAAAGCACCTCAAAGATCACAAGACTAGCTCCTGATTATTATAAAACTGTTCATAAAAAGTGATCAGAATGCAGGAAAGAAATGATTTGAGTTTAAAAATGTCAGAGAATGACCCAGTCAACCCCAACTCACGTGATGATGTTGAATAAATAGTTATGATTTACCCACTGCAGGTAAAACCTGATCCTGTGGAAAAACTGAGGAACAACAATGACAAATAAAATAATAACAGTGATGACACAGGCTAACATGAACTGTTATTTTTGTTGATGAGCCATATTATCAAAGTAAACACACCACTGTTGTCATTTTAGCTCTAAATTCATTCTGACAATATAATATGGTGGAACAAAAATACCAGGTTAAAGCACCAAAACAAACATGAGCCATTACAGAGCAGTCATGTCAGGTGGTAAAGCAGTTTGCTTATAGATCTGAAGTCATTATAATATCCATATCAGCAGGGAGCTGAAGTCAGTCCTCCATCATCCTTCAAGACCAAACTCTAGATAGTCCGTGGGTGCTTTGTTTTCAAAGATGATCACCAATGATCTGAAATCAATGGCTCATAAAAAACTTTACATCACAGGACTACAGAAATATAGCAGCTAACAGGCTGCTAGCAAGCTAAAGGCTAACCTGTGTACCTGCACAGACGGTTAAGGAGCTGAAACAGCTGTTTGGTACCAGTCAAGTCAAGACAGCACGAGGAGATCTGATCACACCGATGTAACCAATCAGGCCTCAGAATGAGGTAGGACCGCCCACCTCATAAACAAAGGAGCTCAAGAATAAATAAATGTGGAAATAGATGAGTAAATAGATATATGAATAGATGAATGTAGAAATACATAAATAAATGAATGTGGAAATAAGTAATTTAGATATATATAAATAAATGCAGAAAAATAAAAACAGAAATATAAAAGTACAGGAAGAGAATTTTTTATAACCAAATATTTTGATATATTTATTCACTTTTCATGTCTTTTTGTAAAAGTAAATTTAATTTATTTTTAATCATATACTTATTCATTTATCCTTAATCAGTTTCGTTTTCAATACATCATCATCAACATCATTATTGTTTGTACATTTGAAGAAGTTTAACTCTGCTGTGAAAATTAAATCTGACATTAAATGAACATGTGAAGAAGAAATGACCTTCAGCTTCATGAATAAATGTCTGTATTTGAAAAGAATACATCTGTCATTTATTGTTGAATCAGATGTTGTTTGTCTTGTTTCCTGTTTCTAAAACAAACAGACTGTCACAATCAGAGGAACACATCAGTTCTCCTACAGGACACACTTGGTCTGATTTACAACAGAAGATGAGTGGAGATATATCAGGAGGAGCTCAAAGAAGGTTGAAATGTCAGCAGATCAGATATCAGCAAAAATCCACCATCATGCATCCCTACATATGATCAGTCAAACATCTGGACATGAAGATGCTTCAGTTAATAATCACACACACAAGATCTACAATAGAAACAGAGAAAACATGAACTTACTCCAGAATCTCCAGTCTACAGTTTGGACTCTGCAGAAAATCACACAGCAGCTTCACTCCTGAATCATGAAGATCGTTCCAGCTCAGGTCCAGCTCTCTCAGATGGGAGGGGTTGGACTTCAGAGCTGAGGCTAAAGAAGAACAGCTGATCTCTGACAAACTGCAGCCCTCCAGTCTGAATAAAGAAGAGAGAATGAAGAGAAAAACTATTTAGGATCCAATCAGATGTGTCCACATCACACAGTCTGCTCAGCAGAGCCAATCAGCTGCTGCTCTGCCTCCTGTACTTCAGTTTGTCTCAGCTGCTTTCACACACGTCTTGATCCGTTCCTCCTGTTTCTCTAAAGTGTAAACAGCAGAGCTCAGATTTTTCTGTCAGGATCAAACCTTCACATCTAAACACTTCAATCTGAGCTCACAGTCACAGTCTGCTGTCACATGGTCCAGTTTAGCTACAAAACAATTATTTATTTTACTTTATAAGGAAATATATGAGGAAATAAAACAATTTGATAAATAATATAAAAACATATTTCCACAAACATCCTTGATCTTTGGATTGAAACTAAATTTTCCTGTTGTCGTCAACATTTGAACACATCATGATGAAATGTTATGTTTTTGTCTAATCCTCATTTTTCTGAGCTGTCATTGAACACATCATTATATACCTGTCACTGTCTGCTCATTAAGTCTTAAAGTTTGTTGAAATGTTTCAAAGTCATTCAGCAGACGCTTTTGTCCAGAGCCACGACCATCTGAGAGTCAGAACAACACGAGCAAGAATCTGAACCTGAGGAACAACGTTAGTAAGAGCAGCAAACTGCTTCAAGTCCGTTTGGACACACCAGCTGACATGTGGAGCTCCAGGCACACACATTTTTATTTATACCAAGAAGGAGATCATCTTCAATATGGAGAACAAAACATGACATGAGGATATATAAAAAAATAAATATGTTAATAAATAGAAACATGAAAAAATTAAATATCTAAATATATTTTGGTTAAAAAAAAAGGTCTGTTGCTGTATTTTTGCATTTATTAAAGAGACTGTGAGGAGTTTTTAAGTAATTACAAAAAAGTCTCACTTTTAGACTTATGCCTGATCGAAATACGCACTTATCGATGAGTTTTATAGCTATATATAGCATCTTAATAGGTTATCTATAAATGCTATTCTTTAGCCTTCCGGTCGGGTCGGTCAGGGCTGGACTGGCCTAGATACTCAACTTCGGGGACCCAGACAATTAAAACTAGAGGAAATTTATATTATTTTATCATTTATATTACACGTCTGAGAGCACCGGGCTGTATGTAGCCATATATAGCCGGCTACAACTATGATAATAACTTTTCCCCGCATTGCTTGTCGTCACACATCAAAAACTACCGCTACGTAACTAGAAAAAGATACATTACCTCGTGGCTTTGCATCCCGTAAGTTGTTGAAAAAGAACTTGTTAAACAATGCAGAGTTCCGACAAAGATCCATGCTGCATTCATCACAACAAACAAGCACACTTTGCTTCACGTCTCCGGTGCGTTCAATTTGTAGCCAGAAGTAGGAATTTTGAGTTACAAGCGGTAAACTAACGTCCCCCGAAGTCAGAATTTCCTGCTGGGAACTCGGTGAAACCTCGCCACCCCGAGGTGTCAGTTGAAGAGGGATACCCCCAGTGTGAACAGTTATTTAGCTCCTGTAATAATCAATGTATTTGCACTTCTGACTGGGGTGTGTCGCTCTAGATCAGCTGTATACATAGTATTGCTAGATTTATATTTACAAAAATGCTGCCATAGTGATAATCACATTCTTCATACAACAACGCAGGGCGTGCTAACAACAGCTAACAATAGCCTGGTAGATCGGCATGTTTTTTTCTGACTTCAACTGGAACGCTGATTAGTCAGAGATGATGTCACTCCCAGTTCCGAGGTTACACGAATGCAGCATTAAATTCTCCTCATAGCGCCTTTAAATAATCTCCCTTTTTTTCATTCATGTATTTTTATATTTCTACAAGTATAAATATTTACCCATTCAGACATTTGGTAATGCAATTACACATTTATGCATTCCTGTATTTCTATATTTATTTATTTATTTATTTCTGTATTTCTGTGCACCTATGTTAATAAGGTAGTCGGTCCCACCTCAGTCTAAAGTCAGATTGGTCAAGTATGTAAATATTTAGATTCCTTGATCATGAAAACAGACCATTAGCAAGTGGTTTCATAATGATATCTATTTGGGTTCAATAGTTATTCACGAAAATCGCATTTTTCGTCCTATGGATCCAGACGCTGATCCGGATCAACACCAAAATCAAATCACTTCTTCCTTTTCCCATGCTGAACATTTCCTGAAAATTTCATCAAAGTCCATCCAGAACTTTTTGAGTTATTTTGTTCACAGACAGACAAACTCTTCAGAAAACATAACCTCCTTGGCAGAGGTAATAACAATAAATAAATAAATGTGGATATAAATGAATAAATGTATGAATGAATATATGAATATGAAAATTTAGAAATAAGTAAGTATGGAAATACAAAAAGAAATAAAACTAGAAATGCATTAATAAATGCATAAAGACAAGGTTGGCCTTTTATTACAAAAATATTTAATTGCTTATTTTTTATGTATTTAAGTATTTATTTAAATATTTATCTATCCTGATGACAATTTTTTGTTCTCGAAATGTCAGCATCATCATTATTGTTTGTACATTGAAGAAGTTTAACTCTGCTGTGAAACTTAAATCTAACATCAAATGAACATGTGAAGAAGAAATGACCTTCAGCTTCATGAATAAATGTCTGTATTTGAAAAGAATACATCTGTCATTTATTGTTGAATCAGATGTTGTTTGTCTTGTTTCCTGTTTCTAAAACAAACAGACTGTCACAATCAGAGGAACACATCAGTTCTCCTACAGGACACACTTGGTCTGATTTACAACAGAAGATGAGTGGAGATATATCAGGAGGAGCTCAAAGAAGGTTGAAATGTCAGCAGATCAGATATCAGCAAAAATCCACCATCATGCATCCCTACATATGATCAGTCAAACATCTGGACATGAAGATGCTTCAGTTAATAATCACACACACAAGATCTACAATAGAAACAGAGAAAACATGAACTTACCTCAGAATCTCCAGTCTACAGTTTGGACTCTGCAGAAAATCACACAGCAGCTTCACTCCTGAATCATGAAGATTGTTGTTGTTGCTCAGGTCCAGCTGTCTCAGATGGGAGGGGTTGGACTTCAGAGCTGAGGCTAAAGAAGAACAGCTGATCTCTGACAAACTGCAGGTCTGCAGTCTGAATAAAGAAGAGAGAATGAAGAGAAAAACTCTTTAGGATCCAATCAGATGTGTCCACATCACACAGTCTGCTCAGCAGAGCCAATCAGCTGCTGCTCTGCCTCCTGTACTTCAGTTTGTCTCAGCTGCTTTCACACACGTCTTGATCCGTTCCTCCTGTTTCTCTAAAGTGTAAACAGCAGAGCTCAGATTTTTCTGTCAGGATCAAACCTTCACATCTAAACACTTCAATCTGAGCTCACAGTCACAGTCTGCTGTCACATGGTCCAGTTTAGCTACAAAACAATTATTTATTTTACTTTATAAGGAAATATATGAGGAAATAAAACAATTTGATAAATAATATAAAAACATATTTCCACAAACATCCTTGATCTTTGGATTGAAACTAAATTTTCCTGTTGTCGTCAACATTTGAACACATCATGATGAAATGTTATATTTTTGTCTAATCATCATTTTTCTGAGCTGTCATTGAACACATCATTATATACCTGTCACTGTCTGCTCATTAAGTCTTAAAGTTTGTTGAAATGTTTCAAAGTCATTCAGCAGACGCTTTTGTCCAGAGCTACGACCATCTGAGAGTCAGAACAACACGAGCAAGAATCTGAACCTGAGGAACAACGTTAGTAAGAGCAGCAAACTGCTTCAAGTCCGTTTGGACACACCAGCTGACATGTGGAGCTCCAGGCACACACATTTTTATTTTGACCAAGAAGGACATCATCTTCAATATGGAGAAGAAAGAATAAAAAGGATGAATAAATAAATATGTAACTAAATAAAACATGAAAAAATTGATAAAGATCTAAATATATTTTGGTTAAAAAGAGGTCTGTTGCTGTATTTTTGCATTTATTTATGAATCTCTAATTTTTTATATAGTATTTTATATTTCTACAAGTATAAATATTTATTTATCCAGACATTTTGTGATGTAATCATACATTTATGCATTTCTACATTTATTTATTTCTGCATTTCTGTGCACCTATGTTAATAAGGTAGTCGGTCCTACCTCAGTCTAAAGACAGATTGGTCAAGTATGTAAATATTTAGATTCCTTGACCATGAAAACAGACCATTAGCAATTGATTTCATAATGATATCTATTTGAGTTCAGTAGTTATTCACGAAAATCACATTTTTCGTCATGGTGGATCCAGATGGTGATCTGGATCAACACCATAATTGAATCACTTCTTCCTTTTTTCATGCTGAACAACTCCTGAAAATTTCATCAAAATCCATCCATAACTTTTTGAGTTATTTTGTTCACAGACAGACAAACTCTCCTGAAAACATAACCTCCTTGGCGGAGGTAATAACAATAAATAAATGTGGATATAAATGAATAAATGTATGAATGAATATATGAATATGAAAATTTAGAAATAAATAAGTATGGAAATACAAAAAGAAATAAAACTAGAAATGCATGAAGAAATACATAAAGACAAGGGTGGCCTTTTATTACCAAAATAATTAATTGCTTATTTTTTTTATGTATTTAAGTATTTATTTAAATATTTATCTATCCTGATGCCATTTTTTGTTCTCAAAATGTCAGCATCATCATTATTGTTTGTACATCTGAAGAAGTTTAACTCTGCTGTGAAAATTAAATCTGACATTAAATGAACATGTGAAGAAGAAATGACCTTCAGTTTCATGAATAAATGTCTGTATTTGAAAAGAATACATCTGTCATTTATTGTTGAATCAGATGTTGTTTGTCTTGTTTCCTGTTTCTAAAACAAACAGACTGTCACAATCAGAGGAACACATCAGTTCTCCTACAGGACACACTTGGTCTGATTTACAACAGAAGATGAGTGGAGATATATCAGGAGGAGCTCAAAGAAGGTTGAAATGTCAGCAGATCAGATATCAGCAAAAATCCACCATCATGCATCCCTACATATGATCAGTCAAACATCTGGACATGAAGATGCTTCAGTTCATAATCACACACACAAGATCTACAATAGAAACAGAGAAAACATGAACTTACTGAAGAATCTCCAGTCTACAGTTTGGACTCTGCAGAAAATCACACAGCAGCTTCACTCCTGAATCATGAAGTTTGTTGTTGGTCAGGTCCAGCTGTCTCAGATGGGAGGGGTTGGACTTCAGAGCTGAGACTAAAGAAGAACAGCTGATCTCTGACAAACTGCAGCGCTCCAGTCTGAATAAAGAAGAGAGAATGAAGAGAAAAACTCTTTAGGATCCAATCAGATGTGTCCACATCACACAGTCTGCTCAGCAGAGCCAATCAGCTGCTGCTCTGCCTCCTGTACTTCAGTTTGTCTCAGCTGCTTTCACACACGTCTTGATCCGTTCCTCCTGTTTCTCTAAAGTGTAAACAGCAGAGCTCAGATTTTTCTGTCAGGATCAAACCTTCACATCTAAACACTTCAATCTGAGCTCACAGTCACAGTCTGCTGTCACATGGTCCAGTTTAGCTCCAAAAACAATTATTTATTTTACTTTATAAGGAAATATATGAGGAAATAAAACAATTTGACAAAAAACATACTTCTACAAACATCCTTGATCTTTGGACAGAAACTAAATTTTCCTGTTGTCGTCAACATTTGAACACATCATGATGAAATGTTATATTTTTGTCTAATCATCATTTTTCTGAGCTGTCATTGAACACATCATTATATACCTGTCACTGTCTGCTCATTAAGTCTTAAAGTTTGTTGAAATGTTTCAAAGTCATTCAGCAGACGCTTTTGTCCAGAGCCACGACCATCTGAGAGTCAGAACAACACGAGCAAGAATCTGAACCTGAGGAACAACGTTAGTAAGAGCAGCAAACTGCTTCAAGTCTGTTTGGACACACCAGCTGACATGTGGAGCTCCAGGCACACACATTTTTATTTATACCAAGAAGGAGATCATCTTCAATATGGAGAACAAAAAATAACATATATATAAATAAAAATATAAATGAATAATTAAATACATGAATAAATAAAATATATTTCAGTAATTACAGGGGCTTGAAGCCACATGAAACTAGAAACTGATTTATTATTAAAGTCAGACAAGTTTAAGAAAACACTGAGATTTACAAAAGCACCTCAAAGATCACAAGACTAGCTCCCGATTATTTTTTACATTTTCTGTTCATACACATGGTCACATAGACAGTGGTTAAAGTGGATTTGATAGGTGGGGGAGTCTGAAATATGGTGCTGCAGCGCAAGAGGAAAAATGATGTAAATTATTGCAGAAAGCTGCATCAGCCTTATTCTCAACAGAAAAATACAGACCACATTATCAGGCAAAATGCACACATACCAATCCAACATGGCTAACTAACACAGAGACACACAGCAAACCGACAGACTAACAGAGACTCAGACAAGGACTTCAGTAAAAACCACACCTATAGACACACAGGTGAGTGAAACACATGAGATCAAGTAAGGCAGAGGAAACACAGAAAGTTAAACTAACTACAAAGGCTACACAAGGAGAAAAAATCAGGCATGAAAACGGGTTAGGGTTAAAAAAATGTGAAGGTTATGACCCCTCCAGGGGGGTCGGGGGGTCATGCTCCCCATAAGAAAATTTGGAATATTTCATATTTAAGAGCATCAATCTGATGCATTTAGATAAAAAACATGAAGCAGAATAACAGCATGACTTTATAATAAAGTATCTATCTATGCATGGTCACATTCTGCTGTGTAAGAAATGAGTTTGAGAATTAGAAGGAAAAGGTTGATATTTTCTCTTTTTAGATAAAACATACAGTGAAGTGGTGGATCTCTGCAGCTCTGTCCTGAGTAACATTCACCATGTTCAGTCATCATGACCCAAATCTCAAAATGATCAGACACTTTATTTAGTTTAGTGAAAATATTGATTTTTTTTTTTTTTTTTTTTTTTATTTGTGCAAAGAGAGATGTGAGAAAAAATGTTTCAGACATTAAATAATAATCAGAGCACTGGGAGATCACACATCCATAATCTTAATGTTTTCCATCCTAACATTTATAAGTGAGCTGTTTTCTAGATAACTCAAGAGAAATGTTCATCATAGGACAACCTACAATTTATATACTAAGATAACAATAAATAAATAAATAAATAAATGTGGATATAAGTGAATAAATGTATAAATGAATAAATAAATTTTAAAAAATTAAATAAATAAATGTAGAAATACAAAAAGAAATAAAATAGACATGCATAAATTAATGCATAAAGACAAGGACGGCCTTTTATTACCAAAATATATAATATATTCAATTTTTTATATATTTGGTATTAATTATTTATTTAAAAATTTATTCTGTTTTTTTTAATGAATTTACCCTTATGTCAATTATTGTTCTCCATACTTCAGCTTCATCATCATCAGCATCACAGTTTGTACATCTGAAGAAGTTTAACTCTGCTGTGAAAATTAAATCTGACATTAAATGAACATGTGAAGAAGAAATGACCTTCAGTTTTCATGAATAAATGTCTGTATTTGAAAAGAACACATCTGTCATTTATTGTTGAATCAGATGTTGTTTGTCTTGTTTCCTGTTTCTAAAACAAACAGACTGTCACAATCAGAGGAACACATCAGTTCTCCTACAGGACACACTTGGTCTGATTTACAACAGAAGATGAGTGGAGATATATCAGGAGGAGCTCAAAGAAGGTTGAAATGTCAGCAGATCTAACTTTATTTATTTATTCACTGTGATCACAGACGGACTGAGCTCACAACCTGTCACACTGCACAGTCCAAAGAAATCCAAGTCTGGTAAATCACACTGCCTCAGCTCTACAAACTGGGATGTGTTTAAGACTGCTGCTGTGAGGGAGGACTGTTCTGTGGACTTAGAGGAATATACATCAGCAGGTGCTCTGGTAACACTGTCCACACCAAGCACTGCAAAATATATCCACATCAGAAACCTTGGATAAACAGTGAAGTACGCTTCATGCTGGTGCACACTCCACTGCAGTTTCCTCTGGTGACACAGATGGACACAAAAAGGACAGAAATGACCCACGCAGATCCATCAGGGAAGACAAAAGACAGAACAGACTGAAGCTGGAGGGGTACGACCACACCTCAGACCCCTGATGCATGTGGCAGGGCCTGAAACACATCACTGATTTTCAGCAGAGGAACAGCAGGGTCACAGCAACCACAACACATCACCAGCTGCACTCACTTCAGCTGTGATGAAGAGTTAGAGAGGATGGTCCTGTCACACAGAAAGAGAACATCCCAGACACAACAGAGCCTCTAATCTGCATATCATCATAACCGCTCCACTGATGAGGTCAATGCAGCCATCCACACAGCCCTGCCACACCTCAAACACAGGGACACCTGTGTTCAAAAGCTGTTTGTGGACTACAGTTCTGCTTTAACACCGTCAGCTAGAGCTGGGCGATATATCGAATTAATTCGATTAATTCGATTTTATTTTTTCAATCGATATTAAAAAAATTAAATCTCAACATCGAGTTTAATGATTCCTGTCCCTCCGGTATATTTACCCAACACGTGTAATACACACAGTCGCCATATTAGGAGGACTGGCGCTGTATCACAGACTGCAGTCAACATTCGTTTGCAAATGAGCAATAGACGAAGAACAAACAAACAGATACAACAGATACGCATGAGAGATGGAGCAGATGGAAAAAAGAGAAGACAATGAGGACAATTCTGTGCCAAAAAAGGGTTACGTGACTTCAGTGGCATGGACATGGTTTGGATATGGAAGGTCGGACCCGGAACAGACTGATGTGTGGTGCAAACTTTGTAAAAAGATGGCTCACTACGTCTGTCGTTCTTAACACCGGGGTGCATCGGTTCTATAGCTGATTTAGCGGATTTATAGCCGAGTGAGCATCTGTCAAACATGCGATCTTTGGGGTGAAGACGGGGCCGCTTGCGCGGACACACGGAGAGAGCTGAAGTGAGCGTCCTGAGGAGTAACGAGGAAACAAAAGATACGGTTCTTAAGCCGGCTGCCCCAGTGTGAGAATGTGTTGGTTTTAAACAGGATGAACAAGGTGTGAGCTCATGAACACCGACGAGATGATATGTCGCATTTGTTTGAAAGTAGTGACGACGAAGAAGGGGAGGTGCAGTGGAGCCTTCGTCCTGACAGTCAGCGCTTATGTCATTGGTCTGTAAAGTAAATATAAATAAAACAGAGCAAAATGATGCACGCTCACAGACAGTGTCGTTCGCTACATTGCAAAAGAAGTGCAGCCCTTCAATACGGCTGAAAAGCCAGCAAGGTTACAGATAGTACGAAGTGACTGGGAGAAGGACATGTCACAAACAATTCCTGAACTGTATAAACTCCATTTAATGTAGGCCATAGTTTTTATTGTTGTGTGAGGTTTTTTTTTTTCTTTACAGAGACAGGGTCTATTTTTTATTGTTTTTGACTAGTATAATTGTTTTTATTTACATGCAATTTTCCTTAAAGAGAGTCCACTTCATTTTCATTGTTTTTTCTTTTTTTTTTTGTTTGTTAAATTTACATTATTTCTTGTTTATTTTATTTAAAATATCCTGGCCTTCCAGTTACAGTTAAATATTCTTAAGGAATTAATGAAAAAAATTGAAGAAAAAAATCTAATTAATATTGACAATAATATCGTTTATCAGCAATAATTTTTTGGACTATTAGTTACATTACTTCCTGTTAGTAAGTATGAGAGGGAAAATACGTCTCATATTGACTGACTTGTTGTGGTCTATTCTAGAACTTTTGGGATTTTTTCCCCCATTTGTTGTGTATTCCTACGTAAAGAGGAATACTTATTTCTTTTTTGGTAGAAATACCTGCTCAGAAGCACAAAGTTAATGGTGCTGTTCTTGTTTTTCTTCTGGTATATGCTGGCACTTCCATGGAGAATAATTAACATTTTATTTTTGTTAGCTGTAATTTATAAAATGCTTTTTTTCTCCAGTTTTCATTTATATACTTCAGTGCAGTGCCCATGCAAGTGTTCTTGTTAAAATTAACTCAGCAATAGCTATATTGCCTATACAGTTAAATACTGATGTTGTGGCATCCAATAAAAGATAGCTAATTTGAATAATGTTTAATTGTGTTTTTTTTACACAGAAAAAAATCGATTAAAATCGTTTATCGGATTTCAGTGGAAAAAAATCGAGATTTAATTTTTTGGCTATATCGCCCAGCCCTACCGTCAGCCCCAGCAGACTGACTGAAAAACTCTACAACCTCATACTGACATCCTCCCTCTGCTGCTGGGTCCTGGACTTTCTCACAGACAGACCCCAGGCAGTAAGAGCTGGTACCAGGATATCCAGCACCAGGACACTGAGCACAGGGACTCCCCAAGGCTGTGTGCTCAGTCCACTGCTGTATACCCTCTTCACCTATGACTGCACCCCCTCCCAGAGAAACACCTCCATCATCAAGTTCACTGATGACACCGCTGTCATCGGTCTGATCACCGGTGGAGAAGAGACAGCCTACAGGGAGGAGGGGGCTCAGCTGGTCTCCTGGAAATGATTATGGACCCAAAGAAGAGGAGAGACCAGCACGCCCTGTTACACACCCACAGGACACATGTGGAGAGGCTGAAAACCTTCAAACCCCTCTGCACTCTGATCAGAGAGGATTTTACCACAACAAACAACACTCAACAGATCACCATAAGGCTCAGCAGAGACTCTTTGTCTTCAGGAAGGTGAGGACATTTGGACTGTTCACCCAACTCCTCAGAAACTTCTACAGATGCACAGCAGAGAGCGTCCTGACGAACTCCATCACAGTGTCCTGGACAGGGAACTGCCCTGTCCAGGACAGAAAGGCTCTCCAGCTGTTGTTAAAACAGCACAGTTCGACACATATTTGGGGGTTCTCAAGATGGCGGCTTGAACGAAGGCGGTGTTTAGGAGAGCTCCTGTGCCAATTCACTGAATTTTGCATTTTTGCCCTTAAAAACTTAACTCACTGCCAGCTGTAAACTCTTCGCAGTGTATTATGAGCATCAATAACTACTTTCTTAGACAGTCCGACAACATGTCACACCGCAAAAACAACTCAGCGAACAAGCCTAGCCAGCAAGCGAGCAAAGCTACTGTGGAAGCTAGCACAGAAGCTAACGCGGGAGGCGGCGCTGAAGCTAACTCTAACTCATTTGAGCCAGCACTTCGGGCGGCAATCAGTGAGATTACCTCCAACATTACCAAAGGTTATGGATGAAAAACTAGGACCGCTTGCACAACTTATATAGGCGCACCGTGAAGAGCTAGATGGCCATGCAAGGAGGTTAACAGAGGCAGAGGGGAGGATCTCAGCCATGGAGGATGCCATCGACCCTGTTGAAAGTAAGCTGGGAATGCTTGAGAAGCTGGTGGCTGAACTGAGTGAATGTGCGGAGGACTTGGAAAACAGAGGGAGAAGAAAAAATATTCGTATCGTCGGGCTGCCGGAGGGAGTAGAAGGCGATAATCCAACTCGGTTTTTTGAGACCTGGCTCTCTGACACTCTGAACATAAAAACCAAGTCAGGTAAACTGAAGTTAGAGAGGGCACACCGCTCACTAGCACCGGAGCCCCCCATCAGCCAGAGACCACGATCCGTGCTGGTTAGATTGCACAACTATCAAGACAAACAACGAGTGATGAACGCCTCATGGGAAATGGGGAAAAGAAACCAAGCACTGAAACACGATAATGCCACTGTGATGATTTTCCAGGATTTTTCGGCTGCTGTCCTTCGTAAACGCAAATGCTTTGACGGAGTAAAGAGGCGTCTGAAGTCGGTCGGCGCGGACTACAGGCAACTATACCCCGTTTCGCTGAAAGTCACTCATCACGGCGTCACCAAGGTGTTCCAGGACCCGCTGCAGTGGAGCGGTTCATAAAGTTGCTGGAAATCGACTGTGCTGATAGTGTGTGACTGTTGGACAGAATCAGGTGTAACCTTGTTACTCATTCCCCACTACAAGACAAGCTAAGTGGATTATTTTTCATCAGGCCGTGAGTATACAACTGATGTGGGACAGATCTGCTCCTTTTTTTTCCCTTTTACTTTTTTCTGTCTCCTCATGAAGTATACACGGGACAACTTGAAGGTGCAGCCTCTCGGTGACCCAAACTGACTGTTCCTTTTGCCGTTAGAGTGCTCCTTTCACTTGAACTTCCTTAGGTTAAGAGAAGGACAGTGTTTGTATACGACGCCCTTTTAGGCATGTTGCAACTTAAGTGCATTTACCTTGTTTTATTTGTTAATGTTTTTTTTGCTAGTTCTGTGTTAGTTCCTACTCAGCTCATTTTTCACTACAATAAGTTTGTGTATATGTGGAAGAAATACTCAGGGGTTTTTGTGCTTTATAGTTCATTATGATGTCGTCTCTGAAATTATGTACCTGTAATGTAAATGGAGTGCATACACCTGTGAAGCTTAAGAAAGGTCTTAACTTATTTGAAAAGGGAAGGGGTTCAAATTGCATTATTGCAGGAAACTCACTTAAAGCTGGGGTTGGCGATTTTGTAGAACTAGCTGTCTGTCTCTAGCCTGAAGGGGGCGGTAATGCTCCAAAATGATGGATGCCAACCACCGAAGAAGAAGACAGTCTCTGAGAACTGCCACCTGCAGTAGCATGGACGGCAGTTCTTATGTAGATTTGCCAACAGCGGAACGAACTTAGAAAAACAGAGTTTATTTTAGATTTCTTGTACATCTGTCTTAAATGTGAGGGATACTGGAGCTTGGTTGGGGTTGTGGGACAGCTCACAGCGGACTTCCCTTATTTTCAAAGACAAAACTTGAAAGGTAAGCATTCTCCAGCGG
Source organism: Scarus forsteni (assembly GCA_036419115.1). Classification (NCBI taxonomy): domain Eukaryota; kingdom Metazoa; phylum Chordata; class Actinopteri; order Labriformes; family Labridae; genus Scarus; species Scarus forsteni. The sequence continues at coordinate 567,007 of JAZDUH010000299.1, read as the reverse complement.
AGTCTGTTCCCTACACGCCACACGCTACACGCACTGTCGGTGCACGCTGAAAATGCACGCGAGCAGGCACGCAGAATGGCGACGGATTTGATTGGTGTAAAAGAAGGTATCCCGGCAAGATTATTGGTTGGTGTTTTCCCTGTTTTACTCCTGCTGTAGATAGCAGATATTTTTCGCTCTGTTTTAAGAACACATTATGAGTTGATTACCATCGGGTCATAAACACCATTTTAACCAGTATATCAAAAAGTGTATCTAAATCATATCGCAGGAGACCCCAGCTTTAAATGATAATGAACATTTAAAATTACAGCAAGAAGGATTCAACCAAGTCTTTTTTTCATCATTTTCTCAAGAAGCAGAGGTGTTGCTATTTTAGTTCAGAAAAATGTACCTTTTAAGCCCCTAGATTGTATAAAGGACATGGGAGGTTGCTATGTGATTGTGAAAGGTGTTCTGTATGGAGAAGAAATTGCAATTCTGAACATGTATTACCCTCCTGCTTATCCATGTGATTTCTTAACCAACACCTTTTCTAAATTCGTTAACTTTAATGTCAGGAACTCTTTTATTGGAGGAGACTTTAACTGTTACTTGTGCCCAATTATGGATAAATCTCCTTCCTGTAAAGTGTTACGTTCATCACAGGCTAAGAGTATCACTGCTATATGTGAAGAACTGGACTATGTGGATGTTTGGAGGGCTCAACACCCGGCAGATAAGGAGTTTACATTTTTCTCTAAAGTCCATACATGTTACACTAGAATAGATTATTTTTTTCTGTCAAAAATGTCATTACAATCAGTCACTTCCAGCTCTATAGGAAATATAGTTATATCTGACCATGCCGCTGTTTTCATTCAGTGTGACCTTAAGAACCCAGCTACTCAGAGTAGGCATTGGAGGCTGAACCCTTTCATTCTGAATGACCAGCAGTTCATTTCTCACTTTGTAGAGGAATTTAAATCCTTTTTTTCCATTAATTCGGCCACTACGAAGGACTCATCACTGTTATGGGAAACATCTAAAGCCTACTCTAGAGGAAATCACTGCACTTCGTTCTGCCCTAGACTCTCTTCTAACTAAAGAGGCAGAAAACAAAATTAGATCTGCTAAACAAAAGATTTTTGAACATGGTGACAAAGCAGGGAAATACTTAGCTTATTTAACAAAGAAAAAATCAGATTCCCAATCTATCTCTTCAATTGCTGATGACAATGGTAAACTCTTTTTTGAATCAGAAACAATTAACAATATATTTAGGATATTCTATGAAAAACTGTATAAGTCTGAGACTCACAGTGATGCTCCAAAACTAATGGAAGAATTTTTCTCTTCCCTTGAACTTCCTAGCCTCTCAGAGGATCACAAGCTCTCCTTAGATGCTCCTATAACTAAAAAAGAGGTTCTAGACGCTATAAAAAGATTACAGTCTGGTAAGGCGCCTGGGCCAGACGGGCTCTGTAGTGAGTTCTATAAAGAGTTTCAGAATATATTAGCTGACCCCTTATTAGATATGTTTAACGATTCTATTGAAAAAGGTGTTCTACCTATGTCCTTGAGAGAAGCAAATATATCGCTAATTCTAAAAAAGGGTAAGCATCCTGAGAACTGTGCCTCTTACAGGCCTATTTCTTTATTAAATGTAGATTCGAAGATCTTTTCCAAAATACTTGCAACACGACTAGAAAGTGTCCTCCCTTTACTTATTAATGAAGACCAAACCGGCTTCGTAAAAGGCCGTCATTCAAATGATAACATGCGCAGATTGCTTAACATAATTCAGCTTTTTCAACAACAGTCAATGAAGGGTGTGGTGCTTTCTCTTGATGCCGAGAAGGCGTTTGACCGTGTTGAGTGGCCCTATCTATTTAATACATTACACAAATTTGGCATGGGTGGAAATTTTATCAGCTGGATCAGGATACTCTATAATAACCCCCTCTCTGCGGTACTCACCAACAGGCTGGTCTTCTAACTTTCACATTCAGAGGGGCACAAAACAGGGCTGCCCGCTCTCGCCGCTTTTATTTGCTTTGGCTATAGAGCCACTCGCTGAGGCAGTTAGGACAAATAAAGACATACATGGTCTGACTATTAAAGGAAGACAGCATAAGATAACTCTTTATGCTGATGATGTCCTGATTGTTCTGCAGAGACCTGAGATCTCCATCCCCACCCTTATCGAGGTCATTGATAAGTTTAGTATTTTTTCAGGTTATAAGATCAACTTCGCCAAATCAGAAGCAATGCCGCTGGGCAATGTAACTCAAAACCCTCCAACTCAATCTTCTTTCCCATTTAAATGGTCAACAGGGGGATTTGTATACTTGAGTATACACATAACACCGCATTTTAACCAGATGTACAAAATACATTTTCTTCCTCTGTTCGAACGTATCAGGCTGGACTTAGAGAGATGGAATTCCCTCCCAATATCCTGGTTAGGTCGTGTTGCTCTCTTGAAAATGAACATCCTACCAAGGTTGTTATACTCAATGCAGATGGTTCCAGTCCTCTTCTCACACAAATCTATCCAAAACCTAAATAAGTGGTTTAGTTCTTTCAACTGGGCTAAAAGGAAAGCTCGTCTTAAAATAGCTACATTATGTCTCCCTTCTTCAGAGGGAGGCCTTGACCTCCCTGACATTAGGAAATACCAGCTCAGTGTCCATTTACGTATTATGGCCGACTGGATACGTGGTAAATCTAGATCTCTCTGGCTTGACATAGAAAATTTCATGTCTAAATTCCCCTTACAAAATTTGTTATTCGTTAAAAATATTAAATCCTTGAAATCAAGCTGCAATAATCCAATCACACTTTCTACTGTTATGGCATGGCGGGCAATCAGGAGATTAGAGAGTAGATCTCAACTCACCTCTGTCTTCACACCCATATGTAATAACCCTGATTTCCTGCCTGGAATAACAGACAATGGTTTTCAGATTTGGGCAAAAAAAGGGATTTCTAAATTGCGAGATTTGCTGGAGGGACACACCCTGATGTCCTTTAGTCAGGTGATCCAAAAATATAACATCTCAAAACAAGACTTCTTTCGCTACTTACAGGTGAGGGACTATATAAAAAGAGACACTACGATTCTTACAAACCAAAACACTTCTAATTCTGAGAGGCAACTCTTTAGGCCACAGCTAGACAGCTCCATAAGGACTTTCTATTGTATGCTAAAAGAGTCTGACACTACAAACACTAATCACCTTAAAGAAACATGGGAACGAGAACTCAATGTCCAGATCACAGATGAGGAGTGGGAAGAAGCCTGGATGAGTGCTAAGACCCTGAGTGTCTGTAACAGACTTAAAGCAATTCAATTGAAAATACTACACAGGGCCCACATATCTCCCTCACAACGCCACAGGTTCAATGCTGACCTCTCTCCACTTTGTCCCAAATGTAAAATAGAAACAGGCAGTCTTACCCACTGCTTGTGGTCTTGCAGGAAAATACAACATTTTTGGTATGTTATTGGGAAGGAAATTAATAAGATGTTGGCTATTAATGTTGAATGTAACCCATTGTACATGCTTCTAGGGATATCAATAGCCTCCATCCCTGATAAATACAAAGGGAAGCTCTATAAAATGCTTACATTTTGTGCTAGAAAATGCATTCTGTTGAACTGGGTTACAGACAAAGTCCCATCCAAAATACATTGGCAAAGGATTATACTGGAATACTTATCGCTTGACTTTCTGACTTGCAGGTTACATGACAAGAAGAATACATTTTATAAGATATGGGAACCTTTCATGACATATATGGATCTAGATATCTCTGCTATTCTCCCAAGGGGGTTTGTTTAGACAAAAGTTGGAGATGTACTTAATGGGTACTGGGTATGTATGCATGTATATATGTTTACATATATAGCCTAAATGTTTTAGTTATTTTATTATTTATTTATTATTATTATTATTTTTCTTTCAAGTACATTCTGTGCTAATCCTGAGTCTTCCATCTGTTGATTTAACTGTGAACCTCTGAGCTGAGATGTTTTGTTCTGTTTTGTGTTTGTTGGACTGTGTATGTTTATTTCTGTCTAAAAATTAATAAACATATACTTCAAAAAAAAACAGCACAGTTCATCTGTGGAGCAGCCCTCTCTCCACTACAGGACATCTACAACACCCGGGTCACCAAGAGGGCCACATCATCATCAGGGACCAAACCCATCCACAACACAAACTGTTCACACTCCTACCATCTGGCAGACACTACAGGTGTGTGAAAACAAGAACTATGAGACTCACAAACAGCCTTGACCTCCAGACCATCAGGCTCCTGAATCTTTGACTTTATCTGAAGTCTTTGGACAATTACTTAACTTCATCTACCTGCAATATGAGTCATTTTTTAACAGTTACTGACACTTGCACATTAAACTGTCCTATTTCATTCTATTAGACAATTTAGATTTTATGATTCAGATTTTTATATTTTTTAAATTCCATACTTCTAAGTTTTTTTAAAGTTCAGGTTATTGAGGAAGGTATATAATAGTTTCGCTTTCCAGTAAATACCACTGTGTTTTGAGTGTGTATAGAAAATAAATGTCTGGCGCCTTGAACTAGTTTTGGAAAAAAGTTTGATAAAAAATATTTTAAATAAATTAGATGATGCTGATCATCTATAATCAGCCTAAATGTCCCTGATGCTGAGTGATGGACGTCCTTCTTCAGCTTCTACAGCATCAGAGGTTGAGACAAAGACGCTACAGAGCAGTGAGTATTTGCAGATATTTCTGTGTTTCTTTGTCCATCATACTTTTTAAAGTGACACCACTGGACTCAAACACTGACCTGTTACTGAGTTAAAGGTTCAGATGTGGACTGCAGAGCTTTGACAAAACCCTGCTCAGATATCCTGGAGTTAAAGACCTGGGGCTCTAATTTCGTGGCGCAGCGCAGGGGGCGCAAGCCTGGCGCACCCCACGCAGTGTTAATTTCGTGCGGCGCACTGCCGTGCGCTGCCAATTTGACAATTTGGTAGACTGTCTGCGCAGAGGTGGGTGTGACGGCGCAGCAGGGGGGAGGTGGAGGCGCACCTGAGGGAGGTGCCGACAGATTCGAGTGGGGCAGTGACAATTTAGTGCCAAAGAACAGTGCAGAAAGTGCGCTGAAAGCACGCCAGCTCCAACCTGGTCTAACCTCGGCGCAGGGCGGAGCGCACCCTCCGCAGCTGTAATTTGGTGACAAGCGACATGTGTGCACGCCCCAGAGGCAGGTTTCCAAAGTGTCAGTACATTTTAATGCAATAAACAATCACAGCAATCACTATTTAATGTAACCGCCTGAACCAGCATAGACATTTGTATCTATATTAACTGTCACGCCACATCTGATGTCGGATTAAAGCTGCTTTGTCATAATGGAAACTTAACCTGACGGCAGCTGGAAGTTTTATGCACATCTTACAAGTCAACAATAATCAGACTTAACATCTGATACTGAGTATATATCTGTCTTCTCTCATTTCATTAAATTCAAAGAAAAGAGGGAGAAAAAAGACGAAGAAAAAGGAGAGAAAATAAATGTATGTCACTCAGGATTTACCTGTGATTTCACCTATTCCTCTATTTTAGTCTTTATTTTTTGACGTGATCTAAAAAAATAGAGTACATCATTGCAAGGAGGATGAGGAAGAGACACCGGGAGAGTATACAGTATATCACTAAAAGCTCTGCTATTTGGTGATGACAAACCAGGAGTGCAGGTGGATCACAAGTATTATGAATGGATAAGCCAGCTGTGGTGTAACTGTCTCTTATTTTTTTTACTCCTATTAATGACAAAGGAACAGATTACATCTGTCCTGGGAGCTGGCCCACATGGTGACGTGCTCCACTGTCCATTCTCCTGCTGAATGACAGCAGCTCTGACCGTCTTCAACAGCGGGGATCATTCAGACCAATCAGACGCTGCGCCTCAGCCGCAGCGCATTTAAAGGCGAGGAGAGGCGCTCATTTGATTGGTGAAGACAGCGATCGGCTGTGATAATCCCACTCACGTCTATTCTCCTCCTACTTTGACAAATGCGGGTAGAGGCAGCAACGTGGGCGTGGACGCGAACCTCTGCGCCCCCTCTGCGCTATGAGTGCGCCTCTCTTGGCACTGCAGGAAACTTGCAAAGTGCGCAGGTCACACCCAGTCCGCTCGGCGAAGGCTGGCGCAGGCAGGTGCGCCTGCGCTTGCGCCTGGTCTACGAAATTAGAGCCCCTGATGTTTCCTCACCTGAGAGCTTCCAGTCTGCAGTTTGGACTCTTCAGTCCAGCACACAGTCGGCTCACTCCTGAATCCTGCAGGTTGTTGCCACTAAGGTCCAGGAGTCTCAGAGCAGAGGACTGTGAGCTGAGGACTGAGGACAGAGCTTCACAGCTTCTCTCTGACAGTCCACATCCACTCAGACTGAGAAAGAAATCAGAGGAACATAAAGAGAGACAGATGAAGATCATTCTTGTAAAATCACAGAAATCTGATGTAACCTGTGCAGGTAGGAGCACCTACAGAGCTTTGCTGGAGGCTTTGACCACTGGCAGCAGCCTCAGAAGAGCCTCCTCTGAAGCAGAGTATTTCTTCAGGTCAAACTCGTCCAGATCCTCCTCTGATGACAGTAAGATGAAGACCAGAGCAGACCACTGAGCAGGAGACAGTCTATCTGTGGAGAGACGTCCTGATCTCAGGGCCTGTTGGATCTCCTCCACCAGAGAACGATCATTCAGTTCATTCAGACAGTGGAACAGATTGATGCTCCTCTCTGCAGACACGTCCTCACTGATCTTTGACTTAATGTACTCAACTGTGTCCTGATTGGTCTGTGAGCTACTTCCTGTTTGTGTCATCAGACCTCGTAGAAGGTTTTGATTGGTCTGCAGTGAAAGACCCAGGAGGAAGCGCAGGAACAGGTCCAGGTGTCCGTTTGGACTCTGTAAGGCCTGGTCCACAGCTCTCTGGTGCAGCTGTGTTGTTGTAGATGTGTTGGAGGTTGATGGTTCTTCTGCCATCAGATTGACTCCAGAGTTGATGAAGGTCAGATGGACATGAAGAGCAGCCAGGAACTCTTGAACGCTCAGATGGATGAAGCAGAACACCTTGTCCTGGTACAGTCCCTCTCCTCTTTAAAGATCTGTGTGAACACCCAGAGTACACTGAGGCTGCTCTGATGTCCATGCCACACTCTGTCAGGTCTGCTTCATAGAAGATCAGGTTTCCTCCTGCAGCTGCTCAAAAGCCAGTTTACCCAGAGACTGGATCATCTCCTGCTCTCTGGACTCCAGTGAGGATCAGTCTCTGCTCCCCCATCATACTTGATGCTCTTCACTTTGGACTGAACCACCAGGAAGTGGATGTACATCTCAGTCAGGGTCTTGGGCAGCCCTCCTTCCTCTCTGGTCTTCAGCAGATGGTCCAGGACTGTGGCAGTGATCCAGCAGAAGACCGGATGTGGCACATGATGTGAAGGCTTCTGGACTTCTTGATGTGGGAGATGATTCTGTTGGCCTGCTCCTCATCTCTGAACCGCTTTCCTGAAGTACTCCTCCTTCTGCTGGTCAGTGAACCCTCTGACCTCTGTCACCATGTCAACACATCCAGGAGGGATCTGATTGGCTGCTGCAGGGCGGTGGTGATCCAGAGGTGAGCAGATGGGAGCAGGGTCCTCCTGATGAGGTTGGTCAGCAGCACATCCACTGAGGTGGACTCTGTGACATCAGTCAGGATTCTTGTTTGGTGGAAGTCCAGAGGAGGCCGACACTCATCCAGACCATCAAAGATGAACAAGACCTGGAACTCCTCAAACCTGCAGATTCCTGCTTCTTTGGTTTCTCTGAAGAAGTGATGAACAAGCTCCACCAAGCTGAACTTCTGCTCCTTCAGCAGATTCAGCTCTCTGAAGGTGAATGGAAACATGAAGTGTATGTCCTGGTGGACTTTGTCTTCAGCCCAGTCCAGGGTGAACTTCTGAGTGAGGACTGTTTTACCAATGCCAGCCACGCCCTTCGTCATCACTGTTCTGATTGGTCCATGTTCTCCAGGTGGTCCTTTAAAGATGTCTTCTCCTCTGATGGTCTTCTCTGGTCCCTGTGGTCTCCTGGATGTGGTCTCGATCTGTCGGACCTCATGTTCCTCATTGACCCCTCCAGCCTCTCCTCTGTGATGTAGAGCTCTGTGTAGATCTGGTTCAGCAGGGTCTGGGTTCCTGCTTTAGCGATCCCCTCAAACACGGTCTGGAACTTCTGCTTCAGGTTGGACTTGAGTTTGTGTCTGCACACAGAGGGATCAGATCCTGAAGGAAGACCAACAGAAGACCAAGTCTGGATCCTGACCAAAGTCCTGCTGCCACAGAGGGCTGCTCACATCTTCTCATTTAACCAAAAGTATATTTTTATTCAAACATTGTGGTTATGAATATCATATTAGAGGAGATCTCATAAATCAGGGTCATGACCTTTGTGCTGTGAAGATCCATTTTAAATGTTCCTGTTGCCCAGTGAACCACCTCACCATCCAGAATATAAATGCTTGTATGCGATCCTCTGAAATATGATGCATTATTATTGATTTAAATATACAAGCATGAGCAGATTCACGCAGCACTGACAGGAATAAAAAACATACATTTGAAAGGCTGATATTTTACAGCAATGATAGCCTACTTATACTTTCTTCAGCAGTTACTGTAACAATAGGATTGTTTATATTATTATTATTATTAATATTTTATTATATTATTATTATATATTGTTTGTTTATAGATTGTTATAAGTAGTGCCATCCCAAGGACAAGGAATGTCCAGTCATGTAGATATTTCCTACAGTCATGTAGGAATGTCCTACATGACTGGGGTTTACATTTGTGTGTAAAATTATCGCCATGAGCGTGTTTTTAAGCCACAGACATCAGATGCTTATACAGAAAGAGGCTGTCAATATTTTCTGTGAGAATGCAGCACACATGTTTCAGTGATTTCAAAACTAAAGCTACTTCACAGCTCCCATGATCCCTCACAGCTGATGAAAAAATGGGCAGATGGAGTAATTTGGGGCATTGTGGTAATAAAGAAACGTGACTGTTTCATCCTGTCCTGTTGTCTTCGGTTCAATAATCAACTACAGGATGTACGGTTAAAGCACAAACTTGCTTACTTGTTTTATTATCAACTGACAATCATAACTGACACAAAGAAGGTTCACATAACAGCTGTAACCGGTGATACTGTAACCTGGCAACAGTAGTGTTCTATTTACAATGTTGCCTGGGATGGCACTACTTATAACAATCTATAAACAAACAATATATAATAATAATATAATAAAATATTAATAATAATAATAATAATAATATTAAATAAACAATCCTATTGTTACAGTAACTGCTGAAGAAAGTATAATTAGGCTATCATTGCTGTAAAATATCAGCCTTTCAAATGTATGTTTTTTATTACTCAGTGCTGCGTGAATCTGCTCATGCTTGTATATTTAAATCAATAATAATGCATCATACTTCAGAGGATCGTGATACAGCGCATTTATGTTCTGTGAGTAACATATGTCTACAAAAAGTCTATAAGTGATGTCAGTGTGGTGCATGCTCACAGAAATGATAACAGCCTCTTTCTGTATAAGCATCTGATGTCCGTAGCGAAAAAAACACGCTCATGGCGCTAATTTTACACACAAATGTAAACCCCAGTCATGTATTTCCTTGTCACTGCTATGTTGGTGATATAAAAAATACCTGTGATATTCATTGTGTTCTCATATGGACTCGAGTCAGTGAATGAAGCCAAATAATGTCATAATTACATGCAATATCATTTACTGACATTACATGAGCAAGGCTGGATGCACGATGTGAAATAAAGGCACACACTTCTGCTCTCTGGCGGGCACGTAATACCAGAGAAGGAGATGACCGCACCTGCTGTCGGCAGGATGGAGAGGGTTGACGGTTAACGTTAACGCCAGTGGCTGTGATGGCTGCACGTGCGGTGGGATGGAGATGGCGGTGTGTACATAACGCCAGTGGCTGTGATGGCTGCACGTGCGGTGGGATGGAGATGGCGGTGTGTACATAACGCCAGTGGCCGTGATGGCTGCACAGGCGGTGGGATGGAGATGGTTGGCGGTGTGTACATAACGCCAGTGGCTGTGATGGCGCACACTGTCGGCGGCAGGGGAGGGTGGGTACTAGCGGCATTAGCGGTGGTGGATACAGTGTTAGCCCTGATAGCACTGGCGGCGTTAGAGACCGGGTTACCCTGCTGTCGCTGGTGGTGGTTACACATTTCATACAATTCTCCACCCATCTCAGCAAACCTCCCAACTAGAGAGAGCAAAGAAAACCCGGATAATGTTTCATTTACAATTTGCAAATAACCAGGTGCTGACGCCATGTCCACCTGGATGACAACTTCGTTTCCTCAGTCCAATGTGTCGGTTAAGCTGTGCGAACGCGTTCATACGATTGGCTGAAAAGTATGGGGAGAGATTTGTCTCAAAATGATTCACACAAATCTCTCCATGATTTTCACATGTGTTTTCAGATCCACAAATATATCAATAATATTCACATGTGTTTTTCAGATCCACAAATATATCAATAATTTTCTCATGTGTTTTTCAGATCCACAAATATATATATGATTTTCACATGTGTTTTTCAGATTCACAAATGTATATTTGATTTTCACATGTGTTTTCAAATTTTGTGAGTGCATTTATCATGACTTATCATTTGTAAATCTTCAATTCTGCTTGTCAACTGTTGGAAGTGCGTTTGTGGATCAACTGACACCTGCATTCATTTTTGAGACAAACGTAACGCAGTTTCCTAGAAATGCACACACATATTTGGAGGGATTTATCTCATTAATATGCAGACAAACATCCATGAATTTCACATGTGTTTTGCAGATCCACAAATATAAACATAATTTTCTCATGTGTTTTTGGGATTCACAAATATTTTTACGATTTTCACATGTGTTTCTCCGATCTGCAAACATGTGCGTGATTTTCACATGTGTTTTTAAGGTTCACAAATACATCCACGTTTTTCACATGTATTTTTAAAGTTTGTGAGAGCATTTATCGTGACTTATCATTTGTAAATCTTCAGTTGTGCTTGTGAATCATTAAAAGTACGTTCGTGGATCAACGGGCACGTGCATCTATTTTTGAGACAAACGTACGCGAGTTTCACAGAGATTCTCACACACACAGGTTGAGAATATTCACATGTGTCTCGAGCCCCGTCCCCTCCATCCACTAGGCGGCAGTGTTGTTGTCTTTGTTTAACAGGGGCGTCAAACGGCCTGCTCCGGCTCGGTGCTGTTGAAGAAGAAGGAAGCCCCTTCAGGAGCAGAAAGGCGCCTCAACTTAGAAGCAAAAGCAGCCTAACCCAGTCCGCCAGTATTCATTTCTGGCCCTCGCCATGCTCTGAAGTGTGTCTTTTAGATGTGTATAATGTTTATTAATTTTTCTGAAAAGAACTTTGACAATCATTAACAGATGAACGTAAACGCATCAGGCGCAGCATTGCTGCAGACCGCTGACACCTCCTCCTGCTGACTGGGCAAAGTCAGAAAGATATTCACTGATCTGACCCTCTTTTCAGTCACTGTCATGAAGACTGGAAGCTATAACCCGCTTTTTCCTCAAAACGAGCCGTCCTCCGAGCCAGACAGCTACTACTTGTATCAAAGTGCTGTCGGTGATGCTCGACGGCTTAGGGAGCGTGGGCAATTCACCATAGCAAAGGAAAGCGGTGAATGAAAACTCAGTACTGTCACCATGAAAACTGTAATGTCGTCAGAAACACACTACACAAGACCTTATGTTATTCATTAAAAAATGTCACAGTTTGTTAAAAAATATCAAGATATACACAGGACGTTTATGATCGGGAAAAAAAGCCAGTGCCATTAAATTTATGAGCTCTACTGACATTTTCCCAAATATTTGGATGTTTATCTCCTCCACCCACAGCTATATGCTTTTTCTCTTTAGAGAAATAGGTTTAAACTCAATGTCTTGATTTTTTTTTTTTCATGTTATTTAAAGAGGACAGCGCACATCAATCATACATTACTGTAAATGTGCCAGTTTTAGCCAAAGGCTAGTTTCCAACTGAAGTCCTCTGGCATGGTGTTAAGAGCCATTGAGACATACAAGGGTCATAGTACATAATTAAAAAAAACAAACAAAGACAAACACTACAAAAAAGAGATACATAGGAGAGGTAAAGATACATAGGAGAGATAAAGATACATAGGAGAGATCAAATTTAAATATTTACTTTGATGTTAATATGATTAGTTGATGCCTATAAAACTGCAATAACTCTACTGCTGTTAAATAGGCTATACCAAACTCAACCCAGTTATCAAATATTCTCTAGCCTTGTACTACAGCCCTTTAGAGAAGAGAGCTTTTCATAAATTTATTTATATTAAATGCAGTTGAGCAATAAAAAATTCCTGGTTTGCCGCTCTATGTTTTCCAACTATATTTTCATTAGTCTATAATAGGCGCAAAGATCCTGATAAGGTATTTTCTACAGCATTTTTTATAGAAGAGGTTTTTATTTTTTACACATATGATCTACATTTATTGGGGAAATGATCAAAGCAACTGAAATTGAAAGCTGTGATAATTTATTTTATATTTAACACTTTCTGGTATAACAGATTAAAAGAAATGTGTGAATAAGTACTTCTATGATCTTCACACTTATCAAACTTTGAAGGATTAAAAACTAATCCCATAGAGTATGTGAAACCAAATATTTGGGATGAAATAAAAATAGAACACTTAAGATGGTTACTTAAAAAAAGAGAAAGTGAGTTTAAATGATGGAAAATGATCCAAGAATGTCATTGAAACTGTTAATGGGATGCTATTTATTTCACATAGTATTCCTTCCTGAAAACTTTATTGTGAAAGGATAATTTTATAAATGACCTGAAAGTCAATACTGCTTGAAAAGTATTTGCCTGAAAATATATAAACATTAAACTTTCTTTCGTGAGCCGTGAAGTAGGCTAAACCAGAGATGTTTGATCCTTAAGATAAGTTCTGCAACAGTTATTGCAATTATTATAGTCATAACCTATTAACAGAAATTCATATTTTAAGAAATAATGTGTCCTGTGTATATCTTGATATTTTTTAACAAACTGTGACATTTTTTAATGAATAACATAAGGTCTTGTGTAGTGTGTTTCTGACGACATTACAGTTTTTCATGGTGACAGTACTGAGTTTTCATTCACCGCTTTCCTTTGCTATGGTGAATTGCCCACGCTCCCTAAGTTGCCGAGCATCACCGACAGCACTTTTGATACAAGTAGAAGCTGTCTGGCTCGGAGAACGGCTCGCTTTGAGGAAAAAGCGGTTGTAGCTTCCAGTCTTCATGACAGTGACTGAAAAGAGGGTCAGATTAGTGAATATCTTTCTGACTTTGCCCAGTCAGCAGGAGGAGGCGCCAGCAGTCTGCAGCAATGCTGCGCCTGGTGCGCTTACGCTCATCTGTTAATGATCACAAAGTTCTGTTCAGAAAAATGAATAAACATTATACACATATAAAAGACACACTCCAGAGCATGGCGGGGCCAGAAATGAATACTGGCGGACTGGGTTAGGCTGCTTTTGCTTCTAAGTTGAGGCGCCTTTTCTGCTCCTGAAGGACTTCCTTCTTCTTCAACAGCACCGAGCCGGAGCAGGCCGCTTGACGCCCCTGTTAAACAAAGACAGCAACACTGCCGCCTAGTGGATGGAGGGGCGGGCTCGAGACACATGTGAATATTCTCAACCTGTGTGTGTGAGAATCTCTGTGAAACTGCGGCACGCTTTGTCTCAAAAATAGATGCACGTTCTGCTGATCCACTTAACGCATTTTTAATGATTCACAAGCACAACTGAAGATTTACAAATGATAAGTCATGATAAATGCTCTCACAAACTTTAAAAATACATGTGAAAAACGTGGATATATTTGTGAACCTTAAAAACACATGTGAAAATCATGCATATGTTTGCAGATCGGAGAAACACATGTGAAAATCAAATATATATTTGTGAATCTGAAAAACACATGTGAAAATCATATATATATTTGTGGATCTGAAAAACACATGTGAAATTCATGGATATTTGTCTGCATATTAATGAGATAAATCCTCCAAATATGTGTGTGCATTTCTAGGAAACTTACGCTTTGTCTCAAAAATGAATGCAGGTGTCAGTTGATCCACAAATGCACTTCCAACAGTTCACAAGCAGAATTGAAGATTTACAAATGATAAGTCATGATAAATGCACTCACAAAATTTGAAAACACATGTGAAAATCAAATATACATTTGTGAATCTGAAAAACACATGTGAAAATCATATATATATTTGTGGATCTGAAAAACACATGAGAAAATTATTGATATATTTGTGGATCTGAAAAACACATGTGAATATTATTGATATATTTGTGGATCTGAAAAACACATGTGAATATTATTGATATATTTGTGGATCTGAAAAACACATGTGAAAATCATGGAGAGATTTGTGTGAATCATTTTGAGACAAATCTCTCCCCATAGAAAAGTAGCGTTCTTGTGATTGGCTGAAAGGAGAGAGACATCTGATTGGCTACAGATACTTCCCTGTTGAAAAAAACGCATTTGTGGATCGAGACACGTCAGGGGAGTCTCAAAAAGATTCACACACAAATGCAGCGATGTTCACAAATGCAGAGCGGTTTGTGAATGCAGATTAAACAGTTTGTGAATAAATATCACTTTATAAATATTTGTTTTAAACGAAAATTGCAAATTATTTTAAATGTAGATATTTGTGGATTTCCATTACAAATATATAAAACAAGTAATATTTGTGTGTGCATCAGAAATACATTTGTGAACTTTGAAAAATATTTGTGAGTTGAGAGACATTTATATATTAATCCCAGTATACATTTGTGAATCCTTCTGTGTGCATTTATCTATTATGAGACTGATCTAACTCCATAAAAATCTGAGGGGAGAAAGGAGATTTGAGCGCACAAACAAGGTAGTGAAGGAAAATCTGAGCACAAGACAAGATAAGAAATAAGATATATCTTTATTAGTTCCACAGGGGGAAATTCCAGATTTACAGCAGCAGCAGGATACAAGAGAAACAGAAAGATTTACAAATGAAACTATAAGTAATTAGAATAAAATAGAAAATAGCATAAATTCAACTCAATGAAAATAAATGAAAGAGCCTTTCAGCAATATTAACAATATTTAACAATATATAAAAGAGCTGAATGAAAATAAGTGAAAAGAATATGACAAAGTCCGGCTTTCAAAACATGCAGATCTGCTCTCAAAGATGAAAAATGGACTCAGAACAAAAAGCTTCGCTCTCAAAACTTGAAACTTTGCTCTAAAACATCAGAGAACCCTTTTGAGTGAAGATAGGATTTTTATTCCATTAGAGGACTGAACTACGAGGCTGCATGTCTGTGGAAACATCCACATCCACCATAAAAACCCAACTTCACCTTCCTGTTATCAAGAGTCGAATGAGCAAATCACATCAGGAGATCTATCCAAATATCAATATTCTTAAAAATATATCACCTTCAGAATAAAGCTCTTACCTCTCCTTACACACTCAGCCAGCTCGTCCTGATCCATCCTCCTCAGGAAGCCCACTGTCATCTTCTCAAATGCCTCTCTGATGCTCCTCTGCTCCTCATCCTCACTCTGAGCCTCTAAGCATTCTGGGTAATCAAACCCTCTCTTGATCCTCTTCAGCTGGTCCTTCACAAAGGTGATGATGTTCTCCTCCAGCAGCTGGAGAACAGAAGACAGTGGAGATTCAAAGAGAAAGAGAAGAACATCTGGATCATGGTGGAGCATCAGACTTGTAGATCATGGACTTCACTGTTAAAGTGTGATGTTCTCACCAGAAATATGGAGTCCACCTCTGATTCAGCCTGTTTGGAGAAGATACTGAGGAGTCTAGATGTTTCCATCTGATCTCTGTAGATTAGAACAGGACAAATATAAGAGATCAATGACTCAGCATTAATTATCATCAGGATGACTCAGCGTTAATTATCATCAGGATGACTCAACATTAATTATCATCATGATGACTCAGCGTTAATTATCATCAGGATGACTCGGCATTTATTATCATCAGGATGACTCAGCATTAATTATCATCATGATGACTCAACATTAATTATCATCATGATGACTCAGCATTCATTATCATCAGGATGACTCGGCATTTATTATCATCAGGATGACTCAGCAGTCAGTTTCATTTTATTATATTTGTGCATTTCATACACGTGTGAGCTCAATGTGCTTCACAGAAGATACAAAAACAGGCAGATAATTCCACCACAGTAGCTGTTGTGGCATCTAAAGTTTTAAAATACAAGCAGTAATATTTTTAAACTAGAGCGCAGACCTCCACCAAGCAGCACAGTTCTCAGATGGTGATCCTTATCAGCACCGAAATTGAATCAGTTCTTCTTTTTCCCATGCTGAACATTTCTTGAAAATTTCATCAAAATCCATCCACAACTTTTTTGAGTTGTTTTGCTCAGACAGACAAACAGACTCTCCTGAAAACATAACCTCCTTGGCGGAGGTAATCACTTCTTTGTGGCGCAGGAAGCCAGTGAAGATGTTTTAGCTCAGCTGTTTTCTGTTCTCTTTGAATAGAACACAGGCTGTTGCATTTTGGATTCACCAAAAGTTTGTAGATGAGGGATTTTTAAAGTCCAAAACAAAGAGCACTGCAGTAATCAGGTTTGCTGGATACTAAGACATGGACCAGTTTTTCTCAGTTACACGGGGACATACTGGACTGAGGTTTAGAAATGTTTCTCAGGGGGTAGAAAGCTGTCTTTGTTACAGACGCGATTTGCTGTTGGAAGGTCAAATTTTGATCAATTTTGACATCAGGATTTCTGATGTACTCGCTGTTTTGAGAGAAAATGCAGATGACAAAGAAAAAAAACTCATCTCTGTTTTGGGAATCTACTATTAGAATTTCTGTTTCATCAGTTTAAAGATGTAAAAATTTGAGACGACCAGTGACTTATTACCTCTGCCAAGGAGGTTATGTTTTCGGGAGAGTTTATCTGTCTGTCTGTGAACAAAATAACTCAAAAAGTTATGGATGGATTTCGATGAAATTTTCAGGAAATGTTCAGCATGGGAAAGGAAGGAAGTGATTCAATTTTGGTGTTGATCTGGATCAGCATCTGGATCCACCAACTGTTTTTATGGTCAAGGAATCTAAATATTTAGATGAAATACAGGGAGGACTAATATTTATGGTGAAAATGTATGATTATGTAAGATTTTAGTGAAGAGGGAGACAATGAATTGTCTCAGCTTGGCTCCCATTCAGAGTTCAGTACAAGACATTCAAATTATCAGGACACTGACCACAAGATCCTGCAGCAACAAATCTGGTTATGTAATCTGGTAATTTTGATATGTTTGCCAAGCTATGATTCTTCTGTCAATAAAACTGACTGGTGATCGTGTTTATGCACGATTTCACGATAATGCATTTCAAGTAGTATCTTCCAAAAAATCTAAATACAAAGAACTAATGTGGTATAGCGAGCGGGCTATTATATCGCTAGATAAATTCCAGAGTCTATCTTACCACTTTGTTTAGGGTCATTATTTTACTTGGTCATGCCAGGTCAAGCAGCCTCGGTCATACATGGCCCAATGACAGGTTAAGCATAGTGTAACCCACTCAGGTCAACAAGACCCTGACTGGCAGGGTCAAATGGCTGAAAGATCAGTTATACATGTTCATGTGTCAGGTCAAACGGATCTAGAATGTGCTTGGTCTCATACCTGCAGACAGTGAACACTGCAGAATACACGTTAATCAGAATCAGAATTCTTTTATTGTCATTGTACCCAAAAGGTGCAATGAGATTAAAAATAGCAGCTCTCACAGACAGTGCAAAAGAGCAGAAGGTGCAAAATTCCAAGTATACAATAATAACACAAATGACAAGATAACACAATAACAAAATAGTAAAATATAGGTTAGAAAAATAGAATAGAGAAAAAATGCAAATATAAATTAGAAAACAGCCGGGATATTTTGTTCAAGGATTATTGCACTTGATATGAAACAGAAGTTCCTTATTTCACAGGATTTGGTTTATTTGTTTTATTATTGTTGTTTGATGGAGTCTGCGGTGTTCAGGGCAACGACAGCTGGGTAGAAGCTGTTCTTTAGTCTGTTTGTTCTTGTCTTTATTGCCCTGAAACGCCTCCCTGAGGGTAGGGTAATGATGTCATTTATGATGCTATTGCTGAGTCCTTCAGACAACGGACATGTTGGGCTAGAGGGTAACATTTCTGAAGTTCCTGATGGAATAAATTAACCTTTTTTCTGTTTAATGCAGTTATTTTCATAGAAACTCCTGTGCCAAGGTAAGGCTTTCATCTCTACTAGAAGTCTACATCATCTGCCAAGGTAAGACTGTCTGGTCTGTTTTTCCCCCTGTCCCTCCTTTTTAATTTTTGGGGAGTATCCTGACTCTCATTTGCCCTCAGTACCCCTCAAGTACACCACAATAGCACGATGGAGTCTAATTGCCAAAGAGGCTAATCACAGAGACATTGCACATTTTCAGTCACATCAACTTGTTTAATAAATACCAGTTCATTCAAACTTGGTCTCTCCTGATTGAAATATCTTTGTATCATCGGCACATGAATGGGAAGAAACATTATCTTTCTGTATTAGGGTACAAAGGAGGAGCGTGAACAGACTGAATAACAGCAGACTGAGAATTGAGCCTTGTGGCACCTTATAATAAATACTGAAGTTATTTGACGAGGACTTGGCTAATGAAACTGTGAAGGTTCTTCCTGTGAGCTATGGTTTAACCCAGCTGAGGATGGGGCAGATAGACTGAATTAACTTTCCAGACGATGTAAATGGATGTGATGATCAACAGCAGTGTTTCCTCTAGGTTCATTGCCTTGGGGCGGCGGGTTAGGGGTTAGGGGTTGCGGGGGGGGGGGGAGTGTGGTCTGTCAATAATGCTCCATAATATCATAATTAAAGAGCATTTAGATCTGAATAAATAGTGAGCACTGTGGGCACACAACTACAACATTCTCAAAAGAATTTAAAATAAACTGCATAAAGTATACAAAGTATTTAAAAAAAACAGGAAGAATGTAACATTTCATGTAACCATGTAAGCTCAGCAGGTGGAGAGAAGATGAATCGTAAAGTTATAGCAAGTGACTGACAATGAGGAGAAACTACATGCTGAAAGTTTCCTACACTGCTAGCTGTGCTTCCCTTCTTAGTAAGGACAATTGGCTTAAAAATTCTGAGATTTTTGCTTGGAGACATTGTTTGATAAGCTTCAGGTCATCCATTAATATTTGTTTAAATTGTTTTTTTTATTACATTTTTTTTTACCGTTATGGTCGCTCCTTCATCCGCCGGCTGAGTGTGAGTGTGTGTGTGTGTATGTCTGTATGTGTAGTGTGTGTGTGTGTCTTTATCATCCCCTTCACACAACGCGCCGCTTCCAGTAATTTCAATGAGGGACAGGCTGCAGACAGCACGCGGTTTGGACCGCCGCGGTAGAAGCGGTTGCCGCCGAAGAGCACGCGCACAGATTTTGTCCTGCTGCTCAGAAACCAGAGTGTTGAACTTTCTGGCTGTGGTCACCTGGCAGCAGCAAATCATATCGAACTATCGAAGAACTGGACGTGGGGAAGCATTTCTACTGAATTGTTTTTAGGGAAGAGAGTGTCATAGTAGTATGTCAGAGTGAGCATCTTCAGAGTAGACGATCTTTGTCGTGTTAACGCTGCTAAGGGGGAGCCCGAGGATTGGCTGAGGGTTACTGAAGTGTAGACTGAGAGAGAGGACTGCTAACTGAATGACACGCTGTTTGAGTCTGTTAATCAAGAGAATTAATGATTCAGAAGTTATCGGCTCGTTCTATGACAGGGAGTGTTGTGAGACACTTTTAGGTGGCCTCTGCTCTGACGTTCGCTGAATCACCGCTACGTCTCGGCCCGCGTTGGCAGCAGCCTCAATAAAGACTGCATGTGAGGGGACTCTGCCTGCAGTGAGACGGTTTGGTTGCCGCGCGGCTTGTCGGTGTTGCACAAGAGGAGCGGGGGAGGAGGCATTTTATTAATTGGAAGCAAACCATAGCGACCCAACTATGGGCAAGATAGTTATCTGCCTTAGCACCCGCAACACCCGATTTAATGCAGGACTCTGATGTGAAGGCGGCGACATGATGCTGCAGTGGGGAATTTACAGTTTAAAAAAAAAATTGCAGGAGCGGCGGGTAGGATTTAGGAGCGGCGGCCCGCCGCTCCTAAATGAATGTAGAGGAAACACTGAACAGTATCAAAACTTAAACATAATAAACTAAAATTTGCAGTTTGCTTCAATCTGTGCTGGTTTTTCAATCATTTATTACTTTCACCAGAGCAGTCTTCCTGCTGTGATTAAAACCTGATCTGTACATATATAGGTTGTTGAGGGTTGAAAAAATGTGTAATTGTTTGAAAAACTTAATCAGTGACTTTGCTGATTAAAGGGAGGCTGGAGTTGGGCCTGTAGTTGAATTACTGAGAGGTTGAGCTTGTTATTTTTTTAATAATGGAGTCACAACAGCAAGTTTTAGAGAAGTGGAGAAAAGACCAGACTGAAGAGATGCATTAACAACATGGAGAAGGTCATGTGGCATACAGAGAGAGGCCTGATGGGACAGTTTTGAGGGAATGGGGTCGAGTGAACAGGTGGATTTAGGATGATTGATAACCTCCTCCTGATCACTTAAATTAACAGGTGTGAAATAAGATGTTTTAGTTTGTAGATTTTCACACTGCAGGATGACTGAAGGATCAAAGATACATGATTGTAAGGTGTTGGATCAAATATTGGAGATTTTCTCTTTGGAGTAAGAAGCAAATTCATTACATTTATGTAAGGAGAGCAGGTCGTCTGAGATTTGTATTTGTATTTATTTGATCTCCATTAGCTGTAACAAGTACAGCTACTCTTCCTGGAGTCAATTGAGATTGATTGATTGAGATTTATCAATTTCAGAGAACAGGTACATGGAGTCATTCTTCAGGTCATTTATCATTGAGATTTTTGAGAAGTTTTTCTGTCTGGACAGTTTGACTTCTGTAGTGTAGGAGGAAAGCACACATTTGTGAAACTCATGGTTTACATGAAGTTCATTCTTTCTTTCTTTATGTTCAGTCTTTGTGGACGATTGTTTCTGCATCTTTACTTGTTCTCCATTTCTCCAAGCAGCCTTTAGTTTTTAGTCATCAGTTTTGTTTTAACAGGAGTTCTTCTTTTAATGGTGTGACCTACTTTATTGTGGAAGTTATTCATCATCTCATCACATGTATAATTATTAATAATTATAATTCTTTTGAAAGCCTTACTCTAAATTGATCTCATACTGATTGAAAAACCTGCCTGTTAAGATATGATTGTTTCTGTACTTGATTTTATTTGTATCTACCAGCACCTGCTCTCCCCCAGTAATTGTTTTGTTTTGTTAAATGCACACCTTATGCCTAATATATACATAACACAATAAAACAGAATTGTTGTGGAACTCAAAATGTTGGCTGGACTGTTATAGTCTATGCACATTATAAATATAACACAAGAAACCAAATTATATCAGAAGTGTGTCCTGAAGACTTTCTGATGTTTTTCCACTGGCCTGTTTACTACAACAGCATAATAAAATCCTGAAATAATGGGTTTTAGTTTTGGTGTGCCACCCCAAGATTTTAAGTGGCCCCATCTGGCCACCCCTATGAAAAATTTCTGGAGGCGCCACAGGTCAAAGGTCAGCAGGTCAGAGCCACATGTTCACAGACATGTTTACATTTCTGAGCTCCTGATTGGAGGGACACTGTGACCCTCACTCCACTTTCTTAGATAAAGGGACAGATGATGGTTCATCTCAGCATGATGGAGCACAGACACGTGGAGGAGAAGAACCATCAGGCTGCTCCACCTTCAGCACACTGAGGGCTCAGAGAGTGGTCTACCAAACAGCTGAGCCGGGAGCTAAAGGGTTAAGACAGTCTGAGGGCAAAGGGAGCTGACCTGACCTCAGCAGGTCCATCAGACAGACACCTTCATCACCTCTGAGGGACTCAGACACAGAGGTCAAAGGTTATTATGATGAATTCTCACCTTTTCTGAGCAGGTCTGTTCTTCTTAAAGTCAGTGCCAACAACTTTAGACCGGTCACCCCTCAGGGACACACCACTGGGCTCAGGAGGGTCTGATCTCCTCATCCTGAGAAACACAAATATTTTCAACTCTTAGTGACTCACACATGGAGGTCAAAGGTATTTTTTCTGAATTCTTACCTTTTCTTTGCAGGTCTGTCCTTCTTAAAGTCAAAGTCAAGACCTTTAGACCGGTCACTCTTCATGGACACACCGCTGGGCCCAGGAGGGTCTGATCTCTTCATCCTGAAAAACACAAAATCATCAGATGCTGTCACACAGAGAGATGAAGATGTAGAGATGATGATGATGATGAAGAGAACTGATCTCTTCATCCTGATAAAACAAACATCATCATCATCAGATACTGTGAGCTGTTCCTACAGGATGAAGATTTAGTGATCAGGGATTTAATGGGATGAACATTTCATATCAAAGTTATCATTATTATCACAGTTTTGTTAATATGTGCTCAAAATGTTCAAAAAGTACTTTTAGACACACTGAAGTCATTTAACCCTTTAACAGTACAATTATACCAGGTCATCTGATTGTTTTTATGTTTTTAAGTGTCAGGGAATGTTACTTGAGTCCCCCATGTTTCATGACAAATAACAATAAATAATTCTGACAAGTATTTGTCATGATTATGTTGGAAATGCTGTGAGAAATACAAGAAAAATAAATAACAGACCTGAAATTTGAACGTTTCTCTTTTTAACAATTGTAAAATGGACATGTTTAAAGATTTTGAGAGGACTCAAAATAAATCAAACCTAATTTACATAAACTCAAGAAGTTTTTTTCTGCCTACATCATCTAGTGTCCATGTTCCAGCTCGTTATATCAGACCAGGTCCAGGTGTTTATTACTGATGATCGTCCTGAAGCAGCTCCTGTCCAGATGAAGACAGAGCCCCACCTCACCAGCTCAGCTCACTTCCTGCTTCATCCATTCATCCGTCTGTTCATCTGCTGTCTTTGGATTTGTCCTGCTTTTATTTCACTGTGCAGACATGTGGGCTGGATTATATACAGACCTTTGAATGTGACTTTATTCTTGTGTTTCATAATCTGATTTGATTCTGTGCTTTCTATCTTGTTGAGC
Organism: Scarus forsteni; assembly: GCA_036419115.1. Classification (NCBI taxonomy): domain Eukaryota; kingdom Metazoa; phylum Chordata; class Actinopteri; order Labriformes; family Labridae; genus Scarus; species Scarus forsteni. The sequence continues at coordinate 543,586 of JAZDUH010000299.1, read as the reverse complement.
ACTGAGTGGCTTCAAAGGTGCTGATGGTTTACCTGCTCTTGTGACTCTTTGGTTATTATTTTAACTTTTATAGGGGTGTATTTCATATTTAGTCTATGGATAACTCTGATTGAATGTTTGTAAAAAAAATCTGAAATCATAATTTATCTAAAATGATTTCAATTAATGATCACCGATGTTTAATAAAGTGTTGAACGTGACAACGATGTGTTTGTGGGCAGTGAATAAATACTTTGGTTTGTGTTTGTGGGGACTGCTGACTGTAGGGCTGGTTGATATTACCTAATCTCAATATCACGATAAACTGAAAGTCTGACCTTGATTACAATTAATGAACGATTATTTTATGCTATGCCGGTACAAATTAGTTGTGATGGCGACGGTTCGGACACGGTCTTCCTGCAGTATTTACCTGTGGCGATTGCTCTAAGACTGCAAGAGAAGCTCAGCTTCCCCTAAAATGTCCCCAAAAAGTGTTGATATGTCCTGCTGTGTGTACATTTCATTGACTAAATATGCTCTAGAATACCTTCATCTTTTGTTCAGAATCAGCTACTTATCACAGGTAACTGGAGCGACTTCCTTCTCATTCATCCCCGCAGCGTCTCAGCGCTTTAACACAGTCGGACGCTGAGCGTCTTCTGACTTCGATGGGGAAGCGTAGAGTGGGTTGTTCCACGGTGGAAACTGGACGGTCATTGGATAAACGCTGGGTTTTGTCCCGCCTATCAGATGCTCAGCGTCTCTGGGGGTCTATGAGGCAGTGGGCTGGCCTGGACGCTCGGCTTCTGCATGATGATTGGATGATCTGTCTGAGGCTGAATCCCTTTTTGATTGACAGTGAAATGAGCCAATCAGTGATCTTGAAGTATAACCCTCCAACGGAGAATCTTCTAGGTTTTACATTCAGTTGTTGTGGACTGATCCGGAGGCCTTATTGATCACCAGCAACTTTATCTTTCTTAAAAACGACTAGTTTTGTGTTTGAAGATTCTCTCCTGTCACTTTTTTCTTTTCACCAACGAGCAGCTGCGGAGCTTCTCCCCCTGTCACTCACACTCACAGATCATTTTCTTGAAAAGAAACAGAGGGTAGAATTTACATTTAAATAAATAAGCAAATTTATGATGTAGGCCAGAAAAAAATGAGCTTCCCCTCCTTGACTGACCAGCAGCCGCCACTGGTATTTACACTTAACTTCTGTCTGCTCGATGTCCTCTGCACAGAATACAAAATGTGCCATAACAATGGAGACAGTATTTTTCTTGGCTACTAGGTCCTCTGATAGATCAGCACTTGTCTCCTACATGTTAGTGGCACGTCCCTCACTCTTGGTGAAAGTGAATGTAGACTATATGGAGGGGGCGCAATCATGTGACTTAGACAGGGAAAATAATCTAAATAATCATCATGGGTTAAATTACTTCGATTAGAGGGTCTAAATGTTGATTTTGATTATTTTTTGATTAATTGCCCAGCCCTAGCTGACTGAGAAAAGGGATGAGATTAAATAATCCTGATTTGGCCTGGTCTGGAGCAGGCTCACTCCACAGAATAAACCTCCATGGTGACTAAAGTCCAAACATATCCCACTTCTGTGCAACTAGATCATGGATGAGTTGATCCAGGATAACAAAGATATCCCGGCTTAATCCCTGATCTTGGTTTAGAGCGACGGGCCCCTGGTCTCACCTGCCAAAGGTCAGCAGGTCAGAGCCACATGTTCACAGACATGTTTACATTTCTGAGCTCCTGATTGGAGGGACACTGTGACCCTCACTCCACTTTCTTAGATAAAGGGACAGATGATGGTTCATCTCAGCATGATGGAGCACAGACACGTGGAGGAGAAGAACCATCAGGCTGCTCCACCTTCAGCACACTGAGGGCTCAGAGAGTGGTCTACCAAACAGCTGAGCCGGGAGCTAAAGGGTTAAGACAGTCTGAGGGCAAAGGGAGCTGACCTGACCTCAGCAGGTCCATCAGACAGACACCTTCATCACCTCTGAGGGACTCACACATGGAGGTCAAAGGTCATTTTGATGAATTCTCACCTTTTCTGAGCAGGTCTGTTCTTCTTAAAGTCAAAGTCAAGACCTTTAGACCGGTCACTCCTCAGGGACACACTCCTGGGCCCAGGAGGGTCTGATCTCTTCATCCTGATAAAACAAAAATCATCATCATCATCAGATACTGTGGGCTGTTCCTACAGGATGAAGATTTAGTGATCAGGGATTTAATGGGATGAACATTTTACATTACAGTTATCATTATTATCACAGTTTTGTTAATATGTGCTCAAAATGTTCAAAAAGTACTTTTACACACACTGAAGTCATTTAACCCTTTAATACTACAATTATACCAGGTCATCTGATTGTTTTTATGTTTTTACCGCTGGGCCCAGGAGGGTCCGATCTCCTCATCCTGAAAAAACAAAATCATCTGGGGTCTCATTTATAAAAGAGTGCGTGGAATCCTGACTAAAAGTGTACATGCACCAAAAACCAGGAAATGGCATGCGCACAAAAAATTTCAGATTTATAAAACTGTACACCTGCACGCAATTTTCCATTTATAAATCAGAATCCACCTGGAGAAGTGCGCACGTGGAAAAGCTGCAAATCCCGCCCCTCGCACACCCATAATTAACCATAAATGGTCAATGCAAAGCACCTCATGAATATTTGGGTATATAAATAAGCCTTTTGCTCATACACTTTACGTGTGACAATGCTGTCCGAAAGGAAAACCATAAAAAGGAATTTCTCAGAGACGGAGATTGAAGTCCTCATTGATGAGGTGGATGGCCGGAAAGGTTTTTATTCGGGTCTCACAGCACAGGAATCTCCAACAAAAGAAAGAGCAGCGAGTGGCTGTCCGTCACTGCTGCTGTTAACGCAGCAAGTGCAACAGAGAGGACAGTGTCAGAGATCAAGTAAACTCAGTGACCCACGAACGGAGGACTTTGTGAATGAAGTGATGGATAAAATGGACATGTCTGTAGTTTGCTGCAGCAGTGGATCACAAACTTTACAAAAATCAGAGAATGACACCACGTCACTGCTTCATGCATCCATTGTGCCAAAACACCTTCTTCATTACACACAAGTATATCTGCAATGTTTACATGTTAACGGACCCACACTGACTTCTTTACATACTTTCCGAGAGCACGCGTCAGTCAGCAGTCTCCCTACCTCAGGATTATTATTACTAATCAAAGTTTTGATCGACCAACAAAAAAATGTTAATTGTTGGCCACATTTTTTTCCCTGGGAAACTCCATCTGTTCTATTTATGAGGATATGTAGTCTGAATGATCATGTCAGAGATGTCCTGATTTAATCCCCACACTTAGATTATTTACAGAATAAATATGTGCAGCTGATGAAGATGTGCTGATGAAGGAGAATTGTGTGAAGCCACCGCCGTGGCTCTGTGCGCTCTGTGCGTCTTGACGCAGGCATCTTTATTACAACTAAAAACCACACTTGTTAATAAATGTTTGAAATTTACAGATATTAATGAAAACTGGTGGCTCTGAGGTTTCTGTTAGTCTAATTTTTAACTCTACATCAACGAAAACATTAGTGTCCGGTCCTGTGAGGTCCGTCTGGATAATGAAGGCGAGACAGCGCTGAAGAAATGTGTATGTGGCGGACTTTTTTTTTTGTATATTTTCATAATGAAAGTGACTTATAGGAAACGGTCAATTACACGCGTTATTAATAGCCCAAATAAAACAGTTAGATTGAATGGTTATGATGACGTGGATCCAGAGGTGTGGACTCGAGTCATGTGACTTGGACTCGAGTCAGACTCAAGTCACAATTTTGATGACTTTGGACTCGACTTGACAAAATCATCAAGGACTTGCAACTCGACTTGGACTTTGACATTAATGACTCGGGACTTGACTCTGACTTTAGCCTGATGACTTGAAAATACTTGAAATTTTCAGTAAGACTGTCAAGTAAAAAAATATTCCACCAAGGTGACGGTTATTTTGTCATTTCCAGCAAGACATTATTTTTTCCCACGAGATCTGTCCCATTGAATGCATCGATTAATCGATTAATTAACAAAGAGGATGTGGATTACAGTTTCTTTCCTTGAGCGCCAGAGTGCAGGAGTGCAGGGAACCTATGAAGTCAAGGATAATATCGTTTGCATTCGCAAACTACCAGGTCATTAACAAAAAGCGAATTGCTGTGTGCAAAACCTGCAGCGTGAAAATAACCGACGGAGAGGCGATGACGTCGGACTTTGTTCGGCACCTGAAGCTGCACAAAGAAACGTAAGTTGGTCTGGTACCTGTTGTAAGATAGCTTTGAGTAACTTAAGCTAAGCAGCCGTTATATGCAGCAACAATATACACTCAACAAAAATATAAACGCAACACTTTTGTTTTTGCTCCCATTTTTCATGAGATGGACTCAGAGATCTAAAGTTCATTCCAGATAAACAATATTACCGTTTCTCTCAAACATTGTTCACAAATCTGTCTAAATGTTTGATAGTGAGCACTTCTGCTTTGCTGAGATAATCCATCCCACCTCACAGGTGTGCCACATCAAGATTCTCATCAGACACCATGATTAGTGCACAGGTGTGCCTTAGACTGTCCACAATAAAAGGCCACCCTGAAATGTGCAGTTTTGTCTCACAGCAAAATGCCACAGATGTCGCAAGCATTGAGGGAGCGTGCAGTTGGCATGCTGACAGCAGGAATGTCAACCAGATCTGTTGCTCGTGCATTGAATGCTCATTTCTCCACCATAAGCCGTCTCCAAAGGCGTTTCAGAGAATATGGCAGAACATCCAACCAGCCTCACAACCGCAGACCACGTGTAACCACACCAGCCCAGGACCTCCACACCCAGCAGGTTCACCTCCAAGATCGTCTGAGACCAGCCACTCAGACAGCTGCTGAAACAATTGGTTTGCATAACCAAAGAATTTCTGCACAAACTGTCAGAAACCGTCTCAGGGAAGCTCAACTGCATGCTCGTCATCCTCATCGGGGTCTTAACCTGACTCAAGATCGTCACCGTAACAGACTTGAGTGGGCAAATGATCATGCACGACAGCGTGTACCAGTTCCCAATAATATCCAGCAACTTCGCACAGCCATTGAAGAGGACTGGACCATCATGCCACAGGCCACAATTGACAATCTGATAAACTCTATGCGAAGAAGATGTGTTGCACTGCATGAGGCAAATGGTGGTCACACCAGATACTGACTGGTTCTGAGTCCCCAGACCCCCAATAAAGCAAAAAAAAAATGCACATTTCAGAGTGGCCTTTTGTTGTGGACAGTCTAAGGTACACCTGTGCACTAATCATGGTGTCAGATCAGCATCTTGATGTGGCACACCTGTGAGGTGGGATGGATTATCTCAGCAAAGCAGAAGTGCTCACTATCAAACATTTAGACAGATTTGTGAACAATGTTTGAGAGAAATGGTAATATTGTTTATCTGGAATGAATTTTAGATCTTTAAGTCCATCTCATGAAAAATGGGAGCAAAAACAAAAGTGTTGCGTTTTTATTTTTGTTGAGTATATGTTCGCCGTGGCTAGAAACTGAGACTGACGTTAGCTGAAATTAACTGATAAGTTAAGGCCCAGGGTGACCAAGCGTCCTGTTTTTTCACAATTTGTGTTCATATCCTGTCCTGGCCGTCCTGGTTGTTTTAATAAAGTGATGAAAATGTCCTGGTTTTAATTTTTATTTTCCATTAGGCCACCACTTACTTGACCCGCACTCCTACGCACATTCACCCCACCTTTTTCCTCAATTTAAGTTATTTTCCACGCATTTTAACAACATTTTTTGCCAGTTCTGATTATTTGTCACTTCTTTCTCCTCACCTTTTTTGCCACTTTTTATCAATGTTAATGGCACATGTAATTTGTCGCCCATTTCCCCCCTCTGTTTGCTGCTTTTTCCCAGTTTTCCATATTTTTCACTGGTTTTCCACCACCTTCTTGCCACTTTTGTCATTTTTAGTTAGTTTCACCCATTTTTCCCACCGTTTTTTATGTATTTTGCTAATATTAGTAATTTTCCACCTATTTTCCAACACCTTTTTTCATATTTTTTGCCATTTTTTGCCGTATTTACTCCTTTTCCATCTCTGTTATGCCGCTCTTGTCAATTCAAGTAGTTATTCACCCATTTCAGACTACCTTTTTGCTGGCTTTTGGCTAATTTTAGTTATTTTTTTGATCATTTTCCCCACCTTTTTGGTGCACTATTGTTAGATTGGCAAACAAACAGTAAGTTGTAAAATATTACTATGTGATTGAATTGTAAGGCATCTTTGAGTAAGATTTGAGTATAATTTGAGTATCTCTTTGCCGGGCTGAGTGTCCTGGTTTTCTGTCATCAAAATGCAAATCGCAAATGCAATGCATCATAGAAAGAGAACAGAAAAAAACTTAAATTAAGGAAGAAAATATTAGTGCATTTCTGTTTTTAAACTGTTTTAAACTTTCACTTACACACACCAACCCTATATATCCACTCACACACATTGCATATATACACACACTCAGCACACACACACATTAGATTAGTTAAAATGACTTATAACATCACAAAATGACCACATTTTCAAAAGTTCATTTGTTGTTGCAGCGCTTAGCACTCATTGTTTTCTGAATGCTATGATAGCACTCTTTTTCTGTCATCAACACTGATCACATTTAATCTGAAAAATAAAGCACCTCAAAATACATTAGTGGTACTGGTCAAATTTTATACATTATTTGTTGCGATTGCATATTATTTGGTAAAAAAGTGCTTATGACTTGAAGGGACTCAAAAATTTTAAGCCTATGACTTCAGACTTGACTTGACTTATCTTCTCTTTACTTGAGACTCGACTTGGACTTGCACTTCTTTACTTGAAACTTGACTCGAGACTTGGGTTTAAAGACTCGAGACTTACTTGAGACTTGTAAAACAAAGACTTTCTCCCACCTCTGCGTGGATCTGTCAGTAAAGTTTGATATTTAGTGAAATAAAATGTTGGAGAGACATCAACATGTATCTGGAGGCTTCAGTTTCCCATGCCTCCAAAATGTACGTTCGCCTTGTTCAGAGTTTGCTTACCGGTGCGCACATTTTACCGTCAGGTTTGTTTTTATAGATCACAAACTTTGCGTGGGAAAAGGCGTACACCAGTTTCAGGCCCTGTTTTGTGCGTACGCAAGCTTTATAAATCAAACCCCTGATGCTGTCACACAGGGAGATGATGATGTTGAAGATGAAGAAGAGTTTGTCAGTGAGCTGCTCTTCTGTAAAGAGTCTTCAGCTAACACCTGTCATGGTTTGACTCTATTGTAATAAAGACTGATGAAGATGAAGATGATGATGGTGTCAGAGTGTGATGGCTGCAGATCTTCATCTCACCTCAGACCCTGGTCTTCTTCACTCACAGAGGTTTTAGATGGTCTGGTCTCCTCTGGTTCTTCAGTCTGATCCACAGCAGAGCGCCCCCTGCTGTCTGTCAGCTGTGATGAAGGAGTCAGAGAGCAGAGCGTCAACAACAGACTCTGATGGGCTGAAGGCATGGACTCATATCTGTGGTCATATTTCTGTGGTCTTTCATTGATGATCTGTTATTGTACAGCAGCAAATCATCACAAATTATGTTTTACAAAAAGAATATGATTATGTTTATAGTCATAAATTTTTCATTCATTTTCTTATTTTTATCATTTTTCTTTGATGTTTTTACTGATTTTATTTGTTTTGTACAGAGAAGTAGAAAGATAAAGAGGAGTGCAGAGACAAAGGGACTATAATAAGTAGGGCTGGGACGACACACTCTTCTCCTGATTTTATTTTATTTGAATTTTAAAGGTGCTGACTCGATTTAAATTGATATTCTACAATATTGAAAAAGATGAACAATGATGATGCCTACAGACTATATCAGGAAACATACACATCACATGTGAGTCTGTTTTGAGGATTTATTCAGCAATATATTTTAACCAGCTGTTTATACTCTCTCTTCAAAAGACTGGACTGCATTTAAAAGTGGCTTATTAACACAGACTAAAACTAAATTTGGGAAAAATTTGATTTAAAGATCGTCAAATAAAAAATCCTGATACCTATGTGAATCATTTTTTTCTCCCACCCCTAATTTAACTACAGTAAGAGCCAACAGACCAAGCTTTGAGACTTTTATTGAACTTTATTGTCCTATGTTGGAAAAGTGTCGACAGTCCTTCATGAGAATGTGGATCAGACTTTTCTGAGTATAGTGGATCATTTCTTTGTCATTTATTTTTTGTTCTCATTTTGATCTGCCCATGGATTTAGAACACACAGGTAAACATTAAGACCTCTAGAGTCATTAGGACAGAGTCTAAGGAAGCCCCGATGGTCCAAAAGTGCCCGGTTCGTCACACAATGAAGACGAATTTAGAAACGGGAGAAAGTGAAAGTAAAAACCACACGACCATGCTCTCCTATCTTTGAGCTTTTTGTCGGGGTGTTTTCCAGAGAGAATTCGACCTATACTCGAGTATCAGGTAGACTACTCCACTGGATCACTAATATATTTTTATTTTTTGTTCTTTTAAATCATTTCTCCTGGATTCTGGGACATCCTGACACTGACAGTCTGAAACGCCCAACCAGTCTCTGTGGTAAATCTTCACGTCTTTTTGTCTTCAGTCCCGTTCACATTAACACTGTTGTCATGTTTAAACGAAGCCTGAGCCCCCTCCCCGAACTGATCTGTCTGACTGAACTTTAAAGTTTGAAAAACAGGAAAAAGTTTCTCACCAAACTCCGACGGAGAGGACAGATCTGTGACGCAGCAGAGAACAGACGAACAGGAACTCACACCACTTCCTCTTCCTCTGCTCTTTACCTTCTTCTACTTCTTCTTCTTCTTCTGTGGATTATTTTGACATATTGTTGTTTTATCACCAACAGCTGATGTGGAGAGTGGATCATGATATGTACTCATTCTTATCAAAAAAAAAACAAAAGTACATTAAAAATAAAACGAAATCTATATAATGTTCAGAATATTTATTTTCCTCAAATATTGAAAAGTATGTTAAAATCTTTTCCTTCTGAATTTTGTCTCAAATGTCTAAATTAAATTGTCTTTTTCTTCTTTTCAGTTTTTGGACCAAATGATTTTTGTCTGCTTCTTACTTCTCACAGTCAAAAAAAGAGCTGCTCCACTGTTTCAGATTTCCCTGAACTCCAACTCCCCATTTCATGCTCCCCTGTCTTAAAGAAAGTTCAGCCCTGTGAGTCCAAATCTCATTCTTGATATTCTTCTTTCTTCTCTTTCTTCCTGCTCTCCTCATTTCACCATCTTTCCTTTGGATGCTCTGACACCACCTTCCTCTCCTCTCCTCCTCTCACTGCTTCCTCCACCTTTCCTTTATTCTCTTTGATAATATCCTTCACTTCTGTTCTGATCACTTTATTTCTAATAGACTTTTAGGCCTCTTTTACTTTCTTGTCTGTAGATTCATTTCCTCTTATTCCACTGTGAGCTGGTACCCATAGAAAAACTACAGACAGGCCCATCATCTGAATTCTGGAAAGTTCTTGTTGTATTTCTATGAGAATGTCTTTTCTACCTTCTGAATGACTGAACTGTGAAGTGGATCATGATCAACTGCAGCCTGACAAAATTAACTTTATATATATATTTATTCAAATGTGACAGTATGCATTAATAAACACTGACATGTAAATCTATGGGATTATAAACCAGTGTCTAATTTCCATCCCAGTCCCATGAGCAGGTTGATGTCAACACATAAAACAAAACAGACATCCATAACAGGAATACTAAAACTACTGCCCAAGATAATATAGAGGCATGTTGACTAGAATATTGCACCATGCCCATAGCACACGGCTGCACGTGCAGATGTGAGTAGATGTTGCACTAAGAAAGCAGACACAGATGTCTTATGTCTGCACTAAATCACAGAAATGTCAAACATAGATGTGCTTACAGTGGACAGTTTCTGGATGGAGCCCCAACACACTGAAGCCGTTAGACTGACATACAAAATTAGACACAGCTTGTTTCAGAGCTTTGATTTCCTACCCAGTGTAACGTCAACAATATTGACATCATTCCCCCTCACTGAGCCTTTTCATACTTTGATTAGGGCTGGGCCATATGGACTAGAAATAAAATCCACCATTTTTTTTACACAACACTCGATTTACGATTTTAATTTATTTTTCCCTCCCTAAAAGAAACAAAACTCCCAGAGACATAAAAATGAAACAAATCAAGTTTTGCCTTTATGTTGTCTAAATGTTTCCCTCTTAAAGTCAAAGTCTGGGTCATAAAAGGTTGATTATGTATTATAAACGTAGGCAGGTTTGTCTACATAAACACTAAAAGGCTGAGGTGTTTTTACAGTATTAGCATGAAACTCTCTGATCAATATTTAATCTACTTAAATAACAAATACAAGCCTATAAAAGTGCTTGTGTAAACCCTACAAGGCCGACCATCATGAAAATTGTGATATTTTTAAAAACTGCATCTACTTACAATTGGACTAAGGCAAGACAAAAAATCTAGATTTTTAATTTTTTAAATCTCCTGCAGAAAATAATTCAAATTGAATGAATGAATGTGTTTATTTCAAACCCAAAATGGAAAACGTACATATGTATATCTCCATACAAATCCAACAAAAATAAAATATAAAAGGTAAGCAAAGGCAAACAGCAATTACAGCATTTTTTCTACTCTCATTAATCTTTGTAAGAAAATCAAACAGATTGAGTTTGAAAAGGGTGAAGGAAGAAGTACCAAACTTATCTAGTCCCAGCCCTTTTTCATTTTCAAAATGTCTGAGCTAAATTCACCCTGAAGCCTCTTCAGGTCAAAGCCATCAACATATTTAGCAACAAAAGCAACAACAAGCTCAGACAAATAACAGCAAGAACAACACATTTCAAACAAAGACAATAATGACACATCAGTGGATACACACAGCCCTGATGTTCCTGATTTTCTCTTTGTTTTTCCATCTGTATCTGTTTAATATTCACGTTTGAAAGATGAATTTAAACCTTCCTATTGTTTGACATGATTTCAGTTCATCACTGCAGCTGCTCCATAAAGTAACTCCTTTAACTGAGACACACTAAACTTTCAGTTTTCTTCTCTCTGCTTCTTTTTGAACATCAAATTTCCTTGAAGATGATGTTTGTCATCTCTCAGTTGTAAAACCTTTGGATTCTGTTTGGTAGCTTCTGATTTTTAACTTTATCCATAATTTGGAGAGTTTTATAATCAAGCAGGTCCTTAAATTTGAATGTATTCAGTTCAGTGAAGAGTTGTTTGTTGTTCTCTGTTTGTGCTTTTGTTTCTGATTGGTATTGCTCTTTTCTGGAGGATGAAGATGGGCTTTGTGTTTGTTTTGGATGTGTTCCCCACATGGATTTTTTGCCCAGCTCTAACTTTGATATTAAATTGTGGAGTGACAAATGATTGTCCTGTTCCACTTGTTGAGCTTCTTGATGCGTCTGTGTAAATCTGTAGCTAACTGGAATCATTGTGTGTATTTTGTTGTGTGTTTGTGTGTAGTTTTGTGGCTTGTTGCTCTCTCCCCCCTCCTTCCTGTTTTCTCCTGCAGGTCAGTGTGAAGCAGGGTGAGGCTGCAACAGGTGATTGGGCACACCTGTGCTCACTGGGCCAATCAGCTCCTTTAAAAGTGTGACCTGGAGTGGAGCACACTGACAGATAATTCCTTCTTCTAGGGTCGAGTCTCTTCCTGCGCTCACACTGTTTGTCGTGGAGCTTTTTGAAGCCTGTTTGGATTTTTTCTCCCCTGCTTCCTTTTCCTGTGCTCAGGTCTTCAAGGGCGTCACCTGCTGCTTCAGTTTGGAACATTTTGCTCTGCGGAGCTTCAACATGACAAAATGTGTTGTTTCACACTAATCTGCTTCTTTTTGGAAACAAAGTCTGTTCTATTTATCAAACTGATGGATGTGGACTGAAAGTTGTGTTTTTCTGCTTAACTCTCTTCTCACAGTGTTTTATGTTCATTTGGACACAAGTGCTGATCCCATTTGTGCACGTGCCCCACGTGCATGGACCGTCCTATAGCAGCACACCTTTATCATGATTATCACTTTAGCTCAGAAATATGACTTTTTTAATCATAATAATGAGTTTTTCTCTCATAATTATGACTTTCTTATCCCATAATTGTGACTTTTTCCCCATAATTATAACTTTTTATTTTATAATTATGCCTTTAAAACAAAACATTTGAGTTTAATCTCATTATAATGACTTTTTTTCTCATAATGATTTTTTTATTTCACAATTAGGACTTTTGATCCCATAAATTTGATGTTTTTCTCATAACAATGACTTGTTATCTTATAATTTTGACATTTTATTTCAGGATTATGACTTTTTTCTCACAATTATGAGTTTTTATCCCATAATCTTGCCTTTTTCTCATTATTATGACTATTCTTTCAGAATTATGACTTTTTTTATCTCATAATTATGACTTTTTGTCTCATAATATGACTTTTTATTTTATCATTATGACTTTTATATCATACTAATGAGATTTTATCTTATAATTATGACCTTTTATCAAATAATTATGATGTTTTACCCCCTAATTTTGAGTTTCTTTCTCATAATTATGACTTTTTTGTCTCATAATTATGACTTTTTATCCCCTAATTTTGAGTTTCTTTCTAATATTTTATGACTATATTTTGTTATTATGACTGTTATCTCATGAATACCACTTTTTATCTCAAAATAAGTTTTTATCTCATTATTGGTACTTTCTTTTTTCATAATTATGACTCTTTATCCCATAATTTTGACTTTTATCTCATTAATATGATTTTGTTATCTCATCCATATGATTCTTTTTCTCATAATTATAATTTTATTTCTCATTATTATGACTTAGTATTTATTTTTTATTTTATAAGTTCCCTAAGTTCCTTTTTTAAAGGTCTTCCGTACATTAGCTTGTGTTTCACTGAGGTAAAAAAATGTTGATGTGCAGTTGGAGGTGCACCTTTCTTGACACACAAGTACTTATCATAGACACCCCACACACACACACACACACACAGAGACACACACACACACAGACACACACACACACACAGTTTTCCCAAACTAACAGTCCAAAATCCAAATGTCTTGTGTGTGTCGTTGTTTCCTTGGGTACTCTGTAACAGAGGTCCTGGCCATGCTGCGAAAAATGAGATTTTCTTTAAAACAAAGGACAAAATGGAAAAAAGAAATACACAACATGATTCAGAGGGACTCACAGATAAAATGATATGCCTTACAGCTCATAAAAACTGTGGTGATGAATGGGTTAAAGCTGCTTCCACAGCCTGACAGGTTTTTCTGTTGAAACCTGCCTGTCTCCTCCTCTGCTCTGAGATCCAGTTTTTGACTAAACCAACATTTCTATTGATATTTTTGTCTCAGAGAGTCAAATCAGCATTTACATCTGCTCATCATTTTTACATTTGTTTATAACTTTCTGAATGTGTACAGCCCACGTCAATCTCTCATCTAACCATAGATCTAAACATTTACATTATTTCACCCTTTACAATTCTTGAAAGTGTATCAGACAGTTTTAAGGTTGAAAATGGAGTACCTCAGGGCAGTATTGTGAGTCCTCTGTTATTCTCCATCATGATGAATGATGTTTTTGGGTGATTCCACCAAAAGAGTGAAATTTCTGTCCCCAGCATTTTATTGTATATTAAATGTATAAACACAAGTAATAATATATTACAAATTATATTTTATTATTATACTAAACACCATACACATTAATCTTTGTAGAAATTCCTTATATATCTTTTTTAATATTTTAAAATGTCATCCAAAACACTTCTACAGAGCATTTCTTGCCTGTCCCACAGCCAAACGCTACACTTTACTACAACGCATCATCAACAAAATCCTTCCAAAGAACATTTTCTTTGGCATTTAAGTGTGACTCCATATTCTATCTACACTTTTAAACAAAAGTTTCACAAAAAAGTGATTATATTTTGGTTTAAATTAACACATTCCCCCTTTAAAATGTTGGAACATTCCACCAGTGACATGTTCTGCAGGAAGTGACATCATTTAGGTCTTCTGCAAGTCATGAGAAGACCAAAAGTTAGTTCTGTCTTTTATTTTTCCTTAAATTTAATGATATATTAGCTGTTTTAGAGATGGTCCATCTAAAAACTCAGTCCTGCTACCTAAGTTAATATTCAGTGAAATCTTAAGAATGTGCTCCATGTGCTCACGCTACTAGCATAGATGCTAAGTGGCTAGATTTCACACAATTGCTATTTTATGCTAAAAACTCATTGCTGTTACCCTCATTGAAAAAAAGTCATTTTTTGTCATAAATATGAGTATTTTCATCATGTAACCAATCATTTCTTCTAAATGAACTCTTTTTCTAAGGGAAAACATTGTATGTGGATGATATTCTTTTAAACATGGTTTTAAAATAACATTTGAGTTTTGGTAACAGCAGAGAAAAAATTGCAATGATAATAAACTGTTGAAAGTTGAAATAAATTAAATAAAGTAGCCTGAGATTGACCAGTACTCATTTTAAATGAGTAAATGTGTATATTACTAAATTCTGTATTGAAATGGAATGAAAAATGAAGTTTAATTTTGAAGAGTTACAACAAGCAAATGTCACTCTTTTCTCAGTTTAGACAGAGGACTGGGTTTTTCATCTTTGTGGACGATGGAGAAATGTGGAAAAGAGGAAGAACTTCAGAGTTTACAGTGAAAAAGCTGCAGGGAGCTGCTGTGAAAATAGAAAATTAGTCTGACGTGTGAGGATTCTAATTTTCTGTTGATAAAACAAAAATATTTTTAATCAGAAAAAGGTGGACATGTTAAAGTTATTCTGATACAATCAACAGTTGTAAAGAGTTAAACATTCTAAATCCTCCTCAGTTTGTCTGGATGAAAATAAAGCGTCCATATCCATAAATGAAAGATAAATGTAAGAAAGTGGAGTTGACTCTGTCCCATATGTGTGGTCGGGGCCAACTGTCACTGTGCTCTCATTTATTCCAGACTTCCTTTAAAGATTCAACTCTTCTCAAACTCCAGGCCTGGAAACGTGATTTCCATGAAGATATCCAGGAAGCAGAATGGGAAACTGCTCGTTCTAAAGCCCAGAGCCAATCTGTTAACACTAAATCTAGACTGTTACAGTCCAAGTGGCTGATGGGGACTTCTCTCTCACAGCGTAGTAGGCGAGTCACATGTTCCCCAATATTCCAGATTTTTGTGTGAAATGTAGGCGAAAAAGGTCCTTTGATTGTCTGTTTTTGGGAGAGTGAAAAATGCCAACGATTGTGTAAAGCTGGAGTTGATTGGATCAGACTTGTAGTTGGGTAAGAAGTCCCTGCTGTGCCAAACTCTGTGTCCTGGGCATGTATCCTGAGGATTTAGCTGGGACCTTGCAGCAGTCACTGCTCACTGACTTTGGACTTTTACAAGCCAGACGGATAATTGCACTTTAGTGGAAAAGTGTGGACTCTCCCTCTGTTGGATTGTGGAGAAAAGAAGCAGCTGCTAATCTTGCCTTGGAACCATGTGCAGATATTGTCAGAAAGAAGGAGGAGAAATGTGCTTATTTATGGGGTCTGTATGTGGTCTTCTTGGAAAACCACTGCCCTGCATGACAACAATGGAGTTTGATTATTATTACTTATTTATTTTATTACTGTTATTATTTTTCTCTTTTTTATTCTGTGCTATGGCTGTACACTGCTAAGGTCTGCTTATCATTTTATAATTGTACTGTCATCTCACTTTATTGTTTTATTTAATTATTTTAATTTTTTCTCAGTATTCATCTTACAGTTATGTTCATGTATGTGATTTTTGTTTGTTTCTTTCTCTCCATCTTTCTGCCAGGGTTGGGGGAGTATTTAGTTGTTTGTTCAAAGCTAAAATCAAATGTTAAAATGTGTAAAGTGGTCAGTGTGATGAGATGCCTGGTGGGACATGATTGAGGAGCAGAGAGGTCCGTCTAAATCCATCTCCAGTGGACTAATAGGGTTAGTATTAGATTCTGGATCTGCAGGAAAAACATCTTTACAAAGGTTAGATACCATCCACAGAAACACAGCAGAGAAGAGCAAGAAGTCCAGGAGCAGGATGAAGTGATGGGGGGGAATTTAACAGCATTACACCCAGAGAGCAGGACAGACATTTGAACAGAGATGAAACAAAGAGAATTCAGATGATGGGACTACGGCTCAGATTGATATGATCCCAGCACACACGGGGATTAAAGGACATGAGACTGCAGGGAAATGTGAAGCCACAGAGAGAAAGACAGCAAACATTAGAGCACAGATAAGGACATTATTAAAGAGAAGATGAGAGGAAGACGGCAGAAACGGAGGGAAGAGGACAGAACAGGATGATGGCTGAATCCAGAGAAAATGATCCAATGAGAAGAAGATGAAGAAAAGAAGAAAGAATGATTTGAAGACTGCTGTTGGGACTCCCAGGACTAAATGAGACTGTGTTCATTCAGAGCAAACATCCACCAGGATACTGTGACTTCTGTGGAGAGGAAACATGAACATGTGATATTAAAACGTCAAAGATACCACGAGAGCAGAGAGGAGGAACCACCAGGGACTGAGAGGAACTAAAGAGCATTAGATTTAAAGGCAGAGTGGGCCACATTGAACACATTAAATATCAGAATCAGAGTCTATTCTATCATCAAAACTCTGAGTTAATGCTCCACACACAGAGCTAAAGCCTGAACCCTCTGCTCGTGTTGATCTGGAGCCAGGGTTGCCAGATTTTTGACAGAAATAAGCAACCAGGTCCATAAAAACAAGCCCAAAAGAAGAAACCTGTGGGTATTTTTTTCTAATGTGATGTATTACTTTATTTTAAAAGAGAAATCTGCATGTTTTATTTATTTATTGTTGTATTTGATGTTTTGTTCCATCAGACTGGACAACTCCTCAATGGTGGAGATGAGGAGTAACAGGAAGACAAAGGATGGGAAGGAGCAGTAGCCATATATTTTTATTTTTAATTACATTTTTGTTTGGATTTATCTTTTTTTATTTTCTTTTTTACCTGCAGTACTTAACTGCTACTGTACTTCCAATTTCCTGAAGGGACTGTTTTCATAGGACATTAATAAAGTTCCATCTAATATAATCTAATCTCTAATTTTCATCTTCATTACTTTTCAATTTCACACTGATATTTTTTTCTTTTTGGCTCTTAATTTCCTTCTATAATATCTTTTAGTTTGGAGGTGGAACATCCTTTTCTTTATGCAGCAGTGAAGGGAGGGGCTTCTGTTATTTATAACTCTGTTATCA
Organism: Scarus forsteni; assembly: GCA_036419115.1. NCBI lineage: Eukaryota > Metazoa > Chordata > Actinopteri > Labriformes > Labridae > Scarus > Scarus forsteni. The sequence continues at coordinate 526,167 of JAZDUH010000299.1, read as the reverse complement.
CTAAACAGTCTAACCTTGATTTTTGTAACCAAACAGACAAAGTCAGGCTTTTAAGTTTGATGTTGATCCTCTACAGTTTTATTCAGGAGAAAACAGGAACAGCTACATTAGAGATCAATTTAATTCTGGTTATAAGGATTTATTTTTGTTGGAAACATCATTTTTGTCTCTTTTGACAGAAAAATCCACATTTGTGTGTAAACCCAACCTGCAGCTGCCAACACTCACAGGTGTAATCTGGTTAAACAGGTCTGTATTCAATCAAACTAAAAGGCGCAACAGTGACACCTGCTGTCGTAAATGTGTAACTGCAGCTCGGTCTCAGACGGCAGTGCATTATGGGAAATCCCTCACAGCTCGGAGGGATTATTCCAGGTAACATGTCTAAAATAGTCTATCAGAATGTCCAATTAATTTGACATTAACACACAGACAACCGAAAATGATGATACCTGACTTATTGTTGAGTGTGTCAACTTTAATTCCGCCATGTTACTGATGAGTTAACTCTTCGTTTTTGTTTGTTTTATTGATGAGAAAAGATCGCTAGCTAGCGGCTAACATTAGCATGGTGCATCTTTCAGGCTGGTGTGGCGCGGTTAGCTTGAAAATCACCTTTCTGCTCTTTGTTTGTGTTGTTACACATGCAGCTTTGTTGTTTTGAGCATTTACTGACAACAGAGTGAATTATAAAACACAAAGGTTTATTATGTATGTTTATTATGGAATGTAAAGTTAAAAATATTCTAGAATTTGACATAGTTGTTTAAATAAAGTTAGATAATTTATTAATAATTGTCTGATTCTGTTTAAAATAGTCTAAATTATAGATGCTTTGGGGTATTTTAATTATGGTTTTGTACACTGTCAGTGAAATGAGCTTTAAAATATTCTCTAAATGATCACAACATGCTATTTTGTCTTGTAAAAGTCCCATTTTTCTCTAATCTAAAGCTAATTCCTCACAGCACTGCATGAATGACTGCAGACTGGTGTGTGTGCACTTCCCCTGAGAATAACCATCTCCTCTTGTTTTTCTTGTCTCACATGCAGGCTGGCAGATTTAATAAAAGACTGTTCCAACCAACATGAGCAGCTCCAGTGACTGAATCATAGAAGACGGCTTGATTCCAATTGGAGCACACAAGCAGCTTCTGATTTGTGAAGCAGCTTTGCCACTGCAGATCCAGTCTGTAGAGAGAAGAATGATCTCTGTGGTTTATTGGTACGAGGTCTAAAGCTGTGAAATGACTTGGTCAGCTTGTCCTCCTCAGTCCCTGTAGACCACGATGCTCTCTGAGCTGCACACATCTCACCAGATGATCCCAGACTGTTTGATTACAGTCATTTATTAATGCTTTTCAAAGAAATACTGCAGTGAGGCAACTTTTTACTGAGAGTGACTTACATCTGCTGAAATATTCTCTGTCTTAAAAATTAAAATAATGAGACCAGAAATGAAACTTTAGAGTTTCTTCAGAATAAAACAGATTTAATGTTCCTTTATTTCTTTACCTCAGATATGAACGTGTTTCTGACAAATGAATGGCGCTGATGTCCCCACACAGGTACTGACAAAGCCTCATATTCATCCTCAATATGGTGATAAGCTTCTTCAGATTTTTATTTTCAATCCTCAAGCTACACTTTTCTTTTTTTAATGTGTGTATTGTTTATTGAGCATGTTCAACATTTTCTCTTGCAGTCAGGAGATTTTGTTGAGTTTGTTCTCATGTTGTCGTCACAGGGTGGAAAATAAGAACGTAAATAGTTTAAAACGTCCAGGAGACTCCAGGCTTAGACCATCAGCACCCCCCACACTCTCTCCTGCAGCAGAAATGGACGAGAATCAAGTTGGAGACAAGAGTCTTGGTATGTTGTTTCTGAAAACATTTATCCTTTTAGGTTAAACAAATGCTGTCACATCAAGTAGTGTTCCTTTTGAAGAATATTTTGTGTCCATGTTTGCAGGTCCAACACTGTCAGAATATAACTGTAGAAGAGCTGATGTCCAGGCACGTTTCTGACTGTAAGTCCAGCTGCTGTAATGAAGAAGGTGAGTGAAGACGGTGACATACTGAGCTGACAGTGTCTCCTAAAAACACCAAAGTCCTACATTCACTCTGCAGAACAGTTTGCTTGTTGTTCTGCCAAATGCTGTTATGAGGCTCATGTCAGAAAACATAAATCCTTTAAATAGGGTTTCAGTTTGCTGATGGTTGTTGGCAGTTATGGGAGCAGCACAGTTAGATGTAACCATACAGCCTTTAGCATGTTGGCATAGGGCAGGGAAACAAACACAGTTGGTTAGTTTAAAATAATAAATGTCAGGGTTTGAAGGGGCTGGTAAAAGGTAGTCAACACACTTTGACTTGGTGTTAATATTTTGTTCATCGTTTCAATATGTCATAACTTTTCTATTGATGCAGATTTTTGTCTTAGGTTCATTAATTTAATAGAAAATATAAAAATATGTGCCACTAGGACTCCAGTTAGCGTTGACAGCCAGTCAGTGATCCTGACGACATTTGCTTCCCTGTACAGCCTGTACTCGATTGGTTCAGCTTCTCCGATCTGTTGTGCACATGTGTGGTGTTAAAACAGAACGACGAGCTACAAGCTGTTTTCTCCGACTCGTAGCTCGGCTGTGACCTCAGGAATTCCTGTTGCTCCACCTCCGCTTGAATCCAGCGTGACAGCACTGCAGCGGCTGCAGCAGACAGGCAGCAGATCTCACTGTAACCCATGTCAGTGACAGCAAGTCATACTCGTCCAATGACGGTATTGGGAGCTTTTCTGAACATCTTCACAGACTCTGTTCATGTGTGGAAGATGATGATGTGCCATCTTCATACTCAGAATCACAGTTCCTTGGACATGCAAGGACTGAAGACCTGCTACAACACATCACAGTAAGTTAATTTCTATTTGTTTGTCTTTCTTTGGCCGTTAAAGCTCTTAAAGCTGTGTGTCAGTGAGTATCTACAGAGACACCAAAGTGTTAAAAAAAGACTTGATTATAGAGACTGGATTTAAATATCTTGCCCCCCATTTAAAATCTGGACTTATAAAAACAGTTAAGGACTTTTAAAAACTGATAAAATTAGGGTGTTGGCATTTTTGTTTTGGTTTATTTTATTTAGTTGCAGAACCTGGCCAGTAGATGGAGCTGTGCGCATTAGGATTAGAGACGTAACAGTATGAAAAATTCATATCACAGTTCTTGTGACCAAAATAATCTCGGTTATTATTGTGGTTTTCTATGCTCAGTATGCTCAAAGTGTTAAAAAATACTTTTGCACACTCTTGAAATCATTTAAAACCTTTAATATAATAATTCTAACAATATTTTTTTTTACATTTTGTCAATGTGTCAGGAAGTGTTCTATAACATTTTTGGAAAGTATTTTTCATTTTTATGTTCTAAATGTTTACACACTGCAGTTACAAGAAAAAAAACAGACCTGTGCTTTAAACTGGTTTCTCTACATTATCAGTTGTAACTGAACATGTTTAAAGTTTTGAGACGACCAATAATAAACTTAAACTGTTTGAGATACACTCACATTTTAATTCCCCTGCAGCATTAGTGTCCATGTTACAGCTCGTTATATTAGACCATGTTCAGGCATTTTTACCAGTCATAGTCCTTGAGGCAGTTCCTGTCTAGTTGGCCCCCTTTGACTCTTTGGTCTCTCCTCTCCCTGACAGATCTCCTCCACTTTTCCTCCTCCAATATCTCCAAATTACGCTTGATGAAATCCATAAAAGACGAACGATGATGGAAGAAAGATGGTCAAATTTGAATTATGGCAACATACGGCAAATAAACATCAAAAGAACGGTAAGAACTCTGATACTAAAAGCTGTTATTTCCAACACTTATACATTAACCATAAAATACTGATAATGAACCTATAATTCCCTCAGATATGGCTCACTGAATCTCCTCCCTCCCTCTCTCTGGCTTAGTCAGCTCACTCACTCGAGGAGTTACAGCAGTTTTAATCGTCTTTTTCTTTGATTTGATTTGATTTGATTTATTTATTTCGGTCACGTCAGCACACTTATACAGCATCACACATTGTCAATAGTTGATCACATTGTACATGTCCGAAAGGGAAAACGGGAGAAGCAAAGCTTATCTAGTCCCGTCCCCATTTTCTCAATATTTACTCTCCTCTTTTCCACATATCATCAAATTATTATAAATTTTTATCTGTCTTTTAGTGTCCATATTTGACCTATTATGACCTTTCTACACAGCTTCATGTTTTACACAGGGTGACCATCTTCTATCAGTTTTCCCTCCACATTCTTGTAAGTCCAAACTTTGACCAGACTTCAGACTTTGTCTGTTTTGAGAGAAAAGCCTCAGCAGAAGTGCCTGAGCGGGGCTCCAACTTTAACTTCTAGAGGCCAAACATTGCAAACTGCACATGTGCACCTCCGTCTGTGAGAGACCACTGCTGCTTTACTGAAGAGCAGACACACATAGTTCAGGCTTTTCCAGGCAATGAGCAGCATCACTGTGAGTTACTGACACAGTGTGGTGATCAAACTAGGTTTACCTGCAATTTAAACAGTAAACAGTAATACTAACTGTGGGAAATTTTACTGTGTTTTACCATTTTACCCTTAACTGTTGCATCCCTAATTAGGATCAAAAGTGGACGGTAGGGATGTGCGCGACTAGTCGTTTAATCATTTAACTGCCTACTTATTTAGTAATCGTTTAGTATTTTACTAGTCGGTTAAACGTTACACTAAGCATCATGCATCTTGTTCTTCACGCCTCTGCACATAGCTGTCAAGTCTCCCGTTTTGGCCGGGAAACTACCGTTTTTTACCCCTCTTTTCCGCCGTTCTCCCGTATTAAAAAAAAACATTCCTCTGCCTCTGCTACTAACTGAACACTGTCACTCGTCTGGCGAGAGATGCCACCTGCAGTAGCCTGCATGTTTGTTTTCCTCCTCTTTTACTACCAAAGAGGCTGAATGACAAGAAATCCCACATTCTGCTGTGAGCGACGGAGCCGTGGACAGACACAAGAGGGGTCAGCAGAATGTGGGATTTCTTGTGTTCTTGTTTCTTGTTCTACGGTCCTAGTTATTGCAGAGTTGCACGTTCCTTTGGTTTGGTCAGCCGCGGCTCCTGTAGGCACCCGTAAGTGTATCATAGAAATGCAAAGTAGTACTGTTTAGGCTGTAAACATGTGCTAAATGATGTTGTTTCGAGTAAATGGTGGACGTTACCCGCTCAGAACACTTGGATTACAGCGCACGAGCAGTATGGAGGAATATTGCAGACTTTTTGTGGACTTTTAAGGACACTGTTTGTTCGGGCTCTTACCGAAGTCATGATATCAATGTCAGTGGACAGCGAGGATTCCCCCAGATCTCCGGCTGCATCCTAGATGTTCCAAAACTACTCCACGGTGTTGTTCAGCATGAGGGTGAGTAGAAAATGAGGCCAAATCGTTGTTTGGGTGTAGTATTCCTTTAACACCGGGGTGCTTCGGTTCTATAGCGGATTTAGCGGGTTTATAGCCGAGTAAGCATCTGTCAAACATGCGATCTTTGGGGTGAAGACGGGGCCGCTCGCGCGGACACACAGAGAGAGCTGAAGTGATCGTCCTGAGGAGTAACGAGGAAACAAACGCTAATATGAATGATGGCACAAAAGATATGGTTCTTAAGCCGGCTGCCCCAGTGTGAGAATGTGTTGGTTTTAAACTGAATCAACAAGGTGTGAGCTCATGAACACCGACGAGCTGATATGTCGCATTTGTTTGAAAGTAGTGGCGACGAAGATGTGCAGGTGCAGCGGAGCCTTTGTCCTGACAGTCAACACTTACTGAGGTGTTTGGTTGGCAAAGAATATATAGATAAAAACCCAAAATGATGCGCGCTCACAGACAGTGTCGTTCGCTACATTGCGAGAAGTGCAGCCCTTCAATACGGCTGAAAAGCCAGCAGTTACAAACGTTTGACAGATAGTACGAATTGACTGGGAGAAAGTAGGCCTACATGTCACAATTCCTGAACTGTATAAACTCCATTTCATTTAGGCCATAGTTTTTATTGTTGTGTGAGTTTTGTTTTTTCTTTACAGAGACAGGGTCTATTTTTTTTGTTTTTGACTAGTATAATTTTTTTATTTACATGCAATTTTGCTAAAAGATAGGCCATTTCATTTTCATTGCTTTTTTTGTCTTTTGTATGTTAAATTTACAATATTTTTTGTTCAATTTGTTTTAAGTAAAATATCCTGACCTTCCAATTACAGTTAAATATTCTTGAGAAATGAAAGTTTCTTGAATCGTGCACTAGTCTTAAGTGCCAGAGATTTCAGGGAAATTGTCATGCTGCTGCATCCAAGTTTCATGCCAAAGCAGTATTCATAATAAATCCATGCATTGCATTGGCAAACGTATCAGAAATGTATTTCTCTTTAAATTGTGCAACTTTATTCAGTCAGTTGTTGTTACATCAATAGAATCTAAATTAACAGTTTGTCCTGAATGTTTGGGCTAAAATAGTTCCTAAATACACATTTGCATGTTAAACTTTTAACTTAATATGTGTATTAACTTGCGAGTTGTCTTGCTTATAGACTAGTCGACTAGTCGCAAATAAAATTTGAGACTAGTTTAGTGTTTAGTGAAACATCAGACAGTATGAAAGCAACACAGATTTTTAGACTAATAACATGTTTTTCTCACCATTTCTGCAGGAAAGATGCTAAGAAATCATAAATTCAAACAGATTCAAATAACACAACATACAAATGCCTTACACTGATTCTGATACATAGTAATGTGGAACGTGACTTTGAATGGAGACGAGTGTTGTTACACAGCATCAATAATATAAAAAAATTGAGTTATAAAAGTATCTTAAGTGAGACACGAGCGACTGTAAATAAAACCACAAACAGGTAAAATCGCTCTGGCCATCAGTAAAGCACATACACCCGTTTGCAGTTGTTACGTCAGCAAGAAATCAGAGAAATGTTGATTTTAGCATCAGCAGAGCTGTGAGGCCTCACCTGCTGCTGTCTTTTATTGATCTGTTCTGTTGTTGGCTGTTACAGGAGCACCACAGTTAGATGTTGCTGCACCAGAGTAACCATGCAGCCTTTTGTAAGTTTGCTCAGGGCAGAGAAATAAATACAAACTCAAGTTCATTATTAAAAATAAAAATGTGAAAGAAGTGCATTCGTGTTAGTGTATTTTAGAGGACGTCCACACCTCCCTCTGAAGTCCTGTGGGTGATTAAACAGGATCAGTGGTGGACAGAGTACGTAACTCTATTGCTTGAGTGAAAGTATAGATACTCCTCGTCAAATATTACTCAAATACAAGTGAAAGTTGTTCATGTTAATTTTTACTTAAAGTCCTGGAGTACCTGCTTTTTAAAATACTGAAGTATTAAAAGTACATTTTGCTTCAATATCAGTGCATTGTGATATTGTTACACTAAATTTAAAGAACCTAAGGACAAAAACAACTACTGACCGCATTGACCTGCTTATAAAACTGTAGAATAAAATAGCCTGCTCAATATGCTTCAAAGCCTGTAGAAATGCTGATTGAAATAAGGCTGTAAAGTCCAAGTCGACTGGTCGACTAATTGGTCGATGTGTGCTCAGTCGACCAAAATTCTGATTGGTCGACCAAATATGTCAATTTTTTCCCCTGCAGTTCATTTCATCAGGAGAAAGGCATCAGGTGAAATGGGGGTATTTTCTGAGCACCCCCATCATGTCTCAGAACACCATTTTAATGTATATATCATTCATTTCAGTATTTTTATTTAAGAACATTTCAATATTCTAGTCTAATAATCATTTATTCGTTTATAGCTGCGTGCGCTCTGCCCTCTGCAACAGCGGCATCCCTCACCCAGTCCGCGCTGGATTTTATGCCTCATATAAACACCCAAATGCAAAAATGACATCACAGAACAAATTGACTATTTTATTTCTGAGGATATGAGGCCCATTGGTGTCATGGAAGGCCAAGAAAACATTGAAACCTGGATATTCAGTGCCAGCGTGCCAGACAATTACGCACACACTAACGTCAGAATACGAGGGAGTAAAAAGAGAAAGTTTCTGAGTTAATAGATAAAGATAACAGATGTGTGCGTCTCTTCGAATGGAGTCCTATATGACAGTGACTGCCCATTTCATTGATGAAGACTGGAAAGCAAAGAGTCTTGTGTTGAGAAAAAGAAAGGAGGGAAAGAGGCGCACACAGGGGAGAAACGTGTGGGGGGGGGGTTGATTGGTCGATTTTGGTCTACAATTTTCTGTGTTTTAGTCGACCAACAATTTCTTTGGTTGATTACAGCCCTAGATTGAAACATGACTGAATGGGACTTCAGACAAGGTAGAAGGTACTCTAGTGTGGAATTGTCTTCTAAATCTTCTGTTGCCATCATGACTGCCAAGACGAACTGTTAACTGTTAGCTTAACTTTTACCTGTTTTCAATCTGAGCAGCACATTCACAAGGTGCAGATACAGTATCACCACTTGAACAAATCTCACCCAGACTGCATTTTAGAAGAGAAGAAATTTTATCCACTGACTTAAAAGCTGTACTTAAAAGTAATGAGGAATGAGACCCTTTATAGAAATGTAGTTAAAGGAATACTCCGACGATTTTGGACCCACGCCCTTTCCCTATCATTGACAAAGTGAGACAAGCTCAAAAATACATTTTTTGTGTCATATTTTGTCCACTTTCGTCAGTCCGGCTTTGACTCCTATTGACTTCCAGCCATTGAGCTAAGCTACCTACGAAGCTTACAGCTGGGAGTCAGCCACTGGATGCAGAGACACAAAAAATGTATTTTTGAGCTTGTCTCACTTTGTCAATGATAGGGAAAGGGCGTGGGTCCAAAATCGTCGGAGTATTCCTTTAAGTTTAAGTCCAATATTTGGCTGTGTCCGAAATGGCATACTAACATACTACATACTACATAACCATTGTGTATACTGTATACTACATACTACAAGTATGATTAGGATGCCAGCCGTTCACACTGTAGTATACTACTAAGTTTCCCATGATGCATTTCAAACCTCCGACGGCAAAACTCAGAAGCACACCAGACTATCAAATATCTCTGTTGATTCACCACATTTGAAAGTTCAGAGAGCATTTTAGGCGAGAAAGTCACCACGTAGAATACCAAAGTGTGGTCATTTGAGCCGTAAAATGCACGGATACATATTTCATTTCAGCATTTCGGACATTTTCGTTATGCGCGCCATTGTGCTCCCGAAGAATTTCCGGTCGACTCCAAAATAAGAGCCCAGTTTATAAACGCGCGTAAGAACTAATAGGAGATAATAAAAGCTGATTTTATTTTGAAAACAGGAAGTTAGCTAGTAGCTGACTTTAGCTGAATACCGGTCTAAAGACGACTTGATATTCACGATTTTAATATTATAATTATAATCAGTAACTTCCCAAAATACAAGAAAATGTTAACTGCATACAGACACGAAAGACGATACGTCCGTCGCCTCTGGCACTTGATTAATATTTACCTACGCTTTGGTTTCCCTGTAGAGGTAAGTCTATTTTAGATGCTTTTCATCTTGTCTTCTCATTCACTATTTATGATTTCTATCATGCCACAGTTATACCAATAAACCACATTTTAATTTATAGCAGAGTTTAATAATGTAATCATAATTTCATATAGATATAATACAATATTATCATTTAAAAAAGAAGTGGTCTAAAAATACACAAATATTTTAATAAATACACAAATAACAATAAATAGTATAATAAATAATTAAAAAAGTCATATTTGATGGCATGTTTTCTCTACAGGTTGGTGTGAGAGGACCATACAGCAGGGTAAACCCCAATGTTCCCCTGCTGTCACTTTATTTTGAGGGAGGTGACCTTAAGAAGGACTTCAGGTTGTCCAGACCAACCCTGGACAACCTGATACAAATCCTGGGACACACAGATCACGGATGGGGGAGGGCACTGGAAGTTCTGGTGTTTGTCTACTGGTTGGCAAGTGCCACATCCTACCGGGTTGTGTCGGAGGCTTTTGGGATTCCCCGGAGCACTTGCCATGACATGGTCCACAAGACCAGCAAGGCCATCCAGGGCATTTTTCGAAGGGTCATGTGCTTCCCAAACATGAACCAGCTGGAGGAAATTGGGGCTGGTTTTGCTCGGCTGTCAGGTTCCCCAGCATTTCAGAAGGTGGCAGGGAGCATCGATGGGTGCCATGTCCGCATTGTGCCACCTGGAAGGTTTCCTGCAGACTACTTGAACAGGAAACTCTTCCACTCCATACAATTTCAGGGGATATGTGACCACAGAGGCTGCTTTTTGGACGTTGTTGTGGGCTTTCCTGGCAGTGTCCATGACGCCCGGGTCCTGAAAAGCAGCCCCTTTTACCTTCGCCAGCTGTACCCACCTCCAGGCTGGCATCTCATTGGCGATGGCGGGTACCCATGCCTGTCGCAGCCCATAGCGCTGCTCACACCATTCCGTGAGCCTGTCAGGGATGCTGTGGAGGGCAGGTTTAATGCCAGGCTGTCCAGGGCAAGGTGCGTGGTGGAGAGGGCCTTCGGTGTCCTGAAGACCAGGTGGCGGTCCATCTTTTTGAAGGCCCTGGAGGTGAAGGTGGACTTCGTGCCGGAGGTCATCGTTGCCTGCCTTTTCCTCCACAACCTCTGCATCAGAAATGGAGACATTTTAGAGCCAGAGGTTGTGGAGGAAGATGACGATGGAGAGGACTTCGAGGCTCCTGTGACAGTCCAGCAATCTGGGGATGGTCTCAGAAACCGCCTTGCTGCTGCAGTGTCTGCCCCCGACAACAGCATCCATGAACTGCAGGAACATGATTATTGTTGATTATTATTGTTCAATCCCTGTAAATAGTTTTAATTTTGTTCCAGTTATTTCTCACAATCTCTGTAAATAGTTTTAATTTTGTTCCAGTTATTTCTCACAATCTCTGTAAATAGTTTTGTGTTCCAGTTATTTCTCACAATCTCTGTAAATAGTTTTAATTTTGTTCCAGTTATATCTCACAATCTCTGTAAATAGTTTTAATTTTGTTCCAGTTATATCTCACAATCTCTGTAAATAGTTTTAATTTTGTTCGTTATTTCTAACATTCTCTGTAGTTTGCTAATTTCTGTATTTTTTTTCTGTTTTAATTTTAACTGTTTTATGAATCAAACTGTATATAAATGTATTGAGATACTGTATATAGTACTAAAAATGAACAAAAAAGATTTCATAAACATTCTTTAACAGAGAACATCACATAGAGGACATGTGTGAACATTAATTATTATTATAGCATTACACTACTTTTTCAGAATTTGTGCTAGAACAGACAAAAAACGCTCCTCCCTTGCCCTGCTTTCTGCCTCTCTTGCCTCTCTCTCTCTCCTTTCCTCCCTGGCCCTACTCTCCATCCACTCTCTCCACTCTTGCTCTCTTTGTCTTCTCTCTTCTCTCTCTTCTGCTCTTCTTTCTCTCTGTCTTCTCTCTTCTCTCTCTTCTGCCCTTCTTTCTCGTTCCTCATGTCTCAGCTCTGCTCTCCTTTCCCATTCTTCCTCTCTCTCCTCAATCTCTCTCAAAAACTCCATCATTCCGGTCTCTCTCTTCCTTTTCCTTCTGTCCTCTTCTGGAGGAGAGACAGCTGCTGCCACAGGTTCGGCCATGGCTGAGGTGATGAGAATGGGCGGGACTATACTGGGCCTTTGCCCCATCACCTCATCCATGGCCTGATACCATTTCCAAGAGGCAGCAGTTGTCTCTCCTCCCTCTGTGCTAACACCTGTCCTCGGGGCCTTCAGTTCCTACCAAACAGCACAGAAGTTATTTGTTAATGATCATTGGGGTCACATGATAATTATTTTTGTATACTGTGGATAAACTGAAAGACTAACTAACCTTATACTTCTGTTTAAGATTTTCCCATTTCTTCTTCACCCACCCTGCCTCCACTTTGCCCTCCAGGCCCTGGTCCTTGATGAACATTCTAAATATCAATATGGAAAATTAGATTGAAAACAGGATTGAAACAGGAAAAGTAGACTGCAGACTGTTACAATAATTCTTCTCAGTTATTAATAAGAAAAGCCAACCAAAATTGTGACCTTAGACTGACCAAAAGCCTTCTCTCACTGATCTGTTAATTATTTTACAACAGAAAAAAAAACGTCTGACATGACTATTACTTACTCAAAACCTTTTTGGGCTGCATTTCTGCGCCCCGTAAACAGCTCCTCATTTTGAGAGCGCCATTTTATGAGGCGCTCCGTGTCCTCATCAGTCCCTTTGGAGAAATAACAGTCCGGCATTATCCAATTGTCCAACATTATTAGAGTTGCACCGTTAAATGTTATAAGGCATAGTTTCCATTTGACTATTATAGCAGTCCGCTCGAAAGTTAAAGCCACCCACATAACAATATTTGAGCTGAGTTCTTTACAGATCCTGGCCGGGAAATGTGCTTTTTAAACTAACCATAGCTTACGTGAAATACGAGCTAAACAGTAGCATTATTAATGTGGCAATTTCAAGCCGGCACCCTCATCCAGTTATTCGCAAGATTAGGCAAATCGTTTTAATTGTAGCTGCATGTCGAAACAGGTAGTTGCTACTTGATCTGTATGCAAGGCGATCTGCTGTGACGAGCTACTGGCAGGCAGTAGCACGTTATGAATCATCTTACAACTTTAAGACGTTGGTCAGAAATCGCCTGTTTCTCAAATCCGACGGTGATTAGGACAACTATTTGACCACCTAAAATGATTAAACACCGGGTACTTACATTTATATCTTCCCTCCAGAGTTTGGCTGGGCCCGACAGCGACAACCTCGTCCATCATTTTCCGCGCAATTGTCGTTCGCAATGCATTATGGGGGTCGCTAAATCGGATTTTTTTCCGATTTAGTATACATCCGGGTATTTTTCGCACACTCAATCTTTCCATACTATCCAATGTGAACGCACTACATACTCATTTTGACGTCACAGTTAGTATGAGTAGGGCGTTAGTATGCCATTTCGGACACAGCCTTTGTCTTTCAAATGTGGTGGAGAAAAAGTCACAGGTTTCCAAAAATTAGAATTTTCAAGTAAAGTACAGAGACTCAAAATATGTACTTAAGTAAAATACTCAAGTACATCTACTTTGTTACTTTCCATCCCCCTGAACAGAATCAGTGTTGTCCTTTTTAATGAGGTGAACTGCAGATACATTTTATTCTGCAGTGTTTGTTTCATCTCTTACTGTTCTTTCAGTGCAGTGACAGACAAACAGCTAGAAGTTCACTTTTTCAATATCTAATAGTGAACCACTTAAGATAGAACATTTCCAAATGTGTTTTCCAATAAACACGACGTTTAACATGTAGGCATTTCAATTTTCACCCACCTGGCATTTCCAAACACTCTACAAAGTTGATTATTAACAGATACTGTATTTTTTTGTGCGGCTTGGGCCCTTAGTGTGCATTACATGTTAATCAGGAATGACAATCATCCAATCAGTGTGAAAAGTTAAACTCCTTTCAAAGTTCCTACACATTTTTAATTTAAGATAATGTAATTGTGTGTTAATATTTGTTTACCTGTACTGTGCAAAAATACAAAAACATGCAACATGCCTTATGATCTGATTTGGTTCGCTCTAATTCCTCATAAAACAATCCTGCAGTAAAATGGAGACTTTGACCTTTGATTGGCTGTAAACACAGTGATAAATGGACTTCGGTACATCCTGGTGTCAGAGTGTTCTGGTTCTTCAACTCTCTGCTGCGTCACAGATCTGTCCTCACCGTCAAAGTTTGGTGAGAAACTTTTTAATGTTTTCAAAAACTTTAAAGTTCAATCAGATGTGACCAGGTAGGGTGTCAGGCTTCATTTAAACATGACAGCAGTGCTAATGCAAATAGTGCGATCCAACCATCCCAATGATAAATTAGCACCACTAGCATTAGTGCTTATGGTACTAATGCCAAAACCTTTGTGATTACAGTGCTAATTGTAATAATGCTAAAATCCAAGTGATAGCAGGGCTAATGCTAACAATCTTAATGTTAATAATGCTAATGCTGCTAGGCCTAACGCTAACAATCTTAATGCTACTAGTGGTAGTGACAACAGTGCTATTTCTAAGAATGCTAATGCTAATAGATGTGAATATTTGCCACATTGCAACTTCAATCAGATGTCATCAGTGAACAATGGTGTTCTGGTGGGGGGAAAGGGGGGGCAGCCTTTATTTAAACATGACAATAGCGCTAATGCTAATGGCGTGAAAGCAACAGCTTCTCATGACAGCAGTGCTAATACTAATGGTGCTAACGCTACCATCCAACAACACAAGCCGCCTTTGGAGGTTGCTCCTGCTTGTTTTTCTGTCTTTTCTTGTAAGAAGAGTAATTTTACTTATTCTGACTTGTTTGTTTTTTCTTTGTTTGTCTCATTCAGAGACTAATTTTCACTTAGTTGTTGTTTATTTTCCTTCATAAGGAAGTTGATATTGCTTTAAGGCTCTGCATGTTGCAATCCGTTTACTTAATTCTTCATGCTGTTTTCATCATTTTCATTTTATTTGTATTTATCATATTTTTTTATATTCAAATTGAATAAACGTGATGTTTAACATGTAGGCATTTCGATTTTCACTCTCCTGGCATTTCCAAACACTCTACAAAGTTGATTATTAACAGATACTGTATTTTTTTGTGAGGTTTGGGCACTTAAAGTACATGACATGTTAATCAGGAATGATCAATCATCAAATCAGTGTGAAAAGTTAAACCTATTTCAAACTTCCTACACATTTTTCATTTAAGATAATGTAATTGCACTGTGCAAAAATACAAAAACATGCAAGATATTTTATGATCTGATTTGGTTTGCTCTGATTCCTCCTCATAAAACAATAAAGCTCCTGCAGTAAAAAGGAGACTTTGACCTTTGATTGAGACACGGTGACAAATGGACTTTGGTACATCCTGGTGTCAGTGTGTTCTTGTTCTTCGACTCTGCTGCTGCGTCACAGATCTGTCCTCGCCGTCGAAGTTTGGTGAAAAAACTTCTTAATGTTTTCAAACTTTCAAACTTCACTCAGATATGATCAGTGGGGGTGTCAGGCTTCATTTAAACATGACAATAGTGCCAATGCTAATGATGCAAAAGCAAAAAATCTTCATGACAGCAGTGCCAATGCTAAAGGTGCTTACATGACCATCCTAATGATAACAGCACAAATGCTAACAATGTTAATGCCAAAACCTTTGTGATGAAAGTGCTAATGTTAGCAAAGCTAATGCTAAAATCCAAGTGATAGCAGTGCTAATGCTAACAATCCTAATGATAACAATGCTAACGTTAACGATGCTAATGCTACCTGGCCTAATGCTCGCAGTCTTAATGTTACTAGTGGTAGTGCCAACAGTGCTATTGCTAAGAATGCTCATGCTAATAGATGTGAATATTTGCCACATTGCCTGGTTGGGTGTTTCACTGAAGTTGGTTCCAGACTGGATGTGTTTCAGTGTCTCATAATCCAGTGTGATCTGACTCAAAAATCTGTTGTTGTATCCAAGAGTGTGCAGCAAATATTGGAGGCACCGCTGGGGTCATTAACGTGTCAAGTTTGACGGGACTGGGGACAGAGACCCCGGAGTTAGGACAATAAGAGCGTGCGTCGACACTTCAGACATGCAGTATCAGAAGGAGAAACCAATGTCTGTGCGACAGAGGATAAGTCTGATAGAGCAAAAGGTATGTATGTCATCCAAAGTCTGAAGTGGAAATGTCCCCACAAGACGAGAGTTAATCAAGCTAATCATAGAATCAATGTACGGTGTTATCAACTATGAAGAGTATGATGTTGAGATGTGTTTCCAGGGAACATGTCAAAAACAGAGGAAGAAAAC
The DNA here is from genome assembly GCA_036419115.1 of Scarus forsteni. NCBI lineage: Eukaryota > Metazoa > Chordata > Actinopteri > Labriformes > Labridae > Scarus > Scarus forsteni. The sequence goes on along the minus strand of JAZDUH010000299.1, from coordinate 510,210 downwards.
TATAAGCACTGAAATTGCATAAAACAGAGATTAAAGCACAAGATGGAATCTGCGTGAGAAATGAGTTTAACAGAATTACACACAGCTACAACAAAACAGTCAAGCTCTGCAGAAATACATGCTGATGTGCTTGTTTTTCTGTGTTTACTGTGACAGAGTTGGATTAAAGTTTACATTCTGACACATTAAAATCAGTCATTGTGTCCAAGTGTACATCACATGGCTCATGAAATTTAATTTTAGTCCCTTTGTCTCTGCACAACTCTTTATCTTCTCTTTACAAAATAAATGAAATCTTAAGATAAAAATGAAAAAAAAAATACAATATAAACTAAGAAATATAAATATATGTAATAAATATATGTAATATTGTTTAGCAAAATTTTCAGCATAGAAGTACAATCATAGAAACATGATGATAGAAATTATCCATAGATATGAGTCCATGCCTTCAGCCCATCAGAGTCTGTTGCTGACGCTTTGCTCTCTGACTCCTTCATCACAGCTGACAGACAGCAGGGGGCGCTCTGCTGTGGATCAGACTGAAGAACCAGAGGAGACCAGACCATCTAAAACCTCTGTGAGTGAAGAAGACCAGGGTCTGAGGTGAGATGAAGATCTGCAGCCATCACACTCTGACACCATCATCATCTTCATCTTCATCAGTCTTTATTACAATAGAGTCAAACCATGACAGGTGTTAGCTGAAGACACTTTACAGAAGAGCAGCTCACTGCCAAACTCTTCATCATCTTCATCACTACATCTTAATCCTGTAGGAACAGCTCACAGCATCTGATGATGATGACGTTTGTTTTATCAGGATGAAGAGATCAGAGTATCATCAGTACAGCGGTGTGTCCGTGAGGAGTAATCGCTCTCAAGGTCGTCCCATTGACTTTAAGGCTAACCTACCCGCTGAGGACAGGTGAGAATTCAGAAAAATTACATTTGACAATTATATTTCAGTCATTTAGAGGTGATGATGATGATGTTTGTTTTATCAGGATGAAGAGCTCAGTGCCTCCTGAGGACAGCAGTGTGTCCATGAGGAGTGACCGCTCTCAAGGTCGTCCCATTGACTTTAAGGCTAACCTACCCACTGAGGACAGGTGAGAATTCAGAAAAATTACATTTGACAATTATATTTCAGTCATTTAGAGGTGATGATGATGATGTTTGTTTTATCAGGATGAAGAGCTCAGTGCCTCCTGAGGACAGCAGTGTGTCCATGAGGAGTGACCGCTCTCAAGGTCGTCCCATTGACTTTAAGGCTAACCTACCCACTGAGGACAGGTGAGAATTCAGAAAAATTACATTTGACCTCCCTGTTTTACTCACTCAGTGTAACAATATGTGACTCAGAAGGTTTGGACCCAAATGCACAACAGACAGTTGAACAGCTTAAAGTCCCACAAAGTAAGATTCATGCTTTCAGCTCTCTGGTGCCCTCGGTGGTCATTGAGAGTAACTGCACTGTCGTACACTAACTTGCATTTGCTGACATACGGAGGGAGGAGAAGCCGACAGGGCATCCCAAGAGACAAATAAACCATGTGGACTGATGAGGTTCAGTCTGATCATGTTTCTATTTAAAGCTCGGGTCTACGATTTGAAACCGCAGCCTGCTCCCCCCCTTCCCTCACCTCTCCGCTCCGTGTTCTAAGATCCCGCCCCCAGCTCGTGTCGCCTCATAAAGCCCCCTCGGGTAGAGCTACGAGCGACTAGCACAATATATCAGCAGCAAATTCAATCAAAAACAGCTCAGCTCAACTGAAAGTATCAAACACGACAGACATCTCCCTTATAACACACAGCAGTAGCCACCTCAACTGGACCGGCGGGTCTGGCGCCGCCAGAGCGGAGCCGAGTGTGGGGGAGGATTAATCTTTCTCAGCCTGTCCTCCCCAGCTCAGCTTACAGTGCTAACGACTAGCGGCTAACAGGCTAACCAGCTCCCCTACAAGTTATTAGCCCCTACAGGCACAAACTAACCAGAGTTATTCAGCAGACATCTCCCACTGTAGTAAACAAAGCCATTACCTGATCAACCAGGGGCGAAACGGCCGATGTTGAAGGTCTGACGGCCGGCTGAGGTCATTCGTTAGCCGTTAGCCCGCTAGCAGGCCTCAACCCGCGGGCAGAGCTCCGTCGGGCCCCGCGGGAGAGGGAAGCTGCTTCCTGGTTTCGGGGCTAGGCTTTTCCGGCTAGTTCAGTAGCTAACGCTGCTAGCTGCTCACCGGAGGTAGAGGGGAGGAGGCGGGACCATGGGCAAGATGCTGCATACTGCGTAGTGAGGGAGACGAGGATTGGATGGACTCATGGACTAACTAAAGGACCAATTAATCTTCGCAGGTGCTCAGGTTTAATTGGTCAGCTAGTATGCAGCTTTTCAGCGGATATACTGAATGGATTTTTTTCGTTCTTTTTGGTCTTTATACTGTGTAGATAGCACCATAGGACCATAACAGCCTTATAAACGGTGTTATTAATATGTACAAAGCTTCCAAATCGTAGACCCTAGCTTTAAATTAATAATCATGTACTTACAAGTTCAACAATAGCAGGCAGTGTTTCCCCTAGGTCGGTGGTTCCCAAACTTTTCACAGACTGTTACCCCTCCCGACACTTGACCTCCAGCCATGTACCCCCAACTCTCATGCATTTATAACACAATGAGAAAAATAAATGTTTAAGCCTCCGATCTCCCACATTTTACATGCATAGCATACAAATAAAACCTATTAAAGTGAATTATTTCTAAATAAATAGATTAATTTACCAGCAATGTCAGTGGGCAACACCAGTTCACTTTTGAAAAAGAAATGTACATTTCTGAAACATTTTCACTGATGAACTTAAAGTTTTAATAAAAAGGCTGTCTGACTGAACTTACTGTATGTTATTTAAAGAATCTTAGATAATTTAGGAAAGATTTCCTCTCCAAGATGCCTCAGCCTCTCTGCCAACACTTCAGGCCTTTATCAAAGCTCACAGTACAAACATTTATCGGTTTGAACTTGAACTTCTGAAACAACTGTTTAGACCTGACACTTTTTCACGTACCCCCTACATCACTTCGCGTACCCCTGGGGGTACACGTACCTCAGTTTGGGAACCACCTAGGTTCATTGCCTTGGGAGGGGGATTCTGGTGCTGGAGGGAGCGTGGTCTGTCAAAAATGCTCCATAATATCATAGTTAAAGAGCATTTCAATCTGAATAAATATTGGACACTGATTTTTGTTCATTTTTTATACAATGGAGCACTTTTTCATACAACTACAACATTCTCAAAAATATTTGAAATATACTAAATAAAGTATAAAAAGTATTAAAAAAACAGGAAGAATGTAACATTTCATGGAACCATGTAAGCTCAGCAGGTGGAGAGAAGATGAATCATGCTTAATAAAGTTATAGCAAGTGAGTGACAATAAGGAGAAACTACATGCTGAAAGTTTTCTACACTGCTAGCTGTGCTTTCCTTCTTGGTAAGGGCAGTTGGCTTAAAAAATGTTGAGATTTTTGCTTGGGGAGATTTTTTGGTAAGTTTCTGGTCATCCATTATTTATTTTACCGTTATGGTCGCTCCTTCCTCCACTGCCTGAGTGTGTGTGTGTATGTGTGTTGGTGTCTTTATACTCCCCTTCACACTGTCGGGCGGCAATGCACCGCCTCCAGTCATTTCGATGAGGGACAGGCGGTAGACAGCAAGCGGTTTGACCGCAGCGGTAGGACCCAGAAGTGGTTGCCGCCGAAGAGCACACGCACAGATTTTGCCCTGCTGCTCAGAGTCCAGTGTGTTAAACTTTCTGACTGCAGTCTCCGGGCAGCAGCCAATCATATCAAACTATCGAAACACTACACGTGGGAAAGCATTTCTACTGAATTGTTTTTAGGGAAGGGAATGTTGTGAGACACTTTTAGGGGGCCTCTGCTCTGACGTTCACTGAATCACCTCTACGTCTCGGAGCACGGTGGCAGCAGCCGCTTGATAACAGACTGCATTTCGGGGGGACTTCGCCTGCAGAGGGACGGTTTGGTTACCGTGTGGCTGATCGTGTTGTGCAAGAAAAGGTGCCCTCCCAAATAAACTATAGGAGAAACACTGGCAGATCTAAATCATTGTCGGTTGGATATCCCTCCTTGTCTTTCAGCTCACGCCAGTGAGTGAATGCCGAGCCAATGTTCATCCCTATCCGGGTATTAGCTTGTTAGTCTCTGGCTTTCCTCACCTCTGATAATACTTCTTATGCCTCTGGTTTTTGCTGCTTCTGCCATGTTAACAGCTCTACATTTAGCTTTCTTCTTCTTCTCCTTCTCCATTCTTAAATCTGCTTTGAAATTTAAAAACTGCTTCATATTCTCTTTTTCCCAATGTTAAGCTTTTACTTTTAGTGGAAGTGATGTATGCCATGAGGCAGTCAAAGTAGTAAAAATTTGTAGTTTTTTAGTGGAAGTTTTCCTACCATCCACACTGAAATTATATAGTGACAGTGAAGGTGATACAGACCCCCTCAGACCATGACAGAGGGGTCATTTAACTTGTAAGGTAATGTACCATCACATTGGCTCTAGAATTATTATATCAAAAAGCTACAGTGGTTCCCAAATTGGGGTACATATACCCCCAGGGGTACGCAAAGTGACGTAGGGGGTACGCGAATACCTGTCAGGTAAAGGAAATTTGATCAAAGCCTGAAGTGTTGGCAGAGAGGCTGAATTTGTGAGGAATCTTGGAGAGGGAAATCTGTCTTGAATTGTCGAAGATAGATAGATAGATAGATAGATAGATAGCTAGATAGCTAGCTAGATAGCTAGCTAGCTTTATTGGGAAATTCATTTTCACAGCCTGCCAAACAAGAAGGACATATACAACAAGAAAAACATACAGTAAGGGAAACAGACACCACATGCAAAATCATACAAAAAAAACCCCACAGAAAACCATAGAGCACGCATTTTTCGTTACAGCCCATTGGTCAGTGGGTTGTTTTGTTCAGGATGGAGATGGCAGATGGTACAAAGCTCTTGTTAAAGCGAGCCCTTCTCCATTTCAATGTTCTGTACCTGCGGCCAGAGGGCAGAAGTTGAAAGTGGATGTTGAGAGGGTGCTCTATGTCCATGGCTATTCTACCGAGGCGTGCTAATGCTCTTTCATTAAGTTCTGTGATGCTGGGTTCTGGATTCTTATAGTAACATAAGTTCAATCAGACATCCTTAAAGAGGACATATGCTTGTTTCTCCTTTTCACTATGACAGACTAGGATGCCTGTAAAGCATTTCTGCCCTCAGTACAAGTCATTTAGTTCCTTCATTGCCCCACAATAGCGTTCTCAATATCCTCATTTTAGGCCATTATGAAGCTCTTGTTGAAACAGTCGTATCTCAGGATGACCTACAGTTACCTCGCAACGTCACAGCCCTTTTTGCTCTGATTGGTCAGGTCTATCGGGGGTAGAGCCAGCCTGTCCTCCTTCTTCTACTGTATTCTCCGGCAGGCTCAATGCAGCGACCACGTAGAGTCTCCCTACAGGTCAGAGCTGGTAATGAATGAATGTCAGCTCGGGACCTATATACCCCTGCTGGTGGATGTGTTCCTCGGTGACGGTTTTGTGGCGAAAGGACATCACAGATTACTCCAATAAAAAGAAAGGTACCTCGTGTCGTCACGACGATTGAAATCTCGCGGACATCTCACAATGACCTATTTTCAGAGGCATCAAATCTCGTTCTAGGATATCAGAAAAAATACAATATCTCATTTTTTGAAAATGAAGGGGGTGTAAGCTCTTGTTTTCAAATTTATTCTATGTAAGTATTAAATCATGCATCAGCATGATATGTCTCCTTTAATAAAGCTGTGGTGAATTTGCACTTTTTAGTTTTAAATTCATCAATGCATATGTTCCAGAAATAAAAATTTCTATTTTCAAAAGTCAGCTGGTGTTGCCCACTGAAATTGCTGGTAAATTAATCTTTTTAGTGAGTCTGGAGGAGTATTCGAGCCATTTTAGATGGTAAAACTAATTTTTTGAAGGTCAGAATAAAAGTCGCATTAAGTATAAAGTCTAAATTTTGAGAGTAAAGTTGAAATGTTGATAATCAAGTTGAAATACAATTTCGTCATAAATGTCCAATTGATGAGATTAAAGTTAAAATGTCAAGAAAAAAAGTGGAAAGTCAAGAATAAAGTTGGCAATGTATTTTTTTTTATGTATTTTTGAGGCATTTTTGTACCTTTATTGATAGGAGAGAGACAGCGGATAGGCTTGTGAAAGAGGATGAGAGAGTAGGGGAAGACAATCAGCAAACTGGTCACAGGCGGAATTCGAACCTGAACCAGCAGAAGCAAATACATGGGGTGCCTGGTTGCCAACCACTCCACCAAACTAGCGCCCCAATGTATTTTGACATAATTCAACATGTCTGCTTTTTTCTTGACATTTCTCATTTTTTTCTCAATAATTTGGCTGTTATCACAAAATTCTATGTAGACATTTTTCTTGTCATTTCAACTTTAATCAAGAAATTTTGACTTCAAGCTTGACTTCACCAGAATCATTTCATCCATCTGACATTACCCTAATAACTTTCACTGTAAGATATTTTATTTGTATGTTGCATGTTAAATGTGGGAGGTGGCGGTGAGGCAACAGGCTTACAGACACGTTTCTTTTCTTGCTGCTGTAAGTATATGAGCATAGGAGATCAAGTGTCTGAGGAGGTGCAGGCTGTGAAAAGTTTGGGAACCACTGGTTTAAAACATTTAAAGGAGACATATCATGCTGATGCATGATTTAATACTTACATATAATATAATACATTTGAAAACAAGATCTTACACCCCCTTAATTTTCAAAAAATGAGATATTGTATTTTTTCTGATATCCTAGAATGAGATTTGATGCCTCTGAAAATAGGTCATTGCGAGATGTCCGCGAGATTTTAAACGTTGTGACATCACGAGGTACCTTTCTTTTTATTGGAGTAATCTGATGAAACACTTCCTCCTCTGTGATGTCCGTTATGGTGCGTTCCAGTTGTAGTCGGAGGTTGGAATTTCCCACTTCCGAGTAGGAAATTTCATCTGGAACGCCCCCCGAGGTCGGAATATCCTACTAGGAACTCGGGGGAACCTCGCCACCCCCGAGTTGACAATCGAAGATGGCAGCCCCCAGTGTGAACAGTTATTTAGCTCCTCTAATAATCAGTTTATTTGCACTTCTGACTAGTGTGTGTTGCTCTAAATCAGCTGTATATGTAGTATTGTTAGACTTATATTTACAAAAATGCTGCCATAGTGATAATCACATTCTTCATGTGATATTTGTGAACAACAACACCGGGCGTGCTAACAACAGCTAACAATAGCTTGGTCGATCGGCACGTTTTTTTTCCGACTTCAACTGGAACGCCGACAAGTCGGAGATGACGTCACTCCCATTTCCCAGCTCCCAGTTCCGAGGTAAATGGAACGCAGCATAAGCCACAAAACCGTCACAGAGGAACACATCCACCAGTAGGGGTATATAGATCCCGAGCTCACATTCACTCATTACCAGCTCTGGCCTGTAGGGGGACTCAATACGCGGTCGCTGCATTGAGCCTACCGGAAAATACAGTAGAAGAAGAAGGACAGGCTGGCTCTTCCCCCAATAGAATTGACCAATCAGACCATAAAGGGCTGTGACGTTGCGAGGTTACTGTAGGTCATCCTGAGATCTGAGTGTTTCAACGAGGGCTTCATAATGGCCTAAAATGAGGATATTGAGAACGCTATTGTGGGGCAATGAAGGAACTAAATGACTTGTACTGAGGGCAGAAATGCTTTACAGGCATCCTAGTCTGTCATAGTGAAAAGGAGAAACAAGCATGATATGTCCTCTTTAATGATTTATCAGGAAAAGTTTACTACATGGAGAATCAGTCAGCACAGCCGACTGTCCATAAAATTGTGAGGCAGAGTCAGTGTCAAAAATCAAGGAAGAGTCACATTGTGAGACTAGACAGAAGAAAGCTGGGATGAAGACTGATGAAGGTTTAATATATGAGGTGATGAGGGTAATGAGACGCAGCTGGGGAAATTTAGGGATCAGGTGTGACAGGACCAGACAGGAAGTAAAACCTGCAGGGACACACACAAGCCACAAGCAGGGGGATTTACCTTTGATCTTTTTAATCCATCAATGTCAATTTGTATACTAGCACTTCACAACTTTCACAAGCACTTCAGTACTTTCCTGTTTTAAAACATGATTTTATTTAAAGGAATGGATATTGTTCACAAATATTCAATATATATCTTTATTCCTTTTTCTTCCTCCCACCCATCCCCACCATACTGCTAGCACATAAAGCAGGTCAAACATTTAAAATCAGCTCGTTTAGTAAACAGCACACCTCAAATGATATTCGAAAGAGGTTACATGCAGAGATGGGCGCTCGAGTTAAAGACTCGTACTCGAGTGGCACTCGAGTCGCATTTTTGGAAACTCCAGACTTGACTTGACAGGTACAGAAATATATAACACTGCATGCACGAAGCATCTTTTCTGCATGGCTATAGGTGAATAGAAGTTGAATAAATCACGAAGCTGTGTGTTTGGGACCAGCAAAGGGACCTTAGAAAAGCGAAGTGATGTGTTGTTTATTTCTTTCCTCAGTCTGTAACATGTTTTATGAGTGTGTGACGTCACTATTCTCATGAGACCCTGTGGCTCTCTGGGGTCAGCCCTCGCCCTACGTGGCTGCATGCCGCAGCACTGCTCGGCGCCTTCAGTGGGTCTGTCGGTGCAAAACCGCGCTGCATGGCTTTTGTGAAATTTGAGGTTGTTCCACCCACATATCAGTCATCAGTCAGTCAGTCATCAGCCATCAAGGCAAGCACAAAAGCCCCTCGCCAGCTTATGGCGAGGGAGCTTTATACTTATACCCTTTATACTTATCTACTGCTACACAAATGTCCAACAGCACAGCTACCACCACTCACTACTTTATTTTATTGTATTGTTATATGCCATATAGTTTCTTTTTGGCTGCTCATGGCAAGTTTGTTTTGCATCTGACCATGGCATGCATGGCACTGCAGAAACTTTTTCAGAAAGAAAAAAAAGTCTGAATTTGAATATATTGTATATTCGCCAGAGGCTACATCATACATACACACACACACATATGTATATATGTGTGTGTGTATATACAGTCATGGAAAAAATTATTAGACCACCCTTGTTTTCTTCAATTTCTTGTTAATTTTAATGCCTGGCTCAACTAAAGGTATTTGTTTGGACAATTATAATGATAACAACAAAAATAGCTCATGAGAGTTTAATTTAAGAACTAAGAACTATTCATTTTCCATGGTTTTCTTGATAATAACCAAAATTACTTAAATTCTTACATCAATAGCTATGGCATTGTACCGCCAAAAACACTACTTTTAAGCATTCCATGTTTTCTTTTCTGTTTGCTTTAAACACATGATACACACAAGAGTTAATACTTGATTGCATAACCATTGTTTTTGATGACTGCAGCCATGCGTCTTGGCATGCTCTCCACCAGCTTCTGACATTGTTCTGCTGTCACAGCAGCCCATTCCTGTTGGACAAATTCAAACAAATTTTCTTTGTTTTTGGGCTTGTGGTTCTCCATTTTGAGTTTGATGATTTTCCACAGGTTTTCAATTGGATTAAGATCTGGTGATTGAGCAGGCCAAGGCATGGTGCTTAATGTTGTGGTTCTCCATCCAGGCTTTAACTGACCTTGCCGTGTGGCAAGGGGCATTGTCTTGTTGGAAAATCCAGTCATCGAGGCAGGAAAGAGTTTTCCAGCTGATGGAAGAAGACTGTTTTCAAGGGTAGTCCTGTACATGACCTGGTTCATTCGGCCTTCACACAATTGCATTTGCCCTGTTCCACTCAGACTGAAACAACCCCAGATCATGACTGATCCACCCCCATGTTTTACTGTAGGGGCAAGACAGTCTGGGTTGTAAGCTTCTCCAGGCTTCCTCCTAACCAGTAAGTTGGCTGGAGTGGGCATCAATTCAAAATTGGATTCATCACTGAAGAGAACCTTAGCCCAATCATCAACAGTCCAATCCTTGTGGTCTCGAGCAAAGAGTAACCGGGCCTTCCTCTGCCTTTCATTGATGAAGGGCTTCTTGCGTGCTCTGTGTGACTTCAAACCAGCTTCAACAAGTCGGTTTCGAACTGTCCTTGCTGAACAAGTCACATTTCTCGACAGTGCCCACTCATTTTTAAGGTCCCTGGAGGTCTGGCAGCGATTCCTGACACAGGAACGGATGAGTGCACGGTCATCTCGTGGGGTAGAAAGACGTTTCCTGCCACGGCCAGGTAGCAATTTGGTAGTGCCATGTTCAGCTTTTTTTGTTGTAATGAACGGCTGTCTTGGAGATCTTCAGTTTTTTCGCTACCTGTCTCTCACTCATGCCAATTTCCAGCAGTGCCAAGATGGCTGCCTTTGTGGCTTCACATAATTCTTTTGTTTTAGGCATTATGTGAGAGCTGACAACTTCTGAGTTGTGCTACAGCTTGAATGTAAGCAGGAAACCACTCTAGGCCTTTGCATGTGCAGTGCTGCTTGTGACATGAAATGACCTCTTATATACCCTGGGAATCAATTAAACTTAAGAATGTCAAATAGGACATAAAGTATTATGTGACCAGCTGCATTTTTTGTTGTGTTCATTGTATTATACGTTTAGTGGTACCAGATATTAGAATGAACAAGAAATTGAAGAAAACAAGGGTGGTCTAATATTTTTTTCCATGACTGTATATATATATATACACACACATATATGTATGTATATATATATATATACACACACATATATGTATATATATACACATGTATATGTGTGTGTGTGTGTGTAAAGTCTTGTGACTCGACTCGGACTCTGGATCAAAGACTCGTGACTCGTCAAGACTTACCCCTCAAAGACTCGAGAACTGACTCGACTCGAGGTCAAAGACTCGTGACTCGACTCGGACTCTAAATCAGAGACTCGTGGACATCTCTGGTTACATGTGTGAAAACATGCAACATTTAAATAATAATACCTAAATAAAAATAATCATAATCCTAATAAATGGGATAAATAATACAAATAAGCAAAAATGAGGAAAAGTGGATATTCCTGTATGCCAGCTTGATTTTCAATCTTGTGCAAAGACTTCAAGTTTCTCAAAATAACAAAGTCCAGGGGCCCATGTTTCATTTAACTTTTGGGTTAACCCTCTGTATTTTAGCTTTTCCAACTTATGGAATAGGATCAGGTCTTTCATCCAGGAGGAGGATTTGGGTGGATGTGCTGATTTACACTCCCACAGGATTCTTCTCCAGGCAAGAAGAGTTGGAAAAGCAAGCATGTTTTTAACTTTGTCATTGAAGAACCCTCCCAAGGGATTCTAACTACAGCCATTTCAGCACTAGGGTGGATTTTTCTGCTTGAGGCGTCAGATAAAGTTTAAATATTATAGTTCAAAAATTATACAGTTTATTACAGGACCAGAACATTTGGGCCAGATCAGCCTCAGTTATATAATAATGTTCACATCTTTCACTGACATTAGACTAGATCCTGGAGTGTCTGGTTAAGCCAAGGCAAGCACATGAGAAGGACCCACGTACTCTAAAATGCATCATCCAGGTTATCTCACATGTTCGAAATAAAGCCTTCATTCATTCATTCATTCATTCATTCATTCATTCATATCAGAGATATTTATTCCATGTTCTTGTACCTAGTCTACTCCAATTCCATAAAGTGTTACCTCAGTGAATGATGCTTTACTATTATAAATGTCAAAGATGAGACCTCGACAGTGTGTGGGAGTTTACAGAATAATATCTATTATCTTTGGAGGCAAATTAGGAAAACTCTGGATTGATGGTACAAACAAACTGGTGAATCTGAAGAAAGCGGAAAAAGTTAGTGCTGCAAATTAGACTTGATAGAGAGAGCATCACATTTCGCTAAAATACCAACCATGTAGAGATCACTGAATATATTTAACCCTGCCTTATGCCACTGGACAAAGACAGGATCTAATTTGGCTGATAGAAAGTCATGATTATTACACATGGGACTGTAAAGAGATAGAGACCTGATCAAAATCTTAAGACCAGTTGAAAAATTTCTAGTAAATGCATTTTGCACATTTGGATCTTAATGTGGTTTTAAGTAGATCTGCAATATGTAAAAGCAAGAAGGGGGTGTGTGACAAAAAATACTTTGAAAAAGTAATTTATTGAATTCAACAAGAAAACTGAAATAGGCTGTTTATCAGCTAATCAAAAGTTTAAGACCATCACTCAAAAAATTACAAAAAACTCTCCAAACCAGAACAAAAATGTTTCTCAGTAGCACTCAGTACTGGGTAGCTCCACCGTTCTTGTTAATCACTTCAAATTGTTTGGGCATGCTCGATGCAAGTGTTTCCAGGAAAGCTTTTGGGAACATTGCTCCAAGTGGTGAAGATGGCTTCATGAAGGGCATCAACTGTCTGGAACTGATGGCCATTTTTATAAACTTCCCTTGACCTCCATCCCCAAATGTTCTCTATGGGATTTAAATCAGGGGAACATGCGGGATGGTCCTTAAGAGTGATGTTATTCTCCCTGAAGAAGTCCTTTGTCAAGTGAGCATTGTGAACTGCAGCATTGTCCTGTTGAAAAACCCAGCTGTTACCACACAGACGAGGACCCTCAGTCATGAGGGATGCCCTCTGCAACATCTGCACGTAACCAGCCGCCGTTTGACGACCCTGCACCACCTGAAGCTCCAGTGTTCACTGAATGAAAAAGCACCCTAGATCATGATGGACCCCCCTCCACTGTGCCGGGTAGAAAACATCTCAGGTGGGATCTCCTTGTCATGCCAGTAACGTTGAAGCCATCTGGACCGTCTAGGTTACATTTTTTCTCATCAGAGAATAAAACCTTTTTTCACCTTTCAATGTCCCATGTTTGATGCTCCAAAGTCTAAACGGGCAGTTTTGTGGCATTGAAGGAGACGAGGCCTTTGAATTCGTTTTTTGTTTTTGAAACCCTTTTCCCGCAGATGCCGTCTGATGGTTATTGCACTGCAGACGGTACCAGTAAAGGCCGTAATTTGGGTCGAGGACCGCCCTGTCTTGACGACAGCCAATCGGATCCTCCGGATTACTCGCAAGGTGTAATTTTTTTGGGTCTACCACTTGACTTTTCTGTTCCATAATGCTCAGGATCTTTTAAAAATGTAGAATGACTGTCTTACTGCGTCCAACCTCAGCAGCAATGGCACGCTGTGAGAGGCCTTGCTTGTGCAGCTCGACAATACGACCACGTTCAAGAAGAGAAAGCGTCTTAGCTTTAGCCATCAGGAGGGCATGACCGTGTGAATGCCTGACAGAAAATGAAAATTTTGAGCAGATTTTGGCTTTAATAGCTTGTGGTCCTAAACTTTTGATCAGCTGATAAACAGCCTATTTCAGTTTACTTGTTTTCAATAAATTACTTTTTCAAAGTGCTTTCTGTCACACTCCCCCTTCTTTGCTTTTGCATATTGTAGCTCTATTTAAAACATCATTAAGATCCAAATGTGCACAAGGTAGATTCTAGCAATTTTTCAACTGGTCTTAAGATTTTGATCAGGACTGTAGAGTGCCAGATTGAAATGTTGTCGAAATTGTAACCAAATTTGTAAGGTGGAGATTCCAATGAGACACAAGGAGCATTGTTTATGAGAGAAGGGAAACTTTGAGGTAAATAATAGGGAATGGTGATAATATACAGACATTAAAGGATAAGTTCAGTTTCTGCAGCTTTCACATTGTTTATAGAATGAAGTAGAACAATATACTCACCCAGAAGGCTGTCCTGATCCAAACAGTGCTTCAGGAGATATTTAGATCCAAAATCGAGCGGCAGACATCAACACAATAGTAGCACACGGGGCATGTATAGCGCCGCTCCTGAAACTGCATTAATCGTCCAAAAACTCATTAGTTTCACCAATATTTCATCATGATCCGCTAGGGCTGATCCTCCATTACAGTCCAAGTCACCCCAGACAGCGTTGTGTGGCTGTGTTGACCTCTGAACTGAAGAAAAATATACACTTAAAGTGTAATTTGAGTTGCCTGAATGAGCTTAGAATTTTCTGGACAAGTTGCCCTGATTTTGGTTTTATTTAGTCACCAATAGGAATGTGGATTTACAAATCTTCACTTCTTAGTGTATTCATTGGATTAGTCCTGCATTAAAATTTTATAATATCCTAGAATTCAAATTCTTTATTTGGGTACTTTAAGCAGATATGAGATTAAAATGCGACCAATTAGATTAATTAATTATAAATCTGGTAATTAATTAGATTGATTTTTTTAATCGCCTGACAGCACTACTTAAAACATTTTATTTCAATGAGGTCATATGTTAGCTCATTAGAGACTTCTGGATCTGTGGTATCTACATTTAAGTTGGTGGGCCAAAGACAGCCAGTCTTTTCAACATGCTTGTATAAAAACCTCGAGACCAAAGCAGATGTGGTTTCGTTAGCTGTGTTGATATTAAATTATATTGCATTTGTAAGGCCAGACATTCTGTATATAATTCAGGGGAGGGTAATGTGAAGTGTCTACAGTCTAAGTCAAGCCCTGAATCTACGAGTTGTTCCTGCTTTGATTTCCTGCTTTTGTTACATGTAAGATAATCTTTTACTTCTAATTACCACTGTCAGTGTTTCCCCCAAGATGGACGGTGATATTAAGTCTGATTTATTTTCCAATAAGAAATTATCTATAGTGGCAGATACTCTTTTATGGAAGTTTTCATCAGCTGCTAAAGTTAAATCCAATCTCCAGCTGGTGCTCTGAGCTTGGTTAAGGGAAAGTCTAAATACAGCAATACTGGTCATGGTCTTGCTCCACAATGACTGAATATTCACTTTTCTTAACAAAGGGTAGCAATGTTTTGTCAATAAACAATAACCAATTCTTAAATGTGATTGGTATTTATGTGAAAAGAAAGAGAACTCTTAATTTCATGGAAAAAGAAAACGTCAGGGGTCTTCACAGCCTGCCTCATTCATAAATGTACACAGGGCAAGAGCCATCTTGGATGAAGACACTGACTTGGAGCTAGATTGGTCCAAGGTCGGATCCATAACACAGTTTATGTCACCACCAATGATCAAATGGTGAGAGTATATGTTAGATAAAGCAGATGAGCCAAGATACAAAGCTGGTGTCATCTAAAGAAGCATATATACAAGCAAGTGCATCTTGAAATATTAAAGAGGTAGCTAATCACTGTGACAAATCAGCTCCTGGATCTGGTATGGACTTCTTAACAGTAAAGTGTTCATTTTTGTCTATTAATATCACTGTTCCTTTTGCCTTGGTATTGAATTGTGAATGATAAACTTGCCCTTCCCATGATTTCTTACGTTTCATATGGTCCGCTGTTACCAAATATATTTCTTGTAAAAATACTATTTGTTTCAATTTTTTAAGGGGGGCTCAGATTTCATACGTTTCACTAGCCCTCTCATGCCCTTTACATTCCAACTCGTAAAGCATACTGCTGAAGCTGTAACGATATGGTGGCACAATATACTAGGTAGGACCCAGAGCAGAGGCAGAACAATCAGGAAGGTTGTTAACTCAGGATTTATTGTTGTCCAAAAACAGTTCCAAAACCTAATAAAAACGCTCCATATAACTAACTCAATTGGAATAAACAGGCCAAATCTGAATGGAATTTCATTCAGTTGCACAGGGGTACTATATTCCTTTTCCTAAACCGATTAACAGTAAAATCCTGTCTTGTAAACTGGGAATCGGAAAGTTGTCAGGCTGGGTTCTGTCTGCACATGCTCAGTCTTGATGTAAATGAGCAGTGATGTTTACTCACTCGGAAACATGGCGGCTTCCAGTAAGAGCACACAGCACTGGTCTGCATCGGAGAATTTGTCTTTAATACAAACTCTCAAAGAACTACACATTATCTGACACTTAGACGGTAGTAAAAACTACAGAGCCCCGCTGGTGACATTGGATAGAAAAAAAATAATGCGTGGCCACGAGAAATCGAGGCGAGGCCACAAGATAGTAACGCATGGCCACGAGATAAATAATGCGTGGCCACGACATAGTTAATGCGTGGCCACAAGAAAGTAATGCGTGGCCACAACATAGTTAATGTGTGGCCACGACAAAATTCACTGTTGGTATTGAGATCTGCCAGTTTCAGAGCAATACAGAGACTGTAGCCTCTTAATATGGACAACTTTGAATACATTTCTCTTTATTTTAATTTGGGAATGAACTACGATGATATTCTTAAGTCACTTTAGGCATGGAGTAATTCTTAGCAAGAGACACTTAAAGGAAAAGTTCGGTTCTTGCAGCTTTCACATTGTTTATAGAATGAAGAAGAACAATATACTCACCCAGAAGGCTTTCCTGATCCAAACACTGCTTCGGGAGATATTTAGATCCAAAATCGAGCGGTAGACATCGATATAATGGTAGCCAATAGGGCATAGATCGCTGCTCCTAAAAACTGCATTAATCGTCCAAAATCTCATGTTTTTCACCAATATTCCATCATGATCCCTTCCGGATGGTCTGCCATTGCAGTCTGTGTCACTCCACACAGTGCTGTGGGGCTGTAATGACCTCTGAACAGACTAGTTTGTTTACGTGCCCTTCCTGCATGCGCAGTCATCTTGATGATAATTAATGCTGAGTCATCCTGATGATAGTTAATGCTGAGTCATTGATCTCTTATATTTGCCCTGATCTAATCTACAGAGATCAGATGAAAACATCTAGACTCCTCAGTATCTTCTCCAAACAGGCTGAATCAGAGGTGGACTCCATATTTCTGGTGAGAACATCACACTTTAACAGTGAAGTCCATGATCTACAAGTCTGATGCTCCACCATGATCCAGATGTTCTTCTCTTTCTATTTGAATCTCCACTGTCTTCTGTTCTCCAGCTGCTGGAGGAGAACATCATCACCTTTGTGAAGGACCAGCTGAAGAGGATCAAGAGAGGGTTAGGTCAAGATTACCCAGAATGCTTAGAGGCTCAGAGTGAGGATGAGGAGCAGAGGAACATCAGAGAGGGACTTCTGAAAATGACAGTGGGCTTCCTGAGGAGGATGGATCAGGACGAGCTGGCTGAGTGTGTAAGGAGAGGTAAGAGCTTTATTCTGAAGGTCAACTGTGATGGGGTGGGGGGTCTGCAGCCCAGAGCACCAAGTGCCTCTGGACCTAAACTCTGACTTTGTTAACCAGTAAGAATTTTCCTTTTCTTCAAAACCTTCCCATTAGCAGCCAGTCACAGTCATAAACTCATTTTTCCCAGCTGCCCTGAATGCATCTGGCTGAGCCGCACTCTGAGTATTTCGTCTGAGCAGAAAATATCTGAGGGGAGAAACAAGATTTGAGGCAAAAAACATGGAATCAAAGAAAAATGGGAAGGAGTTGTAAGCAAAAAGGAAAATGACGACGTTTTGCTTTCAAAACATGAACTCGAAGGTGAAAAATGGTCTTAAAATGAAAATGCTTCACTCTCAAAACTTGAATCTTTGCTCCAAAACATTAGAGCGTGCTCGGAGAGACCAAAGTTACATGACCAAGATGGCAGCACAGTAGCATGGCTCCAATACCGTGTTTAAACTTTTAAAACAATAACCCTTATAACTGTCATCTTCTATTAAAAAATAAGTAACAAGGTCATGCCAAAACCAAGTTGGCAAACAGTGCGATCTTTCACTCGTAGAAGAAAGATGGGCACTATCACAACCCAGCTGAGCTCTCCGAGTAGCACAGATGCTAATGCGGCTATTGCTAGTACGAACATGACATCGAAGATGTGCTGTGTGAACTCAAGTCACTTCGGTCAGATTTTGGAACACGATTTGATGTGGTTGACCAGAAGCTGGTGGATATGACTAACACTCTTACAATGCTGAAGGCCGCAGTTGACGAGATACAACAAGACGTCGCGAACAACACAACCCACATTGATGAAACAGAAACAGAGCAAGGGGAAGCCGAAACAGCCCTAAAGTTAGCTATCAAGCGAATCTCACTTCTGGAAGCAAAAACCAAAGATCCAGAGAACCGAGGAAGGAGAAAGAATTTGTGTATCTTTGGGTTACGAGAGGGAGCAGAAGGGACATGGCCACGTATTGACTTCATGAAGGAAATATTACCAACTTGGCTGGGTTTATCTCCAAAGGACATTCACTTTAGAACAAGTGCACCGTACAATGGCCCCCGGGAGACCTAACCAAAACAGAGCTGTGTTAGTGAGGTTTCATTGTTCCAAGAGAAGTTTGTCTACCGGGAGAGTAGAAAGAAGAACATCAGGCATGACGGGCTAAAAATCACGTTTACTCAAGATCTATTTGCGGAAACAGTACGTGCACGGAAAGAGTTTCAACCCATGATAAAGACCTTCATCGACAGCAACGCCTTCCAATACAACCTGTGCAAACTCAGGATTCTGCACGGCGGCAAGATACATCTTTTCTCTACACTGCAGGAAGCCGAAGACTTCTATAAAGGAATACCACAAGCAACGGCAGATATCAGCAAAGAGTGAACTGAAAACGTCCGGAAGCTGCAGTAGAGACTGAAAAAATAGATTCAGGAACTAAGACTTATAAATATCAAAACAGGTGAAATCTACACAGTTTACTTAATTACCTAGAAGGTGACGTTACAATGTGTGTGTTTTTGTTGTCACACAAACTGCACTAAAAGGGTTCAGATATATCTTCAGTTAAAGTTAAAATTAATGTTGGCAGTTAAGTCTTAAGTTGGGAAAAATAAAGCCATGCCATTGAAAAGGGTGAATAGATTACTTTCAAATAACAAGGTAAAGGGGTACTGATATAGATTGTGTCATGTGGACTAGTTGCTCCACATTTTTGTGGATCAGCTTTCTGGTAAACCACTATATTCAAGGGGGAGAAATGTGTATTTAATGGGAGAGATAGCACTTGTTCAGTTGAAGAATGTTCAGAATAAGTTCTAAAGTTGAAAGTGTGTGTATGTGTGATTGGTTGTGGAATTTGCACCATTGCTGTCATGATGTGTGTGTGTGTGCATATGTATGCATATTTTGGATATATATATGTAGAAAAAAAACGTTTTCTCTCAACCACCCCCCTATGGTGGCTGGTGGGGTGGGTGGCTGTTCATCCTCTTCAGCTCGGGTCCTCTACCAGAGGCCTGAGCCCTTGGTATTTCTCCAGTTTCTCGTGTTCCTTTTTCTTGATGTTGCTATCACTTGGGATGGCTACATCTATCACAACGGCTTTCCTCTGCTGCTTGTCTATTATCACAATGTCCGGTTGGTTGGCCATTACCATTTTGTCAGTCTGCATCTGGAAGTCCCACAGTATCTTGGCTCAGTCATTCTCCATCACCTTGGGAGGTGCTTCCCATTTTGACCTGGGGGTCACCAGTTTGTACTCTGCACTAGAGCATGACACAGGAGCAGATTTTCACTCCTGTCCCATCCCACTCCCAGAGAAAAAAATCCTGTCCCGTCCCAATACCGGACTGGAGTAAAAAAATTAATCCTGTCCCGTCCCACTCCCGTGAAATGACTCCCACTCCCATCCCGCTCCCACTCACATTTACTCCCACTCCTGTCCCGTTCTCGTTTGAATATGTGAAACGTAAATACCATGGTGCAAGAAAGGCTTTATCCACATTTTACACAAAGCAGCCTAATCTGTCAGCCTAGTGTTCCCTCAAAATGTGAGCAGTTTAATTTCAGTAGTGTCTCTTATATCTTTGTTGTTTGATTTTCTTCACTGTGCAAAGACATATTTGACTCATCATTTAAAAGAATTTTAAGCTGGACATATTGATATCACAAAAAAATATTGAACACTATCATGGGGCAGTCCTTTCAGGTTTTCCATCTGTTGTCTGTCCTGATTTATCTGTCTTGTTTGTGTTTCTGTCTGTAACTGTAAGGAACCACATTTTAGATGAGATTAGATTAGACAACTTCATTTATCCCAAAGAGCAATTCATTGTTTGCAGTCTACCCAGACCATACATACATTTAGAAACAGCAAACATGGACAATAATAAATAATAATAATTGAAAAAAAGTCAGTAGGTGACAGAGATGCTCGCTGACATATCGGCCCTCACATTAACAATGCACATTAACAAAAAGCATGTTTTATGACGTTTGTAGTTCATGATCAAACCAAGCTAAAATGAGGAGAGAAAGTGGTAAATTGTACATTTTTATCTCAGGCCTTTACATTTTTTCTAACCTATATAAATGCTCATAGAGGGGGGTTTAAGTGTTAGCAGAAAAAATATATATTTATGAACACAAGGTGGCCGCAATAAAACTATTAAAAACTAGGGGTGCACCGATCACAATTTTCTGGCCGATCACCGATCTTTGAAAAGTCTGACCTGTCGATACCGATTTTTGCCGATACCGATTTTTCTTTTTGTAATCGACAGCACACACCTTCAATGTTCCAATGTTATTTTATTGAAAAATACTGTAAACAATACAAATTTGATGTTTTGACTGCACATGAACGAACATAAATTAAAAGTTGTCAATACTGCTGTTCAAACTAGTCTTTCATTTTCCAAATTAAAAAAAAAACAATACTTGTGTAACAGGTTACACTGCAGGCCTGTTTTGAGCCTCTTACCAAAAATGAAGCGCACAGCAGTATTTTGCTGTTATAAATGAAGAAAATCACAAGGCTTGAGGTAGTTTATAAAATAATTATCTACTGGACAAACTAACAACACAACTTAAACCTTGATTAAAGTGTCCTGAGCTTTAGGTTTCCTTGTATTGCAAGAAGAAAAATGCCCAAATGCAGCAGCTGTATATATATATATATATATATATATATATATATATATATATATATATATATATATATATATATATATATATATATATATATATATATATATATATATATATATATATATATATATATATATATATATATATCTTGAAATAACTTGCAACAGCTTGTAGGAAAAAGACTCTTAAGAATCAAACCTTCAAAAAATTAAAGTGTAGCATGTGTAATATTTTTAAAAGTCAACTGTAAGGAATAACATGGATTATCATGTCACAGGTAAGTTGCTCTTACAGATTTACTACAGTCACTTGCACATTCGTAGCAGGTTTTTCTTGATAAACAAAAGCATTTCTGCTTTTCACCAGAAAGGCAACTTCATTTCTCATTTACTACATGTCCAGCCAAGCTAAACAGGCACTCGCTTTCAGTGCTTGTGCATGGGGCAGAGAGATAGGCTCGAGCAAGTAGAGCAAGATGAGGGAAACGACTTTCATTGAGCCTCCAGTAGGCCAGTGTTTCTTCTAACACTAGACTTGACACAATATCTCGAGAGCTTCAGGAGATCAAAACCAGCATCCAATTCACACAGAAGGAAGTGGACGATATCAAAATTAATATTGCAAAGCAAAATGATATTCAAAACTCATTGCAAGCTGATGTAATGAAAATATGCGACAGCCTACTCACAATCACAGATAAAATGGAATATCTAGAGGGGCAGACCAAGCGGAATAATCTGGTTATCGACGGGATTGAAGAGTCACCAGGTGAGACCTTGGCTGAAGCGGAGGGGAAGGTTCGAGGGCTCCTCTCGGAGAGGCTGCAGCTTCAGAGGGAGGTTGAGGTGGAACGGGTGCACCGCACGGGGAACACCTCGTCGAGCAGTGATAGACCGAGATCCATGGTGGTCAAGTTTTTGAGGTATAAAGACAAGCTTGCTGTATTGCAGCGAGCAAAGAGCCTCAGAGGCACCAAAATATTTATTAACGAGGACTACACAGAGGCTGTCCGACTGAAAAGAAAAGAGCTTCTGCCGAAGATGAGAGCTGCACGTCAGAGAGGGGACATTGCCTTCTTGAGGCATGATAAACTTATCATTCATCCTTGTAGCAGTACCCCACGGCCGGAGAGTGACAATTAGAATTTTGAAAACATGTTCTCAGTGTCAGAATAGGTATGTCCAGATTCGTCATTAACATCTAACATAATGTATACACAACAGCATACAAGATTGAGGTTAAAAAGTGAACTAGTTTTGCCAAAGAAAGGCTTAAGAATAGCTCACCTTAATATTTGCAGTTTGTTACACAAAGTTCAAGATGTTTCCACTTTGCTCAGTAATAATAACTTAAATATCATGGCCATTTCTGAAACTCATTTAGATGCTACTGTCAATGATTCTGAAGTAGCTGTACCTGGATATTGCATTTTTAGGCATGATAGAAATAAGCATGGAGGGGGAGTGGCAATTTATGTACAAAGCCACATCCCATGCAAAGTCAGGCATGACCTTATGGTCTATTCTATTGAGATTCTCTGGCTACAAATTCACTTACCTCATATAAAACCAATAATTGTGGGTTGTTGTTATAGACCTCCTAGTTCCACTGTACAATACACTGACGATATCTGTGAAATGCTTTTAAAAACAACTGACACTGATAGAGAAATATATTTATTAGGGGATCTCAATATTAATTGGCTCTCATCCTGCACTCTGAAGGAAAGATTGCTTTCTACAATGAAAGTATGTAGTTTGGCTCAGATAGTAAACTGTCCGACGAGGATTACCTCTAATATCTCCGGAGTACTGTCTTCCACATGCATTGATCATATATATACTAATGCTAATGAACTTTGCTCAAAAGCTGTGTCTATCCCTGTGGGTTTTAGTGACCACAATATGGTGGCTGTGGTAAGGAGAGCCAAGATACCCAAGGTTGGGCCCAGGGTTTTAATGCAAAGGTCATATAAATACTTTTGCAAAGATAAATTCATTGTAGACATTAAAAACCTAAAATGGGATATTATTTACTCTCAGAAAAACATAA
Source organism: Scarus forsteni (assembly GCA_036419115.1). Lineage (NCBI taxonomy): Eukaryota > Metazoa > Chordata > Actinopteri > Labriformes > Labridae > Scarus > Scarus forsteni. The sequence continues at coordinate 487,257 of JAZDUH010000299.1, read as the reverse complement.
ACGATGCACTCAGATTATTCTTAGAATTGTTACAAACAGTTATTGATAAACATGCACCAATTAAAAAATTTACTATTAAGAAGACAGTTGCCCCATGGCTTGATAATGAATTAAAAACATGCATAGCCAATCGGGATGAAATAAAACAAACTGCAATAAAATTAGGTAGTGCAGCAATGTGGAAAAAGTACAGAGAACTTAGGAACAAGGTAACAAAAATGAACAATCAGAAGAAAAAAATATACTATGGCAATAAAATTTATGAAGAACGGCATGATGGAAAGAAACTTTGGCAAACTTTTAATAACATATTAGGAAGGTCCAAGGATAATTGTTCTACTTTTGTAGAGGTTGAGGGTAAATTTATGACAAAACCTTTGGACATCGCTAATTATTTCAATTATTTCTTTATTGATAAGGTGTGTAGTTTGAGGCAGAATATGAATTATCCTAATAACAAATTATCCACTGAACTAATTAAGGAAGTTATTATGAAAAATAGAAAGTGTACATTTAATTTCAGACCAATACAACTTGATGAAGTGAAAAAGCTTCTACAATCAGTAAATAATAATCTACAGCATGGTCTGGATAATTTGGATGGTAAATTGATAAGAATAATTGCTGATTACATTGCCAAACCTGTATGTTATATCTTTAATCTCAGTTTAAAAGAAAATGTGTTCCCACAAACATGGAAAGCGGCTAAAATTATACCTATCCCTAAAAATAATAGAACTACCTTATCTGGTGCTAATAGTCGACCAGTCAGCATTCTCCCTACTCTTAGTAAAATTCTGGAGAAACTTGTATCATCCCAAATTTCACAATACTTTTACACCAATGATCTTGGCTCTGAGTTTCAACATGCCTATAAGGCTGGCCACTCAACCTGTTCTGCACTTACACAAATGACTGATGATTGGCTATGCCAAATTGATCAAAAGAAAATTGTTGGTGCTGTTCTGCTGGACTTTAGTGCTGCCTTCGATGTGATTGATCACAAACTGTTATTAAATAAACTTAACGCATATGGTTTTGAAGTAGGGGCAGTTAGATGGCTAGAGAGTTACTTAACTAACAGAACTCAGTTGGTATATTTTAATGGCAGTTTCTCAAGAACAAATAGTCTAGTGTGTGGAGTTCCTCAGGGAAGCTGTCTGGGTCCGCTCCTCTTCTCCATATTTATTAATGATCTACCGTGTGTATTAAATAATTCTTCTATTACTATTTATGCTGATGATTCCACAATTTATAGGGCTGCTCACAGCGTTAACCAGTTAAATGAGATATTACAAAAAGATCTTCACTGTGTAGCTAACTGGATACATAACAACAAATTGTTCTTAAATGTCAGTAAAACCAAGTGCATCATTTTTGGTTCAAATCATGGATTAAAAGAGAGACTACCTCTGTCCCTGACCTTTAAGGGTGTCACATTGGAGCAGGTCCGTGAGGTCAAACTTTTGGGTGTTGTCCTTGATGAGCAGTTGCGTTGGTCACATCACATTGATGGTATTGTAACAAAAATGGGGAGAACTGTGTCTGCTATTCGAAGATCAGAGGTGGAAAAAGTACTGAAAAATTGTAATTGAGTAAAAGTATCTTTACTTTGCTTAAATCCTACTCAAAGTAAAAGTAAAAGTACCCATCTATAAATTTACTCGAGTAAAAGTACAAAAGTACATCATTTAAAATGGAATTTGAGTAAAAGTTACTTAGTTACTTTCAGTTATTTAATGCAAAAAAAAAGGATGAGCCATGAATCAAATCCAGCACAAGTTGTTTTCATCAACTTCGAGGCATATTAAAGTACACATCCACACTTGTAAAAGCTCGGCTGAGCTCAGTAACATGATCCTCTTACTTCCTCACAATACAAGGACAACAAGGACAGTCACAACCTGTACTGTAAAGTGCAAACTATTTTCAGTCATATCGTCCAACTGACAACACTACAATTAGAATAAAGAAAATTAAACCAGAATCAAAGTATTCAAAATACAAAATGCACACAAAATAAAGTGCCCACAGGATCCCACAATTCAAAATAAAATGCCCGCAGGATCCTGCTATTCACAATAAATCTCTCCATATCCATATCTCCATATCTTGGTCAGCAACAGCCATCTTCCACAGTGTAGATCCAATTATGAGACAGGGCGCGGGCGCGCACAAGGCAAGGTAATGCAATTGACTTTCACTTCCGGGACACAGGGGTTTTCCGCCCGCATTTAATTTTTTTCACTATCAATATTGTACTCAGTAACGATAGGGGGTTCAAATGTAATGAAGTAAAATACTTGGGTCAAAATGTACTCGAGTAAAAGTAAAAATTACATATTTCAAAAACTACTTAGAAAATTACAAATTACTCATAAAAAGTACTCAATTACAGTAACATGAGTAAATGTAATTCGTTACTTTCCACCCCTGTCGAAGATGTGCATATTTCATGACCGATCATTCTATCAGACAGGTCTTACAGTCATTGGTTTTATCTCAGCTTGATTACTGTTCCATTATCTGGTCAAGTGCATCAAATTATGACTTGAATAAGCTCCAGCTCGTGCAGAACAAAGCTGCACGTCTAGCTCTGCGCTGTTCGTCAAGAGCGAGCATTGATTATATGCATCAGGCTCTCGCATGGCAGAAGGTCAGGGAAAGATTGTATTCTAATCTCCTTGTATTTTTTTATCAGATATGTACAACCTTTAAGCCAAAATATCTGCATTCAAAGATCTTTTATATCAATAACAGACACAATCATACAACAAGACAGGTGACACATGATCATGTAGTGGTACCTATGCCTAGAACATGCGCGATGCAGAAAACATTTCTATACAGAGCAGCTTCTCAGTGGAATAAATTGCCTTGTTCCCTTAGAAAATCAAACAGTAAAATTAACTTCAAAAAGAAATTAAATAACTTATATTTGCATACTTAGGCTGATTACATATTCAAGAATTATAAATTCTAGAAATGCAGGTTATTTGTTATGTGGATCTACTTCTCAATAGTTTTTTTGTTTTCACAAAACAATTGTCAATACTACAAATTAAACTAGGGATGGATACAATTTATTACTATGAACTTAAATTATAGAATTAGCTGCTATAAAAACATATTTTTGGTGAAGCCAGGCTGTCTTTATTTCCTTTATTAAATTGTTTCTCTGACATCTTGATACTCATGATAACTTATTGATGTGTGTGTGTGTGTTGGGGGGGGGGGGTTGATTGTATTATTATAAAGTGTTTGCTGTCTCTTAATGTTTCAGTTATGTATGACTGTTGATTGTATGGACCCCAGGAAGACTAGTTGCTGCTTTGGTAGCAACTAATGGGGATCCTTTTAAATAAACAAATAAACAAATGGGTCATGGCTTCTGTCGATGGGAACTTCAGAAAGGTAGGTCTGTACCTGAATGGTTGAAGCACTAGCAAGCTGTTGCTCCTTCTCAATGTTCTCCTTCAGGATTTCATTTTGAACTGCAAACAGTAGACTACACCTTTTGGCTGCAGGTGCATCTGTGTCAGGAGGTCCCAGTTCGGTGGATGTTTCTGCAACAGGTCTCTCATCCACAGGTGTGCATCTGGTCTCTCCCTCTGCAAGTTTGGCCAAAAGGAGCAGTTTCACCTCATCCTTCACCTCTTCTGAGAAGTACCGATTCTTGTACCTTGTTTTAAATAAACAAAAACGGGTCAATCATTGTGGTTTTGTAAATGCAGAGGTAGACTATATTTGTTAGGGCTAGAAAATACAATATTTTATAGTAACTTGCATTGGATCAAGAATAGTGGCCAAGCTGTAAAGCGGCTCATGCTCGATGTTGCTGAATCTTCTCACAACAGCCTCCAACAGTGTGGCTTTGGCTGTACCCACACCACGGTCTGTGTCTGCTTGCCTCTCCAAAAGCCGTTTGAGTGCAGTAATGGCTGGGATGACATCTGCTGTCGCTGATGATGAGCTGATCTCCTTTGTGAGTTCCTCAAAAGGTGCAAGGATGGTCAACACATTGTCCATTAGCTCCACTGGTGTGCAGTGAGTGTGGCTGGTAACTCATGTTCTGCAGCATACACGCCAATAGCACGTCTCTGCTCAATCAGTGACTGCAGTATGTAGACCGTACTGTTCCATCTTGTTGAAACGTCTTGTTGCAGTCGCTTCCTAGGCTGTCCTAACTGTGTCTGTATGTCGTAGAGACGGGAATAGGCGAGTGATGAATGCTTAAAATGTCCAACTATTCTCCTCCCCGTTGCCACAATATCTGCGATGCTGCGTTGCGCTAGTTGTCCCTCGTTCACAACGAGTTGCAGCGTATGTGCCAGGCAGGGCAAACTTTACAAGCTGGCATCATCCAGTGCTTTGGCCATATTACGAGCGCTGTCCCGTAAAACAACGTGAACTCTCGCCTGCTCGATTCCCCTCTGACCCAACATTGCCACAAAATCTGTGGCTAAGTTAGCAACAGTGTGTGATCCCGACAGTTCTTTGCAGTGCAGAAGCACTTTATGATGTTCAAACTGTATGAACTCCGAAAATATAGACAGCACGTCACGTGACCCACCAGGGACGCAAATATTCTTAACCATTGCTACACCACAATAAAGGATTGCTTTATTGTGGTAAAGCTGCTCTGTTCCCCGTGCAGCTTTAGGACTCTCTGATCACTGTCTGATCCACCTTATTCCTACCTACAGGCAGAAACTAAAATCTGCAAAGCTTGTAGTGAAGTCAGTGAAGAAGTGGACGGAAGAGTCAAGGCAGGAGCTCCAGGCCTGTTTTGACTACACAGATTGGAGCATCTTTGAAGCTGCAGCCACAGACATTCATGGACTTTGTGACACTGTCACATCTTACATCAGTTTTTGTGAGGACCTGTGTGTGCATACCAAGACCTTTTGGACATACAGCAACAATAAACCCTGGTTTACTGGGAAACTGAGGCAGCTCCGCCAGGCCAAGGAGGAGGCCTGCAGGGGTGGGGACAGGCTCCTGTACAAGCAGGCCAAAAACATGCTGACAAAGAGATCAGAGCAGCTAAGAGGAGCTACTCTGAGAAGCTGAAAAGACAATTCTCAGCTGACGATCCTGCGTTGGTGTGGAGAGGCCTTCAGGAGGCCGTCAACTACAAGAGACGACCCCCCCACCCTGTGGAAAACCCCCAACTGGCTGAGGAGCTGAATCTGTTTTACACCAGGTTCGAGAGTGACTTTTTCACCCCCCCCCCCCAACAAACAAACAACAAAGGACTACCTGCCCCCCTGGACAGCCCCCCCCTCTCTGCAACCCCACCCGTACTGACGATCCGTGAAGAGGATGTGACCCAGAGACAAAAGACCAAGAAGGCTCCAGGTCCTGACGGTGTCTCCCCCTCATGTCTGAGGGCCTGCGCTGACCAGCTGGCCCCCATCTTCATCCGGATTTTCAACAGATCTTTGGAGCTGTGCGAGTTGCCCTCCTGCTTCAAACGCTCCACCATCATCCCAGTCCCGAAGAAACCCTCCATAACAGGGCTGAATGACTACAGGCCCGTCGCCCTGACATCTGCAGTCATGAAGTCTTTTGAACGCCTGGTGCTGAGCTACCTGAAGGACATCACAGGACCCCTACTGGACCCCCTGCAGTTCGCCTACTGGGCAAACAGGTCCACTGAGGATGCAGTCAACATGGGACTGCACTACATCCTACAGCACCTGGATTCTGCAGGGTGTACGTGAGGATCCTGTTTGTGGACTTCAGCTCGGCGTTCAACACCATCATCCCTGACATCCTCCACCACAAGCTCTCACACCTCTCTGTGCCACCCCCCACCTGTCAGTGGATCTCCAGCTTCCTGACTGGCAGGCCCCAACAGGTGAGGCTGGGGTCCATCACGGCCACCACACGGACAGTGAACACCGGCGCCCCCCAGGGGTGTGTGCTCTCCCCACTGCTCTTCTCCCTCTACACCAATGACTGCACCTCAGGGGACCCCTCTGTGAAACTCCTGAAGTTTGCGGACGACACCACCATCATCGGTATCATCCAGGATGGTGATGAGGCCACTTACAGACAGGAGGTGGAACAGCTGCCTCTGGTGCAGTCAGAACCACCTGGAGCTGAACCCGCTCAAGACTGTGGAGATGACAGTGGACTTCGGGAGAAACCCCCCTTCTCCACCCCCCCTCACCATTCTCAACAGTACTGTGTCTACTGTGGACCCCTTCCGGTTCCTGGGATCCACCATCTCCCGGGATCTGAAGTGGATCCCCCACATAGACTCCATCAGGAAGAAGGCACAGCAGAGGTTGTTCTTCCTCAGACAGCTCAGGAAGTTCAACCTGCCCCAGGACCTGCTCATCATCTTCTACACCTCCATCATCCAGTCTGTCCTGTGCAACTCCATCTCTGTTTGGTTTTCTTCAGCCTCCAAACATGACAGGCACAGACTGCAACAAACTGTCAGGGCTGCAGATAAAATCATCGGAGCCAGCCTGCCCTCCATTCAGGACTTATACCGGTCCAGGACCAGGAAGCAAGCTGGCAACATCTCTGCAGAGGCCTCACACCCTGGGCTCAAACTGTTTAAACTGCTCCCCTCTGGCCAGCGTTACAGAGCACTGTGTGTCAAGACATCCAGACACAGGAACAGTTTCTTCCCCCAGGCCGTCACTCTGATGAACACTTAGCCTGCCATAAAACAACAACTCTTATACCTCATGTACAACCTGTCATGTCTGTTTCTTCTCTTTATTCTTTGCACATTTATTTATCGTCCGTTTTCTCTATGTCTATTGCAAATTGCACAATTTTGTTCTGACATGTATCCAGTGCACTATTTTTTAACTTAAATTGTGTATATACTACTTAAGCTCTATTTTAAAACTTTTTTTAATATTTAGTGTTTTTCTTAGTGTTCTTTCTATTCATAATTGTACTTAGAGAGTGCAGTTGAAACCGGAGTCAAATTCCTTGTATTCCTGGAAATACTTGGCGAATAAAGCTGATTCTGATTCTGATTCTGAACCGGCATATCCAACTGTGACGTCATCACTAACAGGTGTCACTTTCTCTTAAAATGAATCTACTCGTTTGTTCTCTCCTCTCTTCGTTTCCCCGCGTCTTTGGCCTGGAGGAAGCGAGGATGAAACTTCAGAGATGCAGCTCATGTTGTTTTGTTGTGTGTGTCGCTCACCGGCAGATCAGTTGCTTTCCACTTCCGGTGGTGACAGGAAGTAAAACCACTTGTAGTTCTTTGTGTTGCTAGCGCGGTCAAGAGTGTCGGCTCTCACTGAGGGATGACTACAAAAATGGACGCATCTGTTCACCTTGTTGTTTAACACGGCTGAAAATGATCACCTATTTATGTCGTTTGTTTTTTTTTTCCTGTTCTGTCCCATCCCAATCACGGGATTAATTAAAAAATGACTCCTGTCCTGACTTCCCGTGGGACTCACGTGACCCATGGGAATTCCCGAAAAATGTCATCATCCGCTCTGCACAGATGTTCCTTTACACTATACCGGCTACTTGGTTATGGCTCCATGTAAGCTTTTCCTACCAGCATCTTACACCCTGCTATTAGGTGCTGAACTTTTTCAGGGCCCTCTTTACATAGCCTGCACCTGGGATCTTGCCTGGTGTGGTAGATCTGGGCCTCTATTGCTCTGGTGCTCAAGGCCTGTTCCTGTGCTGCCATGATTAGTGCCTCTGTGCTGTCCTTCAGTCCAGCCCTCTCCAGCCATTGGTAGGATTTGTTCATATCAGCCACTTCAGCTATCTGTCGGTGGTACATCCCATGCAGGGGTTTGTCCTCCCATGATGGTTCCTCTGGTTCCTCCTTTCCTGTCAGTTTCCACTGTCTGAGACACTCACTAAGTGCTTCATCTCTTGGGGCCATCTTCCTGACATAGTCATGGAACTTGGATGTTTCATCTTGGATAGTGGCTCTGATGCTCACTAACCCTCTGCCTCCCTCTCTGCGCTTAGTGTATAGCCTCTGGATACTGGACTTGGGGTGTAATCCCCCGTGCACGGTGAGCAACTTCCGAGTTTTAACATCTGCGTCCTGAATGTCCTCCTTTGGCCAGCTTATTATCCCAGCAGGGTATCTGATCACTGGCAGGGCATAGCTGTGAATTGCCCAAACCTTGTTTCTGCCATTGAGCTGACTCTTTAGGACTTGCCTTACTTGCTTCCGGAACTTGGCCGTTGCTGCTTGCCTAGTGGCCTCTTCGTGGTTGCCATTTTCCTGTGGTATGCCAAGGTATTTGTAACTCTCCTCCACATCTGCTATGTATGGGCTACCTTCACTCTTTTTGTCACCATTCGGCCACACTTCTCCAGTCCGAACGACATTCCAATGTCATTGCTGTAGATCCTGGTGGTGTGGATCAGTGAGTCGATATCTCGCTCGCTCTTAGCGTACAGCTTGATGTTGTCAATGTAAAGGAGGTGGCTGATGGTGGTCCCGTTTTGGAGTCGGTGTCCATAGCCGGTCTTGTTGATTATTTGGCTGAGGAGATTCAGGCCTATGCAGAACAGCAGTGGGGACAGAGCATCTCCTTGATATATACCACATTTGATGGAGACTTGTGCAATTGGCTCGAAGTTGACCTCAAGGGTGGTGTTCCATTGCCTCCTTGAGTCTGCAACGAAGGCTCTTAGAGTCTTATTGATCTTGTACAGCTTCAGGCATGTCAGGATCCATGTGTGAGGCATTGAGTCATAGGCTTTCTTGTAAGCAATCCAGGCAGTGCACAGGTTGGTCTGTCTGGTTCTACAGCCTTGAGCGACTGTTCTGTCTACCAGCAGCTGATGTTTTGCTCCTCTGGTATTCTGACCAATGCCTTTCTGTGTCTGTCATGTGATGAAAGTTTCATCACCAAGGTAAACTCCAAGGTGCTTCAGGCCTCCTCTCCTCCACACCAGACCTCCAGGTAAGACACAAGCATTGAGTCTGTCTCCCACTGCCAAGGCTTCGCTCTTCCTCCAATTCACCTTGGCAGAGGAGAGCTGGCTAAAAGAGTTCACAGTTTCGTTTAAAACATTAACATCAGACTGATTTTTAACAAACACCATCACATCATCAGCATATGCAGAAACTTTAAACATGTGCACACAGCCAGGAAGAGCAACACCAGACAAACCAGCTTTGAGTCTGTGCAGGAACGGCTCTATGGCCAGAGAGTATAGCATTCCTGACAAAGAGCAGCCCTGCCTAATCCCCCTCTGAACTCTAAAAGGAGCACTCAAGCCACCATTGATCTTAAGAACACTCTCAATGTCACTGTACAAGACCCGAATCTGTGCTATAAGACCAGAGCTGAACCCAAAAGCCTGTAGCATTTGCCACAGGTATTTGTGCTCAACTCGATCAAAAGCCTTTTCTTGATCTAAAGAAATCAGGCCAAGCTCACAACCCGAAGAACCAGAGAGGTCCAAAACGTCCCGAATCAGAGTGATGTCAGTTATCAACCTGCCGGGTACGCAGTACGTCTGGTCCACATGAATGACCTGCTCCATCACTTTCCTCAGTCTCATGGCCAGCACCTTGGACAGCAGTTTATAGTCTGTACACAACAGAGAAACTGGACGCCAGTTCCTGATGTCCTGAAGGTATCCTTTTTTAGGAAGGAGGGTGAGAACTGCCCTCCTGCAGCTCAGAGGCAGTCTCCCCTTCCACAAACTGTCCCTCAGCACAAACAGGACATCTTCACTTATAACAGGCCAGAAAGCTTTATAAAAGTCCGCTGTTAGGCCGTCTATCCCCGGTGCCTTCCCGCTCTGCAGGCTCTGCAGGGCCTCCCGCAGCTCCTGAGCAGACAGTTGAGCCTCCAACTCTGCTCTGTTCTCCTCAGAGACCTGAGGGAGGCCCTCAAAGAAAGACAGGGCCACCCCCAGCCCCTCCTGGTACTCCTCTTTGTAGAGCTGCTGATAAAAGTCCACAGCACACTGATGGATCTCTGCAGAGTCCTGCAGCAGCTGCCCAGTGTTGGAGCGTAGTGACTGTATTAGCCTCCTCTGTCCATTCTTACGTTCCAAGGAGAAGAAAAAATGAGAGGGAGCATCCATCATCACAACATTTAAAAAACGAGAGCGGACCAAAGCACCCTGTGCTGACATACCCAGCAGGTCAGACAGAGCTGATCTTTTACTTTTGAGAACTTGAATATGTTCTCGATCTCCTGTGGAATCTGCCAGGTCCTGCAGCTCCACCACTTCTCTCTCCAGAGCTCTCATAGACCAGGTCATGTCTTTAGTGACATTGAGAGTGTACTGTAGGCATAGCTGCTTAATCTGCACCTTGCCCACATCCCACCACTGCTGCAAAGAGCTGTACTCTGACTTGGTTTCTCTGAACTTTTGCCAAAAAGACTTAAAAGCATTTTTAAAAACTGAATCAGACAGTAGGGTGGTGTTAAAGTGCCAGTATGCACTTTTACACCTGACGTCTCTGATGCAGATGGAACACTGCACCAAAGAGTGATCTGAGAGACCGACTGGAGTGATAACACTTCTTTTAAAAACATTTATATGGTGATCAAAACAATAAAAACGGTCTAACCGAGCCAGAGACAGCCTGTTCTCTTTGGAGTGGACCCAGGTGTACTGCCTCTGGTTCGGATTCAGAAACCTCCAGACATCACACAAGTCCAGCTCCTCTCTGAGCTTCAAGAGACAGCTCCTTGAAGCAGGGTGAGGCTCCTGATGGTTTTTATCCAAACCAGGATCCTCTGTGCAATTAAAGTCCCCACCCAGGAACAGGTGCTCCTCACTGTTACAGGCTTTCAGCACATTCTTCAAAACATCAAAAAACACACATCTGTCTGAGCCCACTGTGGGAGCATACACGTTTATGAATACCATTTTCACCTTCTCAAACTCAACACTCAGTTTAAACAGACGACCTGGAATCACCTGGTCTAGAGAGCTGGAGACAGGCCTGAAATCTCTGGAGAAGAGGATCCCCACCCCCACTGTTACTGTGGAGATGACTGAGGAAGACCTCCCCGCTCCACTTCCTCCTCCAGTCCAACTCATTATCAGGAGTACTGTGAGTCTCCTGAAGAAAAACCACATCCAGCTTCTTCATCTGGACCAGACTGAACAGAGAGGCTCTCTTCACGTCCTCACGGGCCCCATTAATATTTAAGGATCCCAGCTTTACCTCACACATCATCAAAAAGAAAAAGCTGAAATCCAGCAGACACCACAAAACACACCTAATCATCTTGGACTAATTGTGCACGAGCTTTCAGTAACAGTTTCTTTAACCTGTAGATCTCTTGATCAGAGAAAACAGGCTGACCCAAAACGCCTGAGTTCTTAATATAAAACCTGACAGAGTCTATAAAGAGCTGCAGGTCTGGGAAATGATCCTCCACCCTCATCCCCTTGGTGCTCTTCAGGAAGGACCGGACTCTCTGAAAGGAGTACCCACTCTGCATCTCCACCTGCATTGCCTCAGCCTCACCCTCAGCCTCACCCGCCTGTGTGTCCTCTGCTTCACTGTGTGTGTCACCCTGTGTGTCCTGTGTGCTCTGCATGTCACTCTGTGTATCACCCTGTATAATCTGTGCATCACTCTGTAAATCTGTTTATCACTCTGCATGCTCTGTTCATCACCCTGTGTACTCTGAACTTCCTCCTGTATGGCCTCTGTGTGGTCCTCTGTCAGAGGGGAGGAGCTCTTCAAAACTTTAACATTTTTCACTCTAACTGTTTTACTTTCTGTACTTTTCCTTTTAGCAGAAAGTTTCAAACAGTCTTCATCCATCACACATTCATCATCCAGCACAGACTCACCCACTCTGGTGGCAGTCAGGCTGACCTGCTGCTTTAACTCCTGCAGACTCTGAGCATCCTCCTCTGCACTGATCCTGCTCCCACTCCCCTGTGTCTCTCTGTTCTGTATGGAGTGTGGGTCTGTGTGTCTGTGTCCTGTATGGAGTGTGTGTCTGTGTGTGTGTTCTGTATGGAGTGTGTGTCTGTGTGTGTATCATTATGCACTGTTTTCACTGGAGGCTCCACTGTTAACGCAGCAGCCTGACGATCACCTATCTTCTCTGGGCATGCGCGGACCAGGTGTCCCTCTGCGCCGCATCCAAAACATTTTAAATTATCAGAAGTTACGTGGACAGTGTAACTGAAATCATCAATGCGGAAAGATAGCGCTAGATTCAGGTCCTTCTGACCCCTTTTAAGGATCATAAAGACCTGCCTCCTAAAAGACATGACGTGTTTGAGATGCGGAGATTTACAGCCCAGAGGAATCATTTTAATGGGAGATACTAGCTGTCCGTGTCGGGACAGCTCTCTCTCCAGCAGCTCATTCTTTAAGAACGGGGGCACATTAGAAATAACTACTTTTTTAGCGGGGCTCACCAGTGACAGGACTGGAGTGAAGGATCCCTGGATCACCACATAGCTTTCAATCAGCTGATTCACTTTCTCCGTGCTGTCTAAGAAAATGACCACCGCACTGTTCATCCTGGATGCGGACTTTACACTGCCGTAACCCACAGCAGCCCCCACAGCCAGACTGCACTCCTCCACTGACACACGCACAGACGGGGAAAGTTTAACGGCATGTCGGCGTGTCAGCCTCTCAAACCCAGAGACGCCACACGCCGCCATGGCCGCGCTTCCGGCTGTGGCGGCAGCCACCAAACAAACCACGAAAAAACACCCAAAAAAAGAACAGATGATAAACTGATGAAAGAGAAGTGAAACACAAACACATAAACTACACCTACAGCAGCAAAAACGAGAAAAAAGTGTTTGAAAAACTTACACAGCCCACAATCACTCTCAGACACACTCGCCCAGCCGCTCTCAGCGTGCACTCAGAGAGAGAGAGAGAGATATAGATAAAGATATACAGGAACATCTGTGCAGAGAACAAACTGGAGACCCGAGATCAAAATGGGAAGCACCCTCCAAGGTGATGGAGAATGACCAAGCCAAGATACTGTGGGACTTCCAGATGCAGACTGACAAAATGGTAATGGCCAACCAAACGGACATTGTGATCATAGACAAGCAGCAGAGGAAAGCCGTTGTGATAGATGTAGCCATCTCAAGTGATAGCAACATCAAGAAAAAGGAACACGAGAAACTGGAGAAACACCAGGGGCTCAAAGAGGAGCTGGAGAAATTCTGGAAGGTGATGGCGACAGTGGTGCCTGTGGTCATTGGGGCACTTGGGGCAGTGACCCCCACACTGGAGAAGTGCCTCCAACAGATCCCTGGAGAAACATCAGTACCCATCAGAGGACCCGAGCTGAAGAGGATGAACAGCCACCCACCCCACTGGGGAGAGAGGGGTGGGTGAGAGAAGAGTTTTAAAATATATATATTTTCTTTTTTTCCCATGTTCTAAATCTTCTTAGATAATTGAAATATCAATATGGAGAGGCCAAAACAGGATAGTAGTTTAAATCCAATTGTTACAATTTGGAATGTCAGGTGATTGAGAAAGATAACCAAAGTGAAACAAATATTAAACAGGATAAAATGTTTAAAATGTAAGATCATATTCATTCAAGAATCACACGAAATTGCATCAGACATTTAAATACTGACCAAAAGATAACCTGGCCAGTTGTTTCACGCTCCCTTCACTAGCTATGCCAGGGGAGTTGTCATTTTAATTCATAAAACAATACTATTTAAAAAAATCAAAACTCATTACAAACCCAGGGGGGAGGTATATCATCGTACAAGGAACTATACTGTCGCAAAAAATAAACTTTATAAATATACACAGCCCCAATGAAGACTTGCCATTCTTTTTTATAAAACTGTTTCAACAATTTCTTCTTTAGAGGGCCAATATATTATAGGAGGGATACTCAACTGCACCTTAGATCCAATTCTAGATAGGTCTTCTCAAAAAGATAGAACTCATGCCAAGACGAGGAAGCTACTAAACAGCTACAAACAAGATCTTAGATTAAAGGACATCTGGAGAGCCACTAATCCTACTAACAGACAGTACTTTGTTGTTTGTACTATGTTTCTCAAGTGTTCATAAAAGCCACTAGCGCATTGATTATTTTTTGGTATCCATGGAACTACAACCACATATGGAAGAATGTTGGTACAACAGTATTGTGATAAGTGACCATGCACCCATCTCTATGAAAATACAATTAGGTAAATTTAAACAAAACCCAAAAAGATGGAGACTGCAAACATTTATGCTGAAAGACAAATTATTTGTCACATTTGTTGGAAAATGTATAGATGATTGTTTTGAAAATAATAAGGAAGAGACCTCAGCCAGTATAAGATGGGAAGCTTTTAAAGCTTATATAAGGGGAGAGATAATAAGTTATACAAGTACGCTAAACAAAAAATATAACCAAGAAGTACTGGCATTAGAACAACAAATCAAAACCTTAGAAAATTAATTCTGTAATAGTAATGACCCAGAAACACTACATAGATTAATCCTCATGAGAGCCAAATACAATAAATTGACAACAGATAAAGTGGCAAAAAACATAATGTGGACTAAGCAAACATTTTACGATCAAGGTGAATTCAAATTCACCCATATCCATGATAGGACGAATAAATATTATAAAAATGACGATTTTGCCTAAATTTTTGTATTACTTTCAGACACTTCCCTTACCATTGCCACCTTCTTTCTTTGATAACTTAAATAAGATAATTAGCAGATTCATCTGGAATAATAGGAAGGAAAGACTATGTCTTAAATTATTTTACCTGCCCTATGAAAGAGGGGTCCTGCAAATTCCAAAATTAAGATGGTACTACATGGCAGCACAGCTGACATCAGCCTCATACTACTTTTATACAAAATCACCTCCAGCCTGGGTAAATATTGAGCAACAATCTATTACAGGACTACCAATATGCAATTATCTTTATTCTGCAGATGTACATAAGCTGAAAAAACAGACAAAAAACCCTTCTTGAGAAATACTATAATTGTATGGCACACAGCACACAAACATGTGGAAGAAACTATAAAAAAGTCCCAGTTTACCCCTCTATGGAATAATGACCAATTCATACCTAGCAGAAATGATGGAGGGTTTAAATTATGGAAAACTAAGGGCATTCAAGCAATCAAGGATCTATATATCAGTGTAAAATTGCTCACATTCAATGACCTATCTGAAAAATATCAACTTCCAACAAAGCACTTTTATCAATATTTGCAGGTTGAAAAGTTTTTGTCGTCTAGTTTAAGGAAATATGTATTCCTGTATTGTCATCTATTAAACAAATGTTAAGACAAGAAGAAAAAGGCTTGGTATCTAAATACTATAATCTGATGATGAAGAATTTTAAGGACTCTGCAACAGATAGTTTGAATGCCTGGAGAAAGGATATACAGGAAGACATAGACGAAACAGAATGGAATAAGGCCTGTCTGAAAGCCCAAAAGCAAACCGTAAACACACAAATTAAATTATTACAATATAAATGGTTAACAAGGATTTATGTAACCCCTGAAAAACTCCATTATATGTCAAGCTATATTCAGGATACATGTGCTAAGTGCCACAATAGTAAAGGAACTCTTATTCACTGTCTTTGGGAGTGTTCAAAGATACGGAGATTCTGGAATGATATATTTAACTTTATGTCTTAAGTATTTAAAATGAAGATTCCTTTATGTGCCAAACTTTGTGTGCTTGGAATATATCCCAAAGACTTTGTATCTACAAAGAAACAAATTAAAGTGTTGGACATTGGACTATTGCATGCAAGGGGAGCTATAACATTGAATTGGAAGAGCATGGAAGGTCCTTCTGTAAAACAATGGATAAAAGAACTGTCAGAATGCATCAGATTGAAAAGATTGACTTATATGACCAAAGGGAAACTGGAGGAATTTGTTCTTTTGTGGGAGCCATATATGTACATTATAGCATCTGGAAAATAGGGATAGGATATTTAAATAATCAATGCTCTATTTTCATTTTTAATATTATTTTGACCATATTCGTTTAGTCTTGTCCTTGTACATATATATTTATGTGTTACTGTGGTACGTGTATGTGTGTACATTCAAACGTATGTATGTGGACAGGTGTGTATGCACATGTATTTAGGTAATTTGGTGCAAATCTACTTAGTATGAATGTGTACGTGGATGTTTGTATTTTGATAAATGATCTTTATAGTAAATACAATGTACAGCATTTAATCACCTTTCATTATAAAACTTGAAAACTAAAAAAAATATAAAAATAAACAGAGCATGCTCTTGAATAAATATAGGGTTTGTATTCCATATCCTCTGATCATAATAAAGTCTGATAGTAGGACATGAATGTGATTGAGTTATGATTCTGAGTGTGTTGTCTCTTTGGATATAATGATGGAACAGATCTGTGAGAGATTTAAACGTTGTAGTTTCTGATTAAATTTGATGGACCTGGATGGTGAGGTGGTTCACTGGGCAACAGGATTATTTAAAAATGGATCTTCACAGCAAAAAGGTCATGACCCCTGATTCATGAGATCTCCTCTAATATGATATTCATAACCACAATGTTGGAATAAAAATATGCTTTTGTTAAAATGAGAAAATGTGAGCAGCCCCTCTGTGACAGCAGGACTTTGTCCAGGATCCAGACTTTAATGTCATTTGTTGGTCTTCCCTCAGAACATGAAGCCTCAGTGTGCCGACAAAAACTCAAGTCCAACCTGAAGCAGAAGTTCCAGACCGTGTTTGAGGGGATCGCTAAAGCAGGAACCCAGACCCTGCTGAACCAGATCTACACAGAGCTCTACATCACAGAGGGAGAGGCTGGAGGGGTCAATGAGGAACATGAGGTCCGACAGATCGAGACCACATCCAGGAGACCAGAGAAGACCATCAGAGGAGAAGACATCTTTAAAGGACCACCTGGAGAAGATGGACCAATCAAAACAGTGATGACGTGGCTGGCATTGGTAAAACAGTCCTCACTCAGAAGTTCACCCTGGACTGGGCTGAAGACAAAGTCCACCAGGACATACACTTCATGTTTCCATTCACCTTCAGAGAGCTGAATCTGCTGAAGGAGCAGAAGTTCAGCTTGGTGGAGCTTGTTCATCACTTCTTCAGAGAAACCAAAGAAGCAGGAATCTGCAGGTTTGAGGAGTTCCAGGTCTTGTTCATCTTAGATGGTCTGGATGAGTGTCGGCCTCCTCTGGACTTCCACCAAACAAGAGTCCTGACTGATGTCACAAAGTCCACCTCAGTGGCTGTGCTGCTGACCAACCTCATCAGGGGGAACCTGCTCCCATCTGCTCACATCTGGATCACCACACGCCCTGCAGCAGCCAATCAGATCCCTCCTGGATGTGTTGACATGGTGACAGAGGTCAGAGGGTTCACTGACCAGCAGAAGGAGGAGTACTTCAGGAAGCAGTTCAGAGACGAGGAGCAGGCCAACAGAATCACCTCCCACATCAAGAAGTCCAGAAGCCTTCACATCATGTGCCACATCCCGGTCTTCTGCTGGATCACTGCCACAGTCCTGGACCATGTGCAGGAGACCAGAGAGGAAGGAGAGCTGCCCAAGACCCTGACTGAGATGTACATCCACTTCCTGGTGGTTCAGTCCAAAGTGAAGAGCATCAAGTATGATGGAGGAGCAGAGACTGATCCTCACTGGAGTCAGAGAGCAGGGAGATGATCCAGTCTCTGGGTAAACTGGCTTTTGAGCAGCTGCAGAGAGGAAACCTGATCTTCTATGAAGCAGACCTGACAGAGTGTGGCATGGACATCAGAGCAGCCTCAGTGTACTCTGGAGTGTTCACACAGATCTTTAAAGAGGAGAGGGGACTGTACCAGGACAAGGTGTTCTGCTTCATCCATCTGAGTGTTCAGGAGTTCCTGGCTGCTCTTCATGTCCATCTGACCTTCATTAACTCTGGAGTCAATCTGATGGCAGAAGAACCATCAACCTCCAACACATCTACAATCACACAGCTGCACCAGAGAGCTGTGGACCAGGCCTTACAGAGTCCAAACGGACACCTGGACCTGTTCCTGCGTTTCCTCCTGGGTCTTTCTCTGCAGACCAATCAAAGCCTTCTACGAGGTCTGATGACACAAACAGGAAGTAGCTCACAGACCAATCAGGACACTGTTGAGTTCATTAAGTCAAAGATCAGTGAGGACGTGTCTGCAGAGAAGAGCATCAATCTGTTCCACTGTCTGAATGAACTGAATGATCGTTCTCTGGTGGAGGAGATCCAACAGGCCCTGACATCAGGACGTCTCTCCACAGACAGACTGTCTCCTGCTCAGTGGTCTGCTCTGGTCTTCATCTTATTGTCATCAGAAGAGTGCCTGAACGAGTTTAACCTGAGCAAATACTCTCGTTCTGATGAGGCTCTTCTGAGGCTGCTGCCAGTGGTCAAAGCCTCCAGCAAAGCTCTGTAGGTACTCCTACCTGCACAGGTTACATCAGATTTCTGTGATTTTACAAGAATGATCTTCATCTGTCTGCTCTTGATGTTCCTCTGATTTCTTTCTCAGGCTGAGTTTATGTAGACTGTCAGACAGAAGCTGTGAAGCTCTGTCCTCAGTCCTCAGCTCACAGTCCTCTGCTCTGAGACTCCTGGACCTGAGTCAAAATGACCTGCAGGATTCAGGAGTGAGTCGACTGTGTGCTGGACTGAAGAGTCCAAACTGCAGACTGGAAGCTCTCAGGTGAGGAAGCATCAGGTCTTTAACTCCAGGATATCTGAGCAGGGTTTTGTCAAAGCTCTACAGTCCACATCTGAACCTTTAACACAGTAACAGGTCAGTGTTTGAGTCCAGTGGTGTCACTTTAAAAAGCATGATGGACAAAGAAACACAGAAATATCTGCAAATACTCACTGCTCTGTAACGTCTTTGTCTCAACCTCTGATGCAGTAGAAGCTGCAGAAGGTACGTCCATCACTCAGCATCAGGGACATTTAGGCTGATGATAGATGAACAAGCACCATTTCATTTATTTAAAATATTTATATCAAACTTTTTCCCAAATTTGTTCAAGAGTTCAGATATTTATTTATTGAAATACAGACATTAAAAACACAGTGGTAATTAATGGATAATGATACTCTTATATTGCAACTGCTCCAAAGAAACTAAAACATAAAAACTTTCAAATGTAGAACTTAAAAAAATCTAAAAACGTCAGTTATAAAATATAAATTGTACACATAGGATAAAACAAGATTGTTCAATGTGCAACTGTCAGTAACTGCAGAAATGACTCATATTGCAGGTAGATGAAGTTAAGTTTTTGTCCAAAGGGTTCAGTTAAAGTCAATGACTCAGGAGCCTGATGGTCTGGAAGGAAAAGCTGTTTGTGAATCTTGTAGTCCTTGTTTTCACACACCTGTAGTGTCTGCCAGATGGTAGGAGTGTGAACAGTTTGTGTTGTTGTTGGGTTTGGTCTAGAGCCCGACCAATATGGGATTTTTGGGGCCGATACCAATACTGGGGGCAAAAGAAAGTCAATATCCAATATACTGTCCGATATCCTACATTGATAATATATATTATAATAGATATATATTATATTATATAGATATATATTATCCTATATTGATAATAGATAATATATAATATCGGTCAATATATCGGTTGATATATTGACCGATATTGGCTGATATATATAATAAATTCACTGATATACATCAGGATATATACTGTATATGAACAGAAATTATTATAATACCCATATGATTCAAGACAGAGACTTTCAGGAACAAGGCACACAAACACTCAAAAGCAGACGAGGCAGGTCTGTGGAGCAAAAATCAGGGTTTATTAAACAGTTCTTTTGGTCAAAACACAACAGGAGGTTCTCAGACAGGCCTAAGTCGGTACACGGAGCGGGTAATCAGACAGGCAAGGTCGGTACACAAAAGGCAGGCAAACACAGGCAAAGGTATCCAAAAGGGGCTAAGGTAAAAACGAAGTCTAGACAATAAAAGGGTCAAAAACTGTGACTGTGACTTGGAAAGAACGCCTAGAGAGTGACTACGTGAGAAAACAATCCGGCAACAAGGACAAAGACACACGAGGGTTAAATACATGAGGTAATGAGGAGTAATGAGGGACACCTGGTGAGACAAGCTGGAACAGGAAGTAAAACCTACGAAGACAAGAAAGGAGAAATTAATTTCAAAATAAAACAGGAAATGACAAGACAAACATGACAAAGACGGACAGACAGGGTAACAAAACAAACAAAAAGCACGATCCTGACAGAGACAGAATACTATAAAATTAAAACAAGGAACTTTATAAATCTTTCAACATAAGAACTGTAGTGTAAACCAGTGATAAATAAGAACAAGCTGTAAACACAATAATAAAGAAGTGAAACAGTAAACACCATAAATTAATAAGTCAAACTTTAAACACAGTAAGTAGAAAAAAAAGTCAAACTGTAAACACACAATGATAAATAGGAAAAAAATTAAACTGTATACACATTGATTAATCAGTCAGTAAGGTAAATTTGTGCAAACAAACTAGTACAAACTGTATTTTAAGAATTAAATGAAAATAAATATTCAACAATAAAGTTCTCAAACTGTAAACTTGAACAATTTGATAAAGGAAAACAACAAACTAGTGCACTTCTCTTGGTTTTTTACTCAAGACTGGCAATCCAAAAGTGATAAGTTATAAAGCAGAAAGCACAGTTTTTCTGGATTCTCTCATTTGAGGGAGCTCCTCTTAACATCATAAATGTTGCCAATTGTGCTGAAGCACAATTGGCAACATGAAAACTCCAAGCGGAAGCGGAAGCGCTTGGAGTTTTCATCCCATCACTTTAGTGGGCCCCCCGTTCTTCTATCTAGGACAGGCTCCTGCAGGTATGTGTCCAGTTCCTCCAGGATACCCTTTGGAGCTTCTTTGTAACCAGTTGGGCTGAGCATTTCATCAACGAGACTGTCCAGCAAACTACCAACTCGCCTTCTTTTCAGGCTTCCTTCATCCTCGCTAGTGACACAGTCTTGTGGTGTGTTTTGTGCAGGAATGGTTACGTCATCAGTTAGCCATACTTTGGCATGGGCTAGAGTCTCCAATGACAAAGGGCGCTCCTTATACTGTGGGTCAAGCAGACATGCAAGTACCACCTGTTTGGATCCCATCACCTTAAGAGAACTGCTTCTCCGGGCTCTCCAGCATGGTCTTTCGGAGTGTCTGAATTCCTTGAGTGTTTGGTGCCTCTGACATGAGCAGCTGCTTCAGCACACTGATGTTGCTGATGGCTTTGGCTTAGCATTGTCCTCTGAAAGAAGTTCTTTGATCTTCCCTACAACTTGTGTAAATACGGTGGGAGGAAAAAGTAAGCACACCCTTTGTAATTTTGTACATTTCTGCCAAAGTCGGTCATGTGGTGGTATCTTAACTCAAATCACAAGAATGTGTCTGCTTAAAGGAATGCCACCCAAACAATATGCCTTCATTTTTATTGGCCATGCTGATGTAACACTCTGGAGCATAAATAAGTTTTTGATGTCTCAATAGCTGGAGGTCCGATTTTTAACTGTCAACTAGACGTCCATCTAACAGGGGACAATGGTGCCCGTAGAAAAGGTCCATAAAAGTCCTTGCACCATTTTCCTTCATACTGCTGCAGTTCTGTAATCCAAGATGTCTTGGGATGTCTGGTGTAACAGCATAATTAATTGAAACAAGGTCATTTAGTACATTTTTGAGCCTAAACATTTATATTCTTCTGCAGTGCATGTTGGCGTGCTCTGCACGTAAGCCGTCTGGATTGGTCTGCAGCACTTCGTGAGTGCAGAGATTTCTCAGGTCTTTCTGATAAACACTGTTTGACACTCTAGGGTTCTTTTTCACCTCATTGAGGATCCTGCGCTGTGCCCTTAGAGTCATCTTTACAGGGCAACCACTCCTTGAAAGAGAAGCAACAGTGCCGAACTGTCTCCATTTGTCGACAATTTTTCTCACCATGGGTTTTTGAACATCAAGACTTTTAGAGATGGTTTTGTAACCTTTTCCAGCTTTACACAAATCATCAATTCTTGATCTTAGGCCTTTTGAGCAAGGCATGGTGCACATCAGACAGTGCCCCTCATCAAGAGACAACTCTTAACTGGTGTGTGTTTTCCAGTGGGCAGGGCAGCTTTAAGCCACACCTCAGTAATTGGACTTCAGGTTGGCTCACATCTGCCTCATAAATTTGACTAACTAGCTCTTGGAGGATCCTTAGCCAGGGGGCTGTACTTACTTATTCCTCCCTGTCTTGTGAATGTTTACATCTAATGGCCAATAAAAATACAACATGTAACTGTTTGGGTAGTATTAGTTTAAGCAGACACTGTTTACTCATTCTTGTGATTTGAGTTAAGATCAGACTACATTTTATAACCAATTTAGGCAGAAATGTACAAAAATACAAAGGGTGTACTTACTTTTTCCTCCCACTGTATATCAGACATGAGCTGAGTACAGAAATACTTTTCACTTTTTATTTGGTATCTCTTCTGTGCTTTTTCCAGCATTCTTTTAAATCCAATGTCCTCCACAACTGAATAAGGGAGGATATCAGTTGCAATCATCTCCATGATGAGTTTGTCCATGTCCTTTGACCTTTGGTCATTTGATGCCAATTTTGTGGTTTTGTCAAATGCTTGAGCAATCGTGCTCTGTGCTGGCTGTGGTTTTGGTGCTTTCGCCTGTGACGATTTAGCCTGTGCATCATCAAATACTTCTTTGTGGTTCAGCTTTAGGTGCTGCCACAAATTGGTAGTGTTTTTAGCCTTGCTGGTGCTGGAGCCCTGGCTGACCCTTGCGCCACGGATGTTGCATCCAACACCTGAGGAGTCCTTGGTAAAATGCCTCCACACATTACTCTTCCCCTCTGCCTGTGTAATGAAAACATACATTTAATGCATTTTAGTAATAAGCATAGAATTTGAGAACATAGTTGACCACTTTAAAATAAAAACAAGTAGCTGCATTCAACTGAAAGTATTAATACACAGGCTAATGGGAGGTGTTTTTAAAGTAATACATTATTTTTTATTAAAAGGTTTATTCCAAAAAACATTTTAGCAATATCAATTAATCATATTAACTAACTATTGGAAAGCTCCATCTTCCATGTAATGCATGGGACTAAACTAGATTTTAAGTAACAATGTAGTTACTTTCAAAACATGCAATAAATACAATGACAGCAAAATACGCTGAAACATTTTCAAAAATTATTTCAGTGAAGACAATAAATTGTGAATTTATAAGCCCAGGTTAATCCTACATGGCATAATGAAGAGAGACGCTGTGTAGTAGCCTTATATTAATGGTGGACATGGGGGGTAACAGTTGAATAATGCTTATATCGTTGTTTCACAAAGATGCAACTTGCACAATGTTAAAACGCCGTGGAATACTCTTACATTAGATAATGGTGGACGTGTGAATTAACAGTTGCATTTGTTTAAAAAAATGCAACTTTCGCTACGTTAAAACACCTTACTAGTCTTATATCATATCAGATAATGGTAGAAGGGTGAATTAAGAGTAGCATTTATCTATGTTAATATCACAAAACAGTAACTAACACGACATTAAAAAAGGCTGTATTATAGTCTTACATTAGATAATGGTGGGCGTGTGAATTAACAGGAGCAATTGTTTATTTAAAAAAATGCAAATTTCGCGACGTTACAACTAGGGATGTGCACGACTAGTCGTTTAATCGTTTAACCGCCTACTTATTTATTAATCATTTAGTATTTTACTAGTCGGTTAAACGCTACATTAAGCATCATGCATCTTGTTCTTCACGCCCCAGCGCATAGCTGTCAAGTCTCCCGTTTTGGCCGGGAAACTACCGTATTTTACCCCTCTTTCCCGCCGTCCTCCCGTGTTAATATTTTCCCGTAATTCTCCCGTATTAAAAAAAAAACATGCCTCTGCTACTAACTGAACACTGTCACTCGTCTGGCGAGAGATGCCACCTGCAGTAGCCTGCATGTTTGTTTTCCTCCTCTCTTTCTACCAAAGAGGCTGAATGACAAGATGGCTCACTACGTCTATCTTTCTTAACACCAGGGTGCATCGGTTCTATAGCAGATTTAGCGGATTTATAGCCAAGTGAGCATCTGTCAAACATGCGATCTTTGGGGTGAAGACGGGGCTGCTCTCGCGGACACACGGAGAGAGCTGAAGTGAGCGTCCTGAGGGGTAACGAGGAAACAAACGCTAATATGAATGATGGCACGAAAGATACGGTTCTTAAGCCGGCTGCCCCAGTGTGAGAATGTGTTGGTTTTAAACAGGATGAACAAGGTGTGAGCTCAAGAACACCTGCGAGCTGATATGTCGCATTTGTTTGAAAGTAGTGGCGACGAAGATGTGCAGGTGCAGCGGAGCCTTCGTCCTGACAGTCAACACTTACTGAGGTGTTTGAGGTGCAAATAACATATAGATTAAAGCCCAAAATGAAGCGCTCACAGACAGTGTCGTTCGCTACATTGCAAAAGAAGTGCAGCCCTTCAATTCGGCTGAAAAGCCAGCAGTTACAAACGTTTGACAGATGGTACGAATTGACTGGGAGAAAGTACATGTCACAATTCCTGAACTGTATAAACTCCATTTCATTTAGGCCATAGTTTTTATTGTTGTGTGAGTTTTGTTTTTTCTTTACAGAGACAGGGTCTATTTTTTTTGTTTTTGACTAGTATAATTATTTTCATTTACATGCAATTTTGCTAAAAGATAGGCCATTTCATTTTCATTGCTTTTTTTTCTCTTTTTTGTTTGTTAAATTTACAATATTTTTTGTTCAATTTATTTTATTAAAAATATCCTGACCTTCCAATTACAGTTAAATATTCTTGAGAAATGAAAGTTTCTTGAATCGTGCACTAGTCTTAAGTGCCAGAGATTTCAGGGAAATTGTCATGCTGCTGCATCCAAGTTTCATGCCAAAGCAGTATTCGTAATAAATCCATGCATTGCATTGGCAAACGCATAGAAATGTAGGCCTATTTCTCTTTAAATTGTTCAACTTTATTCAGTCAGTTGTTGCTACATCAACAGAATCTAAATTAACAGTTTGTCCTGAATGTTTGGGCTAAAATAGTTCCTAAATACACATTTGCATGTTAAACTTTTAAACTTTTAACCTAATATGTGTATTAAATTGCGAGTTTTCTTGCTTATAGACTAGTCGACATGTCACAAATAAAATTTGAGACTAGTCGGCTGGGAAATTAGTCGAAATTCCCATCCCTAGTTACAACGCCGTATTATAGTCTTACATCAGATAATGGTGGACGTGTGAATTAATTGAGCATTTAGCCTATCTCTGTTTATTTCACAACAAAGCAACTAACACTACGTTAAAACGCCGTATTACAGTCACAAATTAGATAATGGTGGACGTGTGAATTAACAACAGCATTTATCTCTATTTCACAAATAAAGCAACTAACACAACGTTAAATTGCGTATTTACGCAATGGTACTGGTACTGTTTTGAAATGGTTCGACTCTTACCTGACTGATCGAAGCTTTTTTGTAAGTTTGGATACATGTTCCTCAGGAAGCCATGAGATAAAGTGTGGGGTCCCCCAGGGGTCAATTTTAGGCCCAAGTCTTTTTAATCTTTACATGCTTCCCCTGGGGGATGTCATCAGGAGGCACGGCATCAGCTTCCATAGTTATGCTGATGATACGCAGCTGTATATCGCCGTGTCTCCTGATGACACAGGGCCTATTGATGCCCTTTTTAACTGCATTTTAGATATAAAGTCATGGATGGCAGAGAATTTCCTACAGCTCAACCAGGACAAAACAGAAGTTTTAGTCGTTGGCCCTGAAGGCCAGAGAGAGAAACTTTTACCAAAACTCCAAGATCTTAAACCAACAAATTCCGTAAAAAATCTGGGCGTGATTTTTGACTCTGAGCGTTCTTTTATTCCACACATTAAGAACATAACCAAGATCGGTTTTTATCATCTCAAAAATATAGCCAGAGTCCGCCCGTTTCTCTCTCAGGCCAGCACAGAGGTGTTAATGCATGTTTTTATCTCTTCTCGTGTAGACTATTGTAATGCCCTGCTCTCTGGTCTTCCCAAACAGACAATTTCCAGCCTCCAATTGTTACAGAATTCAGCCGCACGAGTGCTGACGTGGACCAGAGGGTGGGAACACATTACTCCAGTTTTAAAATCGCTGCATTGGCTCCCCGTGCGTTTCAGGATCAATTTTAAGGTTCTTTTACTGGTTTATAAATGTTTTTATGGCCTCGGGCCTTCTTATTTATCTGACCTGTTTTTACCGTCCTCGCGGACCCTGAGGTCCTCTGGCACTGGCCTTTTAACCGTATCAAAAGTTAGAACTAAGACACACGGGGAGGCGGCTTTTAGTTATTATGGCCCCCGATTGTGGAACAGCCTGCCAGAGAATCTCAGGGCTGCAGAGTCTGTTGATACTTTTAAAAAGAGGCTTAAAACCCACCTTTTTAATCAAGCTTTTAATTGATTTAATCAAGCTATTTATTCTTTTATTTGTTGTTTTATTGTATTGCTGTATATCTTATTTATTCTTCTAGTCAAAATATTTATCATATTTAATTCTTAATTGTTTGTTATTTTAGTGATCCATTTTATGTTATTCTATCTCTCTTTTTTATGTCCCCCATTTCTTATATGTTTTATTTGTGTCTTACTATGATGGTTTTTAGCTCCAGTGTTTCCTCATGGGGGCTCTCCACGCTGGGGGCTGCTCCTGGTCCATTGGTGGGGCTGCTGCCGTGGGACGCTCCACCTGCTTGGCCGGAGGCACCTGCACTGTTGTGTGGGGTCTTGTGTCAGCGCAGGTTGGGGAAGTCTCTGGCTGCGCTCCTCATGGGCCGGGAGCCCTCCTCAGTGTTGATGGCCCCCAAAGGTAGCTTATTCCTTACCTCAGTCCTCGGTGCACAGCAATGTCTCTCTCTTTTTTTTATGACAGCTCGTATGAATGTCTGTGTGTGTGTGTGTGTGTGTGTGTGTGTGTGTGCATGCTGATATCTGCAAGTGCGTGTCTGTTTATGTCTCTGTATTGAGTGTGGGGTGGGGGGTGAGGGTGGGGGGTGGGGGGCGATGCTGGGTTCTCTATTTTTATGTTGTTTTTAGCCTCTGTGAGGCACTTTGTGTTGCTTTTAAGTACAGGGTTCCCGGGGGTCCTTAAAAAGTCTTAAAATGTCTTAAATTAAAATACAGGTAATTAAGGCCTTAAATTGTCTTAAATTTACCATAAATTTGCTGTGGGTATTAAATTTTCAGACGGTGCGTTTAATGCCGATGGGAAAGCACTGTGGCCCACTGTGTTTCATTAACTTACCGTGCAGTAAATATGAGCTTGAGCGGTGGTCCGCCGTAAAACTTCTTCTGAACGATTAATAGGTGTTTTACGGTACGTGTCATACAACGTCGGACTGCAGGACATGTCGCCATTCGCGGTTGTTGAGGTGAGCGGAAAGATGCTAAGATGAGGAAGTGTAAGTTCAATGAAAAATGGATGCAGGGCTGCCAACTCTCACGCATTGGCCGTAAGACTCACGCATTTGACTGACTAACACGCTCTCACGCCACACCTCCGATTTCTCACGCTGAAGTCAGAAGCAAAAAGTGCAGGGAGGACGCAGGGTCGTGTCCAGTGGTGTAGTAAACCGGATACGCAGGTAAACAAAGTATACACACTAGAAAACGCCAAGAAATACAATATAGCCACTATACAATGTGCAAACATACTTATAGGATGGTTGTGTAACTTTAACTTTCACTTTCCGTGTGCGCGCGATCTTCTTTTGTGTGCGTAAAGGCGCAGATAGACGCGCATCCCAGCAGACAGTGAGAGATCGTCAGTCACTTTGTGTGATTCCATGATTCAAACTGTGTCTTTATAGCTCATGCACGCACTTTAAGTGAACACAGAGACTTGAGAAATAACGGGTCAACCTTTTGATGAATCAAAACGCGACGTTCTTCATCAGTCCAGCTCTGAGCCTGTTTCACTCACTCACTGTTTTCTAAATGATTACTTCATCCTGAGGTTTCCTGGGTCTCATATTCTTCATGATATAAGAGCAATGTTTGAAGGATCAAGCTTCAAATAGAATCTACTAGTGCAGTGGCTCTCAACCTGTGGGTGGAGGCCCATAAGTAGGTCTCAAGGCTGTTTTTAGTGGACAGTGTATAAGTGAGGCAAAAACGTCTTCAGTGTGTGGAGGCCTAAATCCCCACTGTAAACACAAATAAAAGTTTTTCAATTGTTTGGTTATGTTTTCTGACTGTACAGCACAGGTCAAGTCAAGTCTCATAAATACTTTTGACAGTTTTAACTATTGAAAGATTTCAACCCCCACTCCCTGCCATCCTCGGTTAATAAGTTCTTTATCTCTTGACCTAATAAACAAGCTTACTGACATTTCAACATTTCATATTAATGCAGCATGGTATTTAAGCTAAATAGTAGGGAGTTCGTTAAATTAGAAAAAAATCTGTGTCCTGCCTGCTGTGGCAGTCAGAGGGTCTGACATCCTCACCCTCTCATTTATGACACAAATATTACTGTATATGTTTTAGATTTCTCAAGATATAAAAATTCATTTATGTAGGCTGTTATTACTTTGAGTTTGATATTTTATTAAAGATGTACTGTTTGATAATAATGTAGTGACTTGAACAAATCCAGTTTATAATCACATTCTGAAGGTTAATTTTCAGTTCTTGTTGTCCTCCAATTAAAATCACTACATATGTTTTTGAGATTTATACTGGATGGTTCATAATGGTGTGGATTTGTAGCCTACACATTGATGCCAATGTGTTTCATTTACTAGGAAAATTAAATCTTGGCTAATTGTACATTCAATTGCATTTCATATTTTTAACCCTTTAAAGCACGGAAGCACAAATAATTGCAAGAAAATTCTTTTTTTTTATCTGAAATGTTCATTTCACTTTCTGCTGAAATTCAACAAAATTAAAAAATCTCAAAATTTATCATATATATATATATAAACATATATATATATATATATATACATATTGTATCCCATTTGATAGAATAAGCTGTTGGCAACTGATTAGCCACAAAACAAATGTTTTTACCATTTATCTGAATTATTCAGATGTTTTTTTGGGGTATTTATCGGTCATATTAATTTGGTAAAAGTATCACAAAAGTATATATCAAATATGATACAGAAGGCTTTGATGGGTTGATCATGTAAAGGTTGTGTAAAGTTTTGTGATATATTCGTATATGGACGTGTGAATTAACTGTTACATACATCTTTGTTTATTTCACAAAAATGCAACTTACATGACGTTAAACATTGTTACACACCCTTTAAAAAAATATATGAAAAAAACTTTGAATGCTCTCCTTGGCATGTCTTAACAGTGTGTTTTTGTCATGGAGCACTAAAGTGTAGAGTTACATTGTTTTGCAAAGTCACAGCTTACCATGAAGTAAATCAAATTGTTGCTGTCCTCCTCTGTGGTGGACTGAATGTGAGTGGGGGAGAGGAGTGCCTGCAAAGCATGGTCTGCGTTTGAGGAGGAGGGGACGGGCAGCGTGCAGCCCAACACACAGACTCACAGGAGCAGGAGCGACAGAATCTCTGCAGAGCAAAAATTTTTATAATTGGCTACATTTTGGCCGATATTGATTAATGGGTGACAGGCTATATCGGCCCAGTTAATCGGCCCGCAGATCAATCGGTCGGGCTCTAGTTTGGTCCCTGATGATGTTGTGGGTCCTCTTGGTGGCCCAGGTGTTGTGGACGTCCTGTAGTGGAGGGAGGGCTGCTCCACAGATGAACTGTGCTGTTTTAATGACAGCTGGAGAGCCTTTCTGTCCTGGACAGGGCAGTTCCCACACCACACTGTGATGGAGTTTGTCAGGACGCTCTTTGCTGTGCATCTATAGAAGTTTCTGAGGAGTTTGGTGGACAGTCCAAATGTCCTCAGCTTCTTGAAGAAGAGTCTCTGCTGAGCCTTCTTGATGATCTGCTGAGTGTTGTTTGTTGTGGTAAAATCCTCTCTGATCAGAGTGTAGAGGAGTTTGAAGGTTTTCAGCCTCTCCACATGTTTCCTGTTAATGAGTCACAAGGAGTGCTGGTCTCTCCTCTTCTTTGGGTCCATAATCATTTCCAGGAGACCAGCTGAGCCCCCTCCTCCCTGTAGGCTGTCTCTTCTCCACCGGTGATCAGCCCGATGACAGTGGTGTCATCAGTGAATTTGATGATGGAGGTGTTTCTCTGGGAGGGGGTGCAGTCGTCGGTGAAGAGGGTATACAGCAGTGGGCTGAGCACACAGCCTTGGGGAGTCCCTGTGCTCAGTGTCCTGGTGCTGGATATCCTGGTACCAGCTCTTACTGCCTGGGGTCTGTCTGTGAGAAAGTCCAGGACCCAGCAGCAGAGGGAGGATGTCAGTGTGAGGTTGTAGAGTTTTTCAGTCAGTCTTCTGGGGCTGACGGTGTTAAAGCAGAGCTGTAGTCCACAAACAGCTTTTGAACACAGGTGTCCCTGTGTTTGAGGTGTGGCAGGGCTGTGTGGATGGCTGCATTGACCTCATCAGTGGAGCGGTTATGATGATATGCAGATTAGAGGCTCTGTTGTGTCTGGGATGTTCTCTTTCTGTGTGACAGGACCATCCTCTCAAACTCTTCATTACAGCTGAAGTGAGTGCAGCTGGTGATGTGTTGTGGTTGGCTGTGACCCTGCTGTTCCTCTGCTGAAAATCAGTGATGTGTTTCAGGCCTAGGCATGCACCGATCAGATTCCGATACCTGAATTTAGGGATCGGCTGACACCGATACTATTCCGATACCAGGCCTATTTTGGCTTGAATATTAATATTATCATTATTGTTGAAATAATGTGTAAAACAGTTATTTACATAGGAAAAACTCAAAAAACATACAACTGTAAGGGTTTCAAATTGGATATCAACATTTCTTCAGTTGAATGAAGTGCAAAACTCTGTAAGGATACAGTCGATCTCCAAAGAGACAAGGGCTGCTTGATATGAACAGGAAAGTATGGCTCCTGTAGCAGGTTTACTTTCAGTTGTTTCACCTTTTAAATAAAATGTGTAACAAGAGGACAGTGTCTGTTGTTCTGCACTATCTAAACTACCAAAAAAATAACAATACCACAAGGGCTGCTGCTTCTGAACAGCACACAAATCAAGTATAGTGCAGCAGGTTTCATAAGTGACATATGAAAAACAAACAGGGTGGGCACGCACATCCTATGTAGAAATGCTGTATCCAAAAGACTCCAAGCATGAAAAATGTGTAAGGAGATTTGCACACCAAAATAGCCCCCTTGAATTTTTTATTATCAAACAGTGACGATTTGAGTAAAGCAGCTCTTCCTCAGACTTTACAGGGTGGTCAGGGAGTAGCCGTTTAAATCAAGGTAGGTGCACACGTGACCCAACTCAGCTGGAATTCACTGACAGTCATTAACAATCAACAGATACCCCCTCAGGAGGAAAGACAGCCATGTTTTAAATTGTCACACTATCTCATACATGTACACTTGCACACATACCAAGATGTATCTCCATACACAACCAACAATTACAATATTGTAATACACCCATGAGTGTGTGAGTTATTTCATAAGTGACATATAAAATAATTGATAATATCTCTACCCCCTCAACCCCCCAAAATAAATATAAAAAAATAAAAGTATTCCCGTGTTTTCGTTCATTAGGTGCCTTTTCAGATCTTTGATTCAAACAGTGTATAAAACTGATGACAATTCCTGCAATAGAAAACAATCTTCTAAAAAATGTATCCGGCTCCTTCACATCCTGCTGAGATGTCCGGCTGATATATGGGCCCAACATTTAGACAGAAATGTTCAGATCTGTGATCCTGATGATGAACTCTTGAGCTCATGTCTGCCAACACCAACATGATGATGAAGATATTGAACATCCCTACTTCTGTGTAATGTTATGACAGGAGGCAGACTGTGTGATGTGGACACATCTGATTGGATCCGAAATAGTTTTTCTCTTCATTCTCTCTTCTTTATTCAGACTGAAGGAGTGCAGTTTGTCAGAGATCAGCTGTTCTTCTTTAGCCTCAGCTCTGAAGTCCAACCCCTCCCATCTGAGACAGCTGGACCTGAGCTACAACGATCTTCATGATTCAGGAGTGAAGCTGCTGTGTGATTTTCTGCAGAGTCCAAACTGTAGACTGGAGATTCTGAGGTAAGTTCATGTTTTCTCTGTTTCTATTGTAGATCTTGTGTGTGTGATTATGAACTGAAGCATCTTCATGTCCAGATGTTTGACTGATCATATGTAGGGATGCATGATGGTGGATTTTTGCTGATATCTGATCTGCTGACATTTCAACCTTCTTTGAGCTCCTCCTGATATATCTCCACTCATCTTCTGTTGTAAATCAGACCAAGTGTGTCCTGTAGGAGAACTGATGTGTTCCTCTGATTGTGTCAGTCTGATTGTTTTAGAAACAGGAAACAAGACAAACAACATCTGATTCAACAATAAATGACAGATGTGTTCTTTTTAAATACAGACATTTATTCATGAAACTGAAGCCCATTTCTTCTTCACATGTTCATTTAATGTCAGAAAGCAGAGATAAACTTCTTCAGATGTACAGATGATGATGATCAAGATGAAGTATGGAGAACAAAAAATATAACATATAATATAAATATAACATAAGGATCAATAAAAAATAAATAAATGAATGCATAAAAAAAATGTTAAAAATTAAATATTTTGGAACTAACAATGCCTGTCCTGTATTTCTACATTTATTAATTTATTTATTTCTGTGCACCTATGTTAATAAGGTAGGCGGTCCTACCTCAGTCTGAGTCCTGATTGGTTACATCGGTGTGATCAGATCTCCTCGTGCTGTCTTGACTTGACTGGTACCAAAGAGCTGTTTCAGCTCCTTAACCGTCTGTGCAGGTACACAGGTTAGCCTTTAGCTAGCAGCCTGTTAGCCGCTATAGTTCTGTAGTCCTGTGATGGAAAGTTTTTTAGGAGCCATTGATTTAAGATCATTGGAGATCATCTTTGAAAACAAAGCACCCACAGACTATCTAGAGTTTGGTCTTGAAGGATTATGGAGGACTGACTTCAGCTCCCTGCTGATATGGATATTATAATGACTTCAGATCTATAAGCTAACTGCTTTACCACCTGACATGACTGCTCTGTAATGGCTCATGTTTGTTTTGTTGCTTTAACCTGGTATTTTTGTTCCACCATATTATATTGTCAGAATGAATTTAGAGCTAAAATGACAACAGTGGTGTGTTTACTTTGATAATATGGCTCATCAACAAAAATAACAGTTCATGTTAGCCTGTGTCATCACTGTTATTATTTTATTAGTCATTGTTGTTCCTCAGTTTTTTCCACAGGATCAGGTTTTACCTGCAGTGGGTAAATCATAAATATTTATTTAACATCATCAGGTGAGATGGGGGTCAGAGGGTCTTCCCCTCACATTTTTAAACTGAAATCATTTCTTTCCTGCATTCTGATCACTTTTTATGAACAGTTTTATAATAATCAGGAGCTAGTCTTGTGATCTTTGAGGTGCTTTTGTAAATCTCAGTGTTTTCTTAAACTTGTCTGACTTTAATAATGAATCAGTTTTTAGTTTGATGTGGTTGATGTGTGATGAACAGATGACACAATAACTGTCACAGCTGAGTTTGTTACTGAATGACAGAGAGAGTGAAGGAGAGACTGACAGCTCTCACACACAGCAGACATGCTCATAAAAACATGATATCTTTCTGTAAAAATCCTCCACTTCAAAAACCAGCTCTGCTGTGTTTATGGGCTCCTGTTTCTTGTCTTTTCTGAAGCTTCATCGTGGACACGCCTCCGTTTGAAAAGTTTGAAGCTTTGACAGCAGATGATGTATTAAAGTAAGAGAGTTGATCAAACCATGGGCTGGAAAAGCTTCATAAAATGTTTGAAACAACATCACAGGTGAGCTCAGAGCTAAAGATGCAGCAGCGTCCTGCTTTCCCTCTGCTGCAGGTCACACAGAGGTCATGGGAGGAGCACACATGATGAAAGTTGACCATGTGAAAGAAAGAATCATTTAAAAAATACATTTGTTTGCAGGTAGAGCTAAAACATGCAGAAATAACATGAATGAATTAGAGTTTTATTGAAGGTAAAGGAGGAGTTTTTGTCTTTTCTGTATTTAGCATCACTAAATGTTCCTGCAGAAACCTCCCGTCCACTGGGTGTCTGGGTGTAACACTGCACAGCGGAGCAGGCTGTGGAGATGGGTGAGGCGCGTTTACAGCTGCACAAAAACAGGAGAAACAGAAATGAAAGTGGCCTGTCTGGTTGGATAATTCAGTTAAAGTTTATAAAGTAGCAGATATATCCACTGGAAGCCATTGCATGTAGTGATGAATGCTAAGCTAGCTAGCCGGTGTCATCAATCATGGGATTACAAATCGTTTGCTTTGGTCTGTTTCACATATTTGACCAATCTGACTTTAGACTGAGATACTGGTATACATATATAAATAACTGTATGAATAAGTAAATAAATGTATGAATGAATAAATAACCACAGAAATGTGTCAATAAATGCAGAAATAAACAAAAAAACATCAACAATATATAAATGAAAACAGAAATGCATAAATAAATAACTGTAAAAATACAGGAAAAGCCCTTTTTATTACCAAAACATAATATTTATATTGGTTTAATTGAGTATTTATGTACTTAATAATTCGTTAACATATTTATTTATTTATCCATATGTCATTTTTTGTTCTCCATATTGAAGATGATCTCCTTCTTGGTATAAATAAAAATGTGTGTGCCTGGAGCTCCACATGTCAGCTGGTGTGTCCAAACGGACTTGAAGCAGTTTGCTGCTCTTACTAACGTTGTTCCTCAGGTTCAGATTCTTGCTCGTGTTGTTCTGACTCTCAGATGGTCGTGGCTCTGGACAAAAGCGTCTGCTGAATGACTTTGAAACATTTCAACAAACTTTAAGACTTAATGAGCAGACAGTGACAGGTATATAATGATGTGTTCAATGACAGCTCAGAAAAATGATGATTAGACAAAAATATAACATTTCATCATGATGTGTTCAAATGTTGACGACAAAAGGAAAATTTAGTTTCTGTCCAAAGATCAAGGCTGTTTTTGGAAATATGTTTTTATTTTATTTATCAAATTATTTTATTTCCTCATATATTTCCTTATAAAGTAAAATAAATAATTGTTCTGGAGCTAAACTGGACCATGTGACAGCAGACTGTGACTGTGAGCTCAGATTGAAGTGTTTAGATGTGAAGGTTTGATCCTGACAGAAAAATCTGAGCTCTGCTGTTTACACTTTAGAGAAACAGGAGGAACGGATCAAGACGTGTGTGAAAGCAGCTGAGACAAACTGAAGTACAGGAGGCAGAGCAGCAGCTGATTGGCTCTGCTGAGCAGACTGTGTGATGTGGACACATCTGATTGGATCCTAAAGAGTTTTTCTCTTCATTCTCTCTTCTTTATTCAGACTGTGGTACTGCAGTTTGTCAGAGATCAGCTGTTCTTCTTTAGCCTCAGCTCTGAAGTCCAACCCCTCCCATCTGAGACAGCTGGACCTGAGCAGGAACAATCTTCATGATTCAGGAGTGAAGCTGCTGTGTGATTTTCTGCAGAGTCCAAACTGTAGACTGGAGATTCTGGAGTAAGTTCATGTTTTCTCTGTTTCTATTGTAGATCTTGTGTGTGTGATTATTAACTGAAGCATCTTCATGTCCAGATGTTTGACTGATCATATGTAGGGATGCATGATGGTGGATTTTTGCTGATATCTGATCTGCTGACATTTCAACCTTCTTTGAGCTCCTCCTGATATATCTCCACTCATCTTCTGTTGTAAATCAGACCAAGTGTGTCCTGTAGGAGAACTGATGTGTTCCTCTGATTGTGACAGTCTGTTTGTTTTAGAAACAGGAAACAAGACAAACAACATCTGATTCAACAATTAATGACAGATGTATAATTTTCAAATACAGACATTTATTCATAAAAGCTGAAGGTCATTTCTTCTTCACATGTTCATTTAATGTCAGATTTAATTTTCACAGCAGAGATAAACTTCTTCAGATGTACAAACTGTGATGTTGATGATGATGATGAATTATGGAGATGAATAATTGACATTAGGATAAATTTAAAAAACAAGTCTAAATAAATTTTAATAAATAATTAGTATAAAATATATGGAAAAACTGAATATATTATATTTTTTGGTAATAAAGGGCAACTCTTGTCTTTATGCATTAATTTTTTTTTTTTAATTTACTTTTTTATGAACTCCATAATGTTCCAACAAATATTCCACTTACATGTACAGTTTTTCCACCCGAGTTAATTCGTACATCTCCACAGGGGACACAAAACAACACAGGTACAGAATCTCAAATTTACAGTAGAGTAAGTGGGAAGAAGAAAACAAAAAACACTTCTTCTCTTTTCTTCTTTTTTTTTTTTTTCTCTCACTCCAGTCCTTATTTCCTCTCTTTTCCTCAAATGTCTCTTCTCTTCTGTTGGAGTGTGATACAAATTCAAACAACATGTGAACTATAAAAAGGTTTGTAGCCTCAAACTAAGGGGTCAATAATCGATAGTATACAAAATATTTACTTAAAGTCTCTTCTCAATGTAGACACAAAATCAACCCAGTTTTCCCAGTAGTTATTAAAAGTGTCTGTTTTAAGTCTTGACAGAAAAGTCAATTTCTCCATTCTATAAATATTAAGCATTACCTCTATCCAATCCTCTATATTTGGTGTATCTGTCTTTAACCATTTCCTGGTGATTGCTTTTTTAGCTGCCACCAACATTATTTGAAATAGGTTTTTTTCTCCTAACGTTGTGACCTCCTGAATCTCTTTTCCCAGGTATAAGACTTCAAATGTAAATGGAAGTTGAACTTTCAGAATCTTTTCCATATTCTTCTTTAATTCCTGCCAATATGGTATAATATGGGGGCATCCCCAAAAGACATGAAAATGATTGGCTTTATTTTCCCCACAAAGTCTCCAACATCTTGTATCTCGAGATTTCTGTTGTGCTGGTGTAATAAAATATCTTACAACATTCTTCAACCCATATTCTCTCCATGAGAGAGACCATGTTGTTTTCCACTGCACTTCATTTATCTTCTCCCATTCCTCCTCAGATAGCATCTTCCCAGCCTCTTTTACCCACTTTTCTTTTATGTATGTTGTATTGTTACTCTTGAAATTTTCCACTTCTTTATATAGTTTTGAGATTAATTTCTTGCCCGGGTCTGACTCATGTGCTAAGATGAATATTTTAATGATTCCTGAATCTAGCTCCTCTAGTTAAAATTTTTTAATAGTTTGCTCCATATAATGCTGCATCTGCAGATATCTATAGAAATTTTGGTTGTTTAGACCATATTGATTTTTTAAATCTTGAAAACGATTGATAGACTTCTTATTAAAAAGCTCCCAAAATACTTTTGGTCCCGCTTCCCATCTATTAAAACTACAGTCTTCTATATTTGGTGTGAAGTCTGAAACATGTGCGATCCATCTTAGAACCTTACTCAGCTCAGTTAGATTATTCTTTGCAATAATTTCAAACCATATTTTCAAGGAAACCCCGAGCCATGGATTCATGTCTTCTATAAGATGCTCTCTCAATTTTTTGTCACTTATTATTGCTTGTATTGGAACAAGTGTATCTGATGTGAGACACTCAATGTCCTTCCATCTTGCACTATATGAGGGATTGCACAAACTCCACAAAGTTTTTAACTGTGCAGCCTGATAGTAGCTCTTCAGACAGGGTAGGGATAGTCCCCCTTTATCTCGAGGCAATTGAAGGGTTCTAAATCTTATTTGTGGTCTTAATCCTTGCCAAATAAATCTTGAAATGAATTTGTCCCATTCTATAAAATCTGTATCTGATAATTCCACAGGTAGGGTCTGGAATACACATAATAACCTTGGGAGTATATTCATTTTGACCACTTCGACCCTTGAGGCCAAACTTGTGAATGGGATTAAATTCCACCTTTCTATATCTGATTTAATTCTTGAGATTAATGTATTATAATTTATAGATTTTAACTGAGAAAGGTCTTGAGGCAGGTTCACCCCCATGTACTTCATGAATTTTGTGTCCCAATTAAACTTACACCTCCCTGTAATTTCCCTATCTGGGGCATAATTAAACCTGAGAATCTGAGTTTTCTTCACATTCAGTTTATAGCCTGAAAGTAGGCCAAATTCTTCAAGTTTTGACATGAGTACTGGGAGCGATGTATTTGGCTGTGTTAAATATATTAACACGTCATCTGCAAATAATGCTATTTTCTGTTCATCACCCTTTATGTCAATACCTTTTATATTTTCATTTTGTTTTATCGATTGACTCAAGGGTTCCAAATAGAGAGCAAATAGGAGCGGGCTAATTGAACAGCCTTGGCGACACCCACGCTCTAATATGAAAATATTTGAAAGATTTCCATTAATTTTGATCCTGGCTGTAGGTTTATTATACATTGCTTGTATAGTCTTGACAAATGTTTCATGGAAACCAAATCTCTCCAACACCATATATAGAAAATCCCACCTGACAGAGTCGAATGCTTTTTCAGCGTCCAATCCTAATATTATTGCTCCTACTTTGTTTTTAATAATGTTTTGCATAATGTGTAAAGTACGTCGAATGTTGTCCTGTGTCTG
Organism: Scarus forsteni; assembly: GCA_036419115.1. Taxonomy (NCBI): domain Eukaryota; kingdom Metazoa; phylum Chordata; class Actinopteri; order Labriformes; family Labridae; genus Scarus; species Scarus forsteni. Next base: position 448,477 of record JAZDUH010000299.1, on the reverse strand, counting down.
TCTCTGTTTTATAAAACCGGTCTGGTCCTGATGAATTATATTTGGCAGAATTAATTCTAAGCGTCTTGCTAGGATGGAGGTAAAAAGTCTATAGTCCTGGTTAAGAACACTAATTGGTCTGTAGTTAGAACACTCCAATTTGTCCTTTCCTTCCTTTGGGATAATTGAAATGTAGGCTTCCCTCCAGGAGTTTGGGATTTCACCCTCTTTGGGCACCCAATTAAATGCGTTCATTAGTAAGGGTACCAATGGTTCTCTGAGCACTTTATAAAACTCTGAGGTGTAACCGTCTGTGCCCGGAGCCTTGTTTGTTTTTAATTTTGAAATTACTGATTTTATTTCTTCTGCTGTGATTTCTTTTGTTAAAGCTGAATTCTGGTCCTTTGTCACGCTTGGTAAATTTAATGAATTTAACATTGTGGTTATTTGTTGTTTATTGTTTATTTTTGGTTGAGAATACAGGTTCTTATAGTATGTTTCAAAACATTTCTGTATCTCTTCTGTCTTATATTTTGTCTCATTTTTAGTCGAATCCCTAATTTTATAAATTTTGTTAATTGCCATTTGCTTTTTTAATCTGTAGGCTAGTAGTTTTGTGGATTTACTTCCTACTTCATAATATCGCTGTTTCAAATACATCAGCTTTTTCTGAATCTCTTGTGCCAAGATGTCATTTATCTCTGTTTTAATTCTTTTGATTTCTTGGTGTGTTCTCTCATCCACTTTTTCTTTGTGTTCATTTTCTAGTTTTTTAAGCTCTGATTCTAATTTATTAAGTTTTTCCTGCTTTTGCCTTTTCAAGTATGCAGATTTGGCAATCAGCTTTCCTCTAATCACAGCTTTACATGCGTCCCACAGGACTGAGGGGGATACTTCTCCATTATCATTTTCCCTAATATATGTCTGGATTTCTTTAATTTGCTCTTCCTTCATTTGTCCTTTTAAAATATTAATATTTAACCTCCAAAGTGTTGATTTGGTTTCTTTCGACACTGCCAGAGTCATATATACTGGACTGTGGTCGGATATATCTCTAATTCCAAGTTCACACTTTTCAATCCTATGACTATCCTTATTGAACATAAAAAAATAATCGATTCTGGAAAATAATTGATGTGGTGCTGAAAAAAATGTGTAGTCTTTTCCCTTAGGATTTAATTCCCTCCAAACGTCAATTATTCCTAATTCTGTCATTAAACTTGAAAATTTCTTGCTTATCAGCGGTATCTGTTTTCCACTAGATGAGCAATCCAGTTTTGGGTTTAGTCTGATATCTAAGTCTCCACCCCAGATCATGATGCCCTCCACCTCTGATACCACTTTATCAAACAGCTGTCTGTAAAATATCCAGTCTGAGCCTGGTGGAGCATATACATTCAGAATAGTGACCAACTCTCCCTCCAGCCTTCCCTTAATCAGTACATATCTTCCTTGTTTATCTACAATTTCTGAAAATTTTTCAAAGATGACTTTCCCTGATATTAAAATGGCCACCCCTGTTCTATGACCTGTGTTATAAGATGAGGAAAATACTTGGTTAAATCCGTTTCTTTTTAGTTTTCCATGTTCTTTCTCAGACAGGTGCGTCTCTTGCAACAGAGCAATTCCGACCCCTTCCTTTCTCATTTTACCAAGAATCTTGGACCTTTTAATTGGGTTAAGTATCCCATTTACATTGTAAGAAGCTATTTTCAGTAATTTCTTCTGGGTTGTCACATTCATTATTTACTTTCTTTCACTTCTTGTATGACCCCCTTGCTACAACATTGGCAAACTGCCCTGAACAATCCAAAACCAAAAACAAGTACATTCATCAAATAACTGGTGATAACAAAAACCACTTCCATATGTGGGGTCTCTATTTTGACCCTGAATGAGTCTGAGAGAGTCTGCTCTAAGGGATAACCTCTGCCTCCAAAGGGAAGAGGGCCCTCTATGCTGCAGTCAGCTTTGTCCATATGTGATCAACAAATCCAACAAAGAAAAAAAAAAATAGTAAGTAAGCAGTGAAAATAAAAATGACCCGAATTATTCTTCTATATAGAGAAGTATAAAAACAGTTTGTCAAAGTTACCCAAGATAAGTAGTTCTATATAACTTAAAGGGGGGCCTATATATCTCACCTTAATATTTTGAAGTGCACAGTTCACATATAAAAAGCTGCTCTCCTCTAGATATCACTTGTCCTTCACATTTTGTCTAATTCCTCCTAAAGGCATTTAGTTTTTGTTTAAATCCTGGATCTCTCTCCCTTGGTGTTGGGCTCTTCTCTGCTCGTCTGACCTGCCAGGTAAGGCGTTTAATCCTCTCCAGGCTGCTCTCTGCCGGTTTCACCACGGTCACTTGAAGCCCTCTCCTCACCATATCAGTGGTCGCTTCCTCAGCCGTGTTGTAGACTCGGACCTCTCCCTCGTAGAACACCCTTAGTTTCGCTGGGAAAGGTGTTTGGAAACGGATTTTCTTCTCTCTCAAAACTTTTTTTGCCTCTGTATATTCCTTTCGTTTTCTGAGAACATCTGGAGCATAATCATGGTCGAGAAACATCTTTCTTCCCTCGTACTCAAAACCTCTTTTCTGCCATGCAATTTTTATGACCTCCTCTTTGTTTCTGAAGCTCATGAATCTCACCACTATGGATCTCGGTGGGGAGTCTGAGGTTGGACGTGCCGCCAAGGCGCGGTGGGCTCTCTCAATTCTCAGGTGGAGAGACGGCGGCAGCCCCAGCTTTTCCCGTAGTAGCATTTCAGTAAACTCGATCATAGACCTGGCGCCGTCCTCCGCCCCCTCCTTCACGCCGTGGATTCTGATGTTTTCCCTTCTCCACCGTCCCTCCTGATCCACCAACCTGTTTTCAAACTGTTTCTGTAGCTCCATAAGTTCAAGCGTAGCATCCTCGATGTGCTGTAGGCGCTCCTCGGCTTCCATTATCCTCATCTCAGCACCGTCTATCCTGTTATTTGTTTCTCTGAGTTCGTCTTTAATTTCCTTGAGTGTCCGTGTTCTCACGACGAAAATCACGAAGCTCTCGAAGTATTACCTCCAGATTTGCCATGCCCTCAGTGGACTGTGCTGCTCCTTTCCCACTGCTCGGGCTTGTATCCCTCATTAGAGTACCATTAGCCGTTGCTAGCTCGTGGTCCTCCCCTGTTAGCTCTGATGCTAAAGCATATTATTCGTCTTCTCTGTCGGAGTTTAACTCGGGTTTGAGATTTTTTACCGGTTTTTTCTCTTGTCATTCTCGTCGCCCTTTCTGTTCGACACTTACCACGCATTACATTGACATATAGATATTTGACCAGGGCGCCACAAATCTGAAGTTGGGGTGCTCACTCTTTATGCTGCTGCCATGATGGAGGTGCCGCCGAAGTCCCTCCTTTATGCATTAATTTATGCATTTCTAATTTATTTCTTATTGTATTTCTATATTTATTTATTCCTAAATTTTCACATTTATTTATTCATTCACAAATTTAATCATTCACATCCAAATGTATTTATTAATTGTTATCTTACCATATAAATTGGAGGTTGTCCTATGATGAACATTTCACTTGAGTTATCTAGAAAACAACTCACATATAAATGTTAGGATGGAAAACATTAAGATTATGGATGTGTGATCTCCCAGTGCTCTTACTATTATTTAATGTTTTAAACATTTTTTCTCCCGTCTCTCTTTGCAAAAAAGGTTTTTTCAATATTTTTTTCACTAAACAAATTAAAGTGTCTGATCTTGTTGAGATTTGGGTCATGATGACTGAACATGGTGAATGTTACTCAGGACAGAGCTGCAGAGATCCACCACTTCACTGTATGTTTTATCTAAAAAGTGAAAATGTCAACCTTTTCCTTCTAATTCACAAACTCATTTCTTACACAGCAGAATGTGACCGTACATAGATAGATACTTTATTATAAAGTCAGGCTGTAATTCTGCTTCATGTTTCTGTCTAAATGCATCAGACTGATGCTCTTAAATATGAAATATTCAAAATTTTCTTTTGGTGGAGCATGGCCCCCGGACCCCCCTGGAGGGGTCATGACCTTCACATTTTTTTAACCCTGACCCGTTTTCATGCCTGATTTTTTCTCCTTGTGTAGCCTTTGTAGTTAGTTTTACTTTCTGTGTTTCCTCTGCCTTACTTGATCTCATGTGTTTCACTCACCTGTGTGTCTATAGGTGTGGTTTTTACTGAAGTCCTTGTCTGAGTCTCTGTTAGTCTGTTGGTTTGCTGTGTGTCTCTGTGTTAGTTAGCCATGTTGGATTGGTATGTGTGCGTTTTGACTGATAATGCAGCCTGTATTTTTCTGTTGAGAATAAGACTGATGCAGCTTTCTGCAATAATTTACATAATTTTTCCTCCTGCGCTGCAGCACCATATTTTAGGGCTCCCCACCTATCAAATCCCACTTTAACCACTGTCTATGACCAACCATGTGTGTGAGCAGAAAATTCTTATGACTGCATTTATAGCTCAACACGATCTCTTTTTCACAATGGCAACTAAAGGAAATGCAAGAACATTAGTTTTTCAGCACGAGACCAAATCATTTCTACAAATTGCTGCAAATCAACTACAACTTTATAGAAACTAATCAGTTTTTATTTTATTTCTTTTGGTGAACTTCTTATGTTTCAAACATCCTCCACATTAATAAATGTCTGAATGAAAAAATATGTATACCTGTAGAAATACAGAAATACATGAATAGAAAATAAAAATGCATGAATAAATTCAAAAATACATCAACAGACCTTTTTTTAACCAAAATATATTTAGTTATTAATTTTTTCATGTTTTTATTTATTAACATATTTATTTATCATAATGTCCTTTCTTGTTGTCCATATTGAAGGAGATCTCCTTCTTGGTCTAAATAAAAATGTGTGTGCCTGGAGCTCCACATGTCAGCTGGTGTGTCCAAACGGACTTGAAGCAGTTTGCTGCTCTTACTAACGTTGTTCCTCAGGTTCAGATTCTTGCTCGTGTTGTTCTGACTCTCAGATGGTCGTGGCTCTGGACAAAAGCGTCTGCTGAATGACTTTGAAACATTTCAACAAACTTTAAGACTTAATGAGCAGACAGTGACAGGTATATAATGATGTGTTCAATGACAGCTCAGAAAAATTATGATTAGACAAAAATATAACATTTCATCATGATGTGTTCAAATGTTGACGACAAAAGGAAAATTTAGTTTCTGTCCAAAGATCAAGGATGTTTGTGGAAATATGTTTTTTGTCAAATTGTTTTATTCCTCATATATTTCCTAATAAAGTAAAATAAATAATTGTTCTGGAGCTAAACTGGACCATGTGACAGCAGACTGTGACTGTGAGCTCAGATTGAAGTGTTTAGATGTGAAGGTTTGATCCTGACAGAAAAATCTGAGCTCTGCTGTTTACACTTTAGAGAAACAGGAGGAACGGATCAAGACGTGTGTGAAAGCAGCTGAGACAAACTGAAGTACAGGAGGCAGAGCAGCAGCTGATTGGCTCTGCTGAGCAGACTGTGTGATGTGGACACATCTGATTGGATCCTAAAGAGTTTTTCTCTTCATTCTCTCTTCTTTATTCAGACTGAGTCTCTGCAGGTTGTCAGAGATCAGCTGTTCTTCTTTAGCCTCAGCTCTGAAGTCCAACCCCTCCCATCTGAGACAGCTGAACCTGAGTGGGAACAATCTTCTTTTTTCAGGAGTGAAGCTGCTGTGTGATCTTCAGGAGGATCCAAGCTACAGACTGGAGATTCTGGAGTAAGTAGAGAGTTGAATTTACCGTAAATCCCAGAATATAAATCTCTCTGGTTTCTCAGCTGCTCTCTTTTTTTGAGTCTCTCAGAGTGAAAATGAATTTCTCCGTCTTCCTGCCTGATGATTTCTGTGACGTTCAGCAAAACCTTCAATGTTCAGTTTGTGTCAAACTGTTGCTCTTTAGTCCACCTGCTGTGACCTGCTGAGCCTTTGCTTCTTATTTTACGGTAGCTGAGCTCTCAGCTTGAAGGGGATTGTTGTGAAGCTCAAACACTAGAGGAGTCCAAAAAGACGGTTTTCCTTTGAGTTGTTTTACATTCAGAATCAGTGTAGACGTCCATGAATCTGTTTTTGTCTTTTGTTTCTAAAAAAGGTCTAAAAATGTGGTTTATACTCCAGACTTTACGGTAATCGATACTGAATAGAGCTGAATCGATTCCTAGAATAATCTCGATTATTCGATTAAAAAATATCCTCGAGGCAAATTGTGTGCCTCGAAGCCTAGTTTAATGTTTAATATGTGTCATGTATAAAATATATATCTGGACTACTGTACAGTGCACAGTGTTTGACACGGACGGTTATTTCTGTGGCACAACGTGCCTGCTACCTCCGCTGCTGCGCAGCTTGTAAAATCATGAAGGAAGAGAAAAGAGAGGGACAGAGAGAAGAAATGGCAGAGAGTGTCCCAAGTGTGTGGTCACTACAAGAAGGGACGAAAAGAAAACACAGTGCAGTGTGTCTGATGTCAAACTGAGTTAGCTTAACACGTAGCTTAGCATGATAGCACGTCGTCAATGCTGCAGCACGTCAACAGTAAACATCCGGTCTGTGCATCAGAGCGACACAACTGGGGCCTGTTGCACGAATGTAGGATAAGGGATTAAGCCGGGATATCTTGGTTATCCTGGATCAATTAATCCATGATCTGGTTGCACAAAAGTCGGATGGGGGAAGTGGGATATGTTTTGATATATGTTACCATGGAGACTTATTCTTTCGCTCTAGCCTGCTCCAGACCAGGCTAAGTTCCAGGATTTATTTAATCTCATCCCTTTTCTCAGTCAGCAGTCCCCACAAACTGAAAACAATTTTTATTCCACTGCCCACCACACATCGTTATCACATTAAACAAGACCCACTGTCATTATCTGGACATTTGTCATCATTTATTGCATCGATTTTAGATGAAATTATAATTTTACATGATTTTGCAATCATTCGATAAGAGTTATCCATAGAATGTATATCATGCACATCCCATATTAGTTGGTGTAAAAGTCAAAGAGTCAGATGGTGTTTAATGAATAAGGATAAAGTAGAGCACATAAACCATCAGCTCCTTTAAAACTGAAGTTATACAGAGCTCAACATACAAAGCACAGAATCAAAACATATAAACAAAATCAAATCATAAAATCAGTGAAAAACACTCTCAGTATAATTAAATTAAAACTAATGATTACTATTAACTTTTAAAATAGAAAAGCACACAATGATTTAAATGTTAATGTACAGTTATTGCAGAGTGTAAATGTTTATGTATGGAGTAATTTTTTTTATGCTAACTGCATGGTCATTTCAAGTATTTGATGTTGATTTTTTAGGTACCGTTTATTACAATGTTTATTAAAGTTAACCTATTTAAAGGGTTTTTATTTTGTGGTGATGGTATTTCTTATTTCAGATTTTTTTTTGTATTAAGGCTGTTTATTTGTTGAGCATGCAAATTTGGTGACTCATTTTCTTACAAATTAAAGACAATGGCAAAAACAATGCTACTCGATTTCTCCTGTAAGCACATGAAGACCTCTTTTCCAAAATATATATATATAAATCCATTTTCATTTAGAAAGTATTTATATTATTTACCCAGACCCACCATTGGGATGGCTGGGGAACTGAACTTTGAAATACAGTTTGAACATAGATATAGCTTTCTGGCATTAAATACTGATAGGGCAGGTAGTAGGCTACAATCGGTATAAAAAAAAGAATCGCTCAGTGCTATAGCACTGAGCAATATATACATTTTTTTAAATTAATTTTGGCTTTCATAGCATTTTGGAAAAGAACCCTTCATATATAAATCAGAGATGGAGGGAGGCATCATATAAAATCTCTTTTATGGCCCAACGTTAGATAGAGACGGCCTTGTATGCACGTGCAAACTCGTGCACACTTGCACACATATAATCCAACAGCAGCATGCAGCATAAAGAGTAAATGTGGATGTTTCAATTTCAGTTTCACGTGCAATTCAACAAATTTATATAAGGGCACAACTTTGATTCTGGAGACTTTTTTGAACTATTTGAATCGATATTGTGATGTTTCAGCGGAGTATGGAGTGTGTATCAGTGCACTATTGTATATTCAGGCTGTCTGCAGAGTTTTCTGTCGTTGTTGTGTCACTGTGGCGTTGTTTTCTCTTTTTTAATTTGGTATTTTACCTCCTAATATGAGGACTTCCTGCTTCGACGGAGACAGGCATGTCGCTCTTGTTGTCATGGTGAATCCATGATTCTGTGATCGATCACGGGGTCTGTTGAAGTAATCGCGTGTGCGCACTGATCCAGGATTGGTTACACCTGGCTTGAATAATCCGTGTGCTCTCATCCTCGCTTGGTCTTTTGTGCAACCAAATAAGCCTGAATCCCCTTGTTTAGGATTCGAGGAGCCGGGCTTAATTATTTATCCCGGATGTCTGAATCCTACTTTTGTGCAACAGGCCTCTGGATGACACTAAATGATACATCAACAGAAGCAGCTAATGTGATCAATAACTGAGATATGGGCGAGTAAATAACCTACTTTGATTATGGCTCCGTGTAAAGGCTGGTTCAGAATGTAAATCAATGCAGAGGCTACTTGCCCAGAATCATGTGTATTTTGTTCACATACTTTTCACATCCAATAACTTTACATTTAATTTGATGTCAGAGAGTAGAAGAGGAAACACTGACAGTGAGTAGAGGAAGCAGGTGTAGGGAATGCTTTCATATGTTATAGAAATGTACATTAACTAGTTAAATGATCTTAGTATCTAAGTATCATATTATTTGGTCCTAGAAATAAAGTAAATAAAATAAGATGATCAATATGGTTCAGTAGTGAAGGCAATAATTTAGCAAAAAGAGATAAGCATGAATACAAATAAAATAAAAATAACCAAATTTAAAAAAACACTGAAAAAGCAAGATATGGCCCAGAGTAAAAATAAAAGAATAGATTTTGATTTTGAGATCCCATTTATGCTCAGAATGTTCAAAATAAGAAAAATAAGTTGTTAATTTAATTGGCCTGGCTTTTCTGTTTTGTGTGTTGCTAATAATAACTAGAAAAGCACTCAGAGAGCGCAGACCTCTGCCAGTCCTCCACAGTCCTCAGCCATATTGTCATTTTGACCATAAATATTAGTCCTACCTTTATTTCATCTAAATATTTAGATTCCTTGACTATGAAAACATACCATTAGCAACTGGATTCATAATGATTTCCATTTTTGTTCAGTAGTTATTCACAGAAATCACGTTTTTCGCCATGGCGGCCAGATGGTGATCCAGATCTACACCAAAATCGAATCAGTTCTTTCTTTTCCCATGCTGAACATTTCCTGAAAATTTCATCCAAATCCATCCATAACTTTTTTTGTTATTTTGTTCACACGGACGGATGGACGGACGGACAAACTCTCCAAAACCATAACCTCCTTGGCGGAGGTAATAATGTGTAGTGATTCAATGTAAAAAACAAAAAAAAAAAGTAGTGAGCACAATGTAACAGTTATCGGATTACTCAATTAATTGACAAAAATTTGATCAAAGAATCGATAGCTGCAGCCCTAGTACTGATCTCTCCATTTTTGCTCTCATTTTTATTCCAACAGGTGGAGGTGATTACTGAGGACCATCATCATCATCAGTGAATCCATCCACAGTCAGTCAGTGATCCACTGTGACGTCCTGCAGCTGTTTCCTTCTGCAGACGTGTCCACACAGACTCTGTTCAGGTCCCTGCAGATCCTTCAACAGTCTGACAGAGTCTCACATTTGGTTTTTGAAACCTGAGGCCTTCAAAGTGTCAGCCGCTGCAGTTTGTGGTTTTCCTCTGAACTCAGGATCTTTACCAAAGCATGAACAGGTCCTGCAAGCTCACACTGACTCAAATGTAAAGAAATGCCTGATTAATAGAACTACAGATGATTAAAGCAAAGAAATAAACTGACATGTTCTCTTATAAATCAAAGACAATGGTAAAAATATGATGTTGGGTTTCTTTAGTTAGTGGATGTAAATTAGGGGGGGGGGGGGGGGGGCACAGATATGATTGTTTTTGGACTTTTATGGTTTTTAATCCACATTTATTGATCTGATTTTGAATTGACTGTAAATATCCAAAGTGTTTATGCTCTATAATGAAGTGTCTGATTTAAGGATCTGATGATGAATCAACACCTTCTGGTTGAGTTTGGAGAACTTGGACTCCTTTCTGTCTGCAGCTTCAATACAGAAAATTACAAATCAGTGAACAGCAGGAATGTCAAACCATTTTATCCAGAATAAAAGTGTATTTTTCTTTTTTGTTTACATTCCCCAGTTATTGTCGTACAAACATTTATTCAGTATAAATCTAACCAGACATAAAGACTCTGATGAGTCAAAGCCTGATTCAGCTGATCAGACAGATGGGGATTAAAAACACTTTTCCATGAAATCTTTTGTTTTATTGATAATGTGCAGATACAAAGACATAAAAACACATCAGAGATAAAATGAGGGAAAAACTAACATACTTACACAGTAAGCATCATTATTCTATTTAAACTGGAACAGGACTCTGGCTCACATAGAAACACATCAGATTAAAATCCATGTTTTTCCTGAATATATACACTGCAAAAAAGGGAAGTCCAAACATAAGTTAAAAACACTAAATTTGAGAAGAAAATTAATTCAAACTAGTGAAATGATCTGTCCATGCAGCAAGTAAATTCTACTACAGCAGAAATCTTGAAAAAGTTTTCCCTGGAAGTTTCCAAAAGGATTAAAATAAGCTGAAAATGCAGATTTTAGGTCAAAATACTTGAAATCAAACTTGACAACCAAAGGGGAAATGAAATAAATGCAGAACCACAGCTGAAGCTCCTGAAAATGGGTAATTGTATCACGAGTTGTGGAAAAGGTTGTATACCTGTAGTTTTCTTTGTTGTTTTTTGGCCATGTTTGAAGTCTGATCCATCTTAATAAATTATATCTTGAACAGATGCCTTTTGTGTAATTCTTTATTCAAGCAACTTGACTTCTTACTGAGTCTTGAAGCTTGGTGAAGGATAATTTTGATGAAACAACTTAATTAGCTTATTTTAACAGTTATTCGCTCAGTTTTAAGATTTCCAGACTGACAGAGGCAATAAAGATGTATTCATGCTCAATTTAAGATTGTACTGTAAAATTAAGGACCAAAAATGAGTAAAGAACTTTTTAAACAAGCTAAATTATCTACCATGTCTAAAAATAAGGTTTGAAATCTTGGTAAGTACCAATTAATTTGCATTGCAACAGATAAATAATCCTGATGTTTCATTCTTGTTTGAGCGTGAACACCATAAGAAACAACAAATCAGTAAATGAAGATCAGATGTGTCTTTGTTGGTTAATATTCTGTTTGATTTTCCTGCAGAGACGTCTTTGTCTGTGATAATCCTGGACATCCTGAGGGTTGGACTTTAAATACTCTGCTGAATAACATCCAACTTTCAGTGTTGTGCTTCAGGACTGAACCAGGCTCGACTGGACTGTGGTCACGTCGATTTTGCGTGGTCAAACCAGCCGCTCCAACATTTTAAGTGTGCTCTTATTACAGACTTTATGTATTTTATAATGTAAATATGAGCATTATAGCTCAATAGCCAACAGGTCACATGACCTGGGACTTATGAAGCTATAACATATTTACATTAAATATTCATAAAAAAATATTAAAAGTGTCCAAATGCAATGAAAAAGTGCTGTGTCTCATAGGGCAGGCTTAGATCTACTGTCCTACACTGATTCTGTGCCAATAAGTCACATGACCTGGGACTTACTGAGCTATAACGCTCATATTTACATTACACACCTACGAAAGGTTGTACCACGAGGAATGCCTGGATTTGGAGGAAGAGAAACTCCAAAAAGCAAAGGATGGTAACTGGAACTGCAACTTTTGCAAATTAAAAAAGGGATAAGCCCTGACTTTGCACTCGACATTTTGCTTTTTTTTTTTAATCAAAATTCACATTTTATGATGTTTTTTTCCCAGTTTCTCTCCAAATGTGCTCTGAATTGCTCATTGCTGGTAAACCAGGAAAACAAGACCCAGAGGCCTAGTTGTGGTGCAGACGAGTCCACTTGACCTGATTAGATATTTATTTACTTCATTTTAACCCCCAGTCCAGCACAAAAACACTTTTGATCCTCGGGACAGAAATCAAAAACCAGTTCCAGTTGAGAATCATGAACAACTCCCTTAAGGAGTCGATATGGTTAGTCCTTTGCTCACCAACTCTCTGATCACTTCCTTCCACTTTGCTCTGCATGCCTTACAAATGAAGGACATCACGCTCCAATCAGAGGTCGTCAGCAGGAACGATAAAGAGGTCAAACAATCTCAGCAGAAGTGTCAGAACTGTGTCTGAACTGGAAACTTATGGACACATCACTGAATATCAGGAGAGTCGAGGGTCTGAAAACCTACAAACGGGACTTTTTTCCACTCAGGAGCCATCAGTGAACCTCTTCAGCCCAAAGTTCCTGATTTCAGGAGTGCTGCTGCTCTCCAACAAAAACAGAAGAAAAAGTGAACTGTTCTTCAAAATCCTCGCCTGACCAGAGTGTTATAAAACCTCTCAGACTGACCTCCAACACTGAGTCCTCTTAAAACAAGACTCAAACCATCTGTTCAAGCTTTTCTACAGCAGGGAGACCAATAGTTCATCTATATGACTAGATCTATCTGCTTTATCAGCGTCCTAGTAAGACAAATCTATGTGATCAATCTAACTGAAATGAACACAGAAAGATCTATCAGACTAGGTCTATCTGTTTCAGTCTAAATGAACACAGTCAGACAGATCTATGTGCCAAGATCTATGTGCAGCAGTCTAAATCAACAGTTGTACAGATACATGTCACTAGATCTGTTTCAGTCCAACTCAACACCAACAGATCTAACAGCCTAGATCTAACATTTCAGTCTAAATCAAGTCAGACACATCTATGTGCCTCGATCTATTTGTAGCAGTCTAAATCAAAACAGTCAGACAGATCTATCTGACCAGAGCTATCTGCTTCAGTGTAAATCTACACAGACAGATCTATGTGCCAAGGTCTACGTGCTTCATAACCAATCAAAACGGGCAGATCTTTGTGCCTGGATCTATCTGCACCAGTCTAAATCTACACAGTTGGACAGATCTATGAGCCTAGATCCGTCTGCTTCAGTGTAAAACCACAGTCATGTAACGTCTGGCCCAGGGCCTCATGTTGGGTCTGCTCTGGTTTTTCTACTGAACTGATTACCCTTGATTTTATGTTTTAACCCTCATCTTAAGATCTGACTTTGAATTGACTGTAAATATCCATTCTGTTTTTTCATCTTCAATATTTTTTTAGCCTTTTGGAAAGTCTTGAGTGAACTTTGACCTTTGACCTTTAGGTTTTATTCAGTGTGTTTATTTTCTGTGACAAAGACGCTCACTCCACATCAGACAGACGAGAGGTGAGCTTCAGCTAATGTCTGTGAAATTAATCAAACTGTTACTGAAGCCGGGATGAGCCTGACGAGCTCGGCTGGTAGGTCTACATTATGACTGTTCATGTCTAATAGGTCTACATTATGACTGTTAATGTCTAATAGGTCTACATTATGAGTGTTCATGTCTAATAGGTCTACATTATGACTGTTAATGTCTAATAGGTCTATATGACTGTTAATGTCTAATAGGTCTACATTATGAGTGTTAATGTCTAATAGGTCTACATTATGAGTGTTAATGTCTAATAGGTCTACATTATGACTGTTAATGTCTAATAGGTCTACATTATGACTGTTCATGTCTAATAGGTCTACATTATGAGTGTTAATGTCTAATAGGTCTATATGAGTGTTAATGTCTCATAGGTCTACATTATGACTGTTAATGTCTAATAGGTCTACATTATGACTGTTAATGTCTAATAGGTCTACATTATGACTGTTAATGTCTAATAGGTCTACATTATGAGTGTTATTGTCTAACAGCTCTACATTATGAGTGTTAATGTCTAATAGATCTACATTATGAATGTTAATGTCTAATAGGTCTACATTATGAGTGTTAATGTCTCATAGGTCTTCATTATGACTGTTAATGTCTCATAGGTCTACATTATGACTGTTAATGTCTAATAGGTCTACATTCTGAGTGTTAATGTCTAATAGGTCTACATTATGAGTGTTAATGTCTAACAGGTCTACATTATGAGTGTTAATGTCTAATAGGTCTACATTATGAATGTTAATGTCTAATAGGTCTACATTATGAGTGTTCATGTCTAATAGGTCTACATTATGACTGTTAATGTCTAACAGGTCTACATTATGACTGTTAATGTCTCATAGGTCTACATTATGACTGTTAATGTCTAATAGGTCTACATTATGAGTGTTAATGTCTAATAGGTCTACATTATGAGTGTTAATGTCTAACAGGTCTACATTATGAATGTTAATGTCTAATAGGTCTACATTATGAGTGTTCATGTCTAATAGGTCTACATTATGACTGTTAATGTCTAATAGGTCTACATTCCGAGTGTTAATGTCTAATAGGTCTACATTATGAGTGTTAATGTCTAACAGGTCTACATTATGAGTGTTAATGTCTAATAGGTCTACATTATGAATGTTAATGTCTAATAGGTCTACATTATGAGCGTTCATGTCTAATAGGTCTACATTATGAGTGTTAATGTCTAATAGGTCTACATTATGACTGTTCATGTCTAATAGGTCTACATTATGAGTGTTCATGTCTAATAGGTCTACATTATGACTGTTAATGTCTAATAGGTCTATATGAGTGTTAATGTCTAATAGGTCTACATTATGACTGTTAATGTCCAATATGTCTATATGAGTGTTAATGTCTAATAGGTCTATATGAGTGTTAATGTCTAATAGGTCTACATTATGAGTGTTAATGTCTAATAGGTCTACATTATGAGTGTTAATGTCTAATAGGTCTACATTATGAGTGTTAATGTCTAATAGGTCTACATTATGACTGTTCATGTCTAATAGGTCTACATTATGACTGTTAATGTCTAATAGGTCTACATTATGAGTGTTCATGTCTAATAGGTCTACATTATGACTGTTAATGTCTAATAGGTCTATATGACTGTTAATGTCTAATAGGTCTACATTATGAGTGTTAATGTCTAATAGGTCTACATTATGAGTGTTAATGTCTAATAGGTCTACATTATGACTGTTAATGTCTAATAGGTCTACATTATGACTGTTCATGTCTAATAGGTCTACATTATGAGTGTTAATGTCTAATAGGTCTATATGAGTGTTAATGTCTCATAGGTCTACATTATGACTGTTAATGTCTAATAGGTCTACATTATGACTGTTAATGTCTAATAGGTCTACATTATGACTGTTAATGTCTAATAGGTCTACATTATGAGTGTTATTGTCTAACAGCTCTACATTATGAGTGTTAATGTCTAATAGATCTACATTATGAATGTTAATGTCTAATAGGTCTACATTATGAGTGTTAATGTCTCATAGGTCTTCATTATGACTGTTAATGTCTCATAGGTCTACATTATGACTGTTAATGTCTAATAGGTCTACATTCTGAGTGTTAATGTCTAATAGGTCTACATTATGAGTGTTAATGTCTAACAGGTCTACATTATGAGTGTTAATGTCTAATAGGTCTACATTATGAATGTTAATGTCTAATAGGTCTACATTATGAGTGTTCATGTCTAATAGGTCTACATTATGACTGTTAATGTCTAACAGGTCTACATTATGACTGTTAATGTCTCATAGGTCTACATTATGACTGTTAATGTCTAATAGGTCTACATTATGAGTGTTAATGTCTAATAGGTCTACATTATGAGTGTTAATGTCTAACAGGTCTACATTATGAGTGTTAATGTCTAATAGGTCTACATTATGAATGTTAATGTCTAATAGGTCTACATTATGAGTGTTCATGTCTAATAGGTCTACATTATGACTGTTAATGTCTAATAGGTCTACATTCCGAGTGTTAATGTCTAATAGGTCTACATTATGAGTGTTAATGTCTAACAGGTCTACATTATGAGTGTTAATGTCTAATAGGTCTACATTATGAATGTTAATGTCTAATAGGTCTACATTATGAGCGTTCATGTCTAATAGGTCTACATTATGAGTGTTAATGTCTAATAGGTCTACATTATGACTGTTCATGTCTAATAGGTCTACATTATGAGTGTTCATGTCTAATAGGTCTACATTATGACTGTTAATGTCTAATAGGTCTATATGAGTGTTAATGTCTAATAGGTCTACATTATGACTGTTAATGTCCAATATGTCTATATGAGTGTTAATGTCTAATAGGTCTATATGAGTGTTAATGTCTAATAGGTCTACATTATGAGTGTTAATGTCTAATAGGTCTACATTATGAGTGTTAATGTCTAATAGGTCTACATTCTGAGTGTTAATGTCTAATAGGTCTACATTATGAGTGTTAATGTCTAACAGGTCTACATTATGAGTGTTAATGTCTAATAGGTCTACATTATGAATGTTAATGTCTAATAGGTCTACATTATGACTGTTAATGTCTAATAGGTCTACATTATGACTGTTAATGTCTAATAGGTCTACATTATGAATGTTAATGTCTAATAGGTCTACATTATGAGTGTTAATGTCTAATAGGTCTACATTCTGAGTGTTAATGTCTAATAGGTCTACATGATGACTGTTAATGTCTAATAGGTTTACATTATGACTGTTAATGTCTAATAGGTCTACATTATGAGTGTTAATGTCTATTAGGTCTACATTATGAGTGTTAATGTCTAATAGGTCTACATTATGACTGTTAATGTCTAATAGGTGTTCATTATGAGCGTTCATGTCTAATAGGTCTACATTATGACTGTTAATGTCTAATAGGTCTACATTATGACTGTTCATGTCTAATAGGTCTACATTATGAGTGTTCATGTCTAATAGGTCTACATTATGACTGTTTATATCTAATAGGTCTATATGAGTGTTAATGTCTAATAGGTCTACATTATGAGTGTTAATGTCCAATATGTCTATATGAATGTTAATGTCTAATAGGTCTACATTATGACTGTTAATGTCTAATAGGTGTTCATTATGAGCGTTCATGTCTAATAGGTCTACATTATGACTGTTAATGTCTAATAGGTCTACATTATGACTGTTCATGTCTAATAGGTCTACATTATGAGTGTTCATGTCTAATAGGTCTACATTATGACTGTTAATGTCCAATATGTCTATATGAATGTTAATGTCTAATAGGTCTACATTATGACTGTTAATGTCTAATAGGTTTACATTATGAGTGTTAATGTCTAATAGGTCTACATTATGAGTGTTAATTTCTAATAGGTCTACATGATGACTGTTAATGTCTAATAGGTTTACATTATGACTGTTAATGTCTAATAGGTCTACATTATGAGTGTTAATGTCTAATAGGTCTACATTATGACTGTTCATGTCTAATAGGTCTACATTATGACTGTTCATGTCTAATAGGTCTACATTATGAGTGTTCATGTCTAATAGGTCTACATTATGACTGTTTATATCTAATAGGTCTATATGAGTGTTAATGTCTAATAGGTCTACATTATGACTGTTAATGTCCAATATGTCTATATGAATGTTAATGTCTAATAGGTCTACATTATGACTGTTAATGTCTAATAGGTTTACATTATGAGTGTTAATGTCTAATAGGTCTACATTATGACTGTTAATGTCTAATAGGTTTACATTATGACTGTTAATGTCTAATAGGTCTACATTATGAGTGTTAATGTCTAATAGGTCTACATTATGAGTGTTAATGTCTAATAACACCGTCTCTACTGGTTGTTAAAAAAGTAAAAGCAGAGCGACAAGAGAAATCTTAAAAAGCACCAGAAAGACAGAAGTTAGAAAACATTCCTGTTTATCAGTTTTTCTCCTCCGGTGAGTCTTGTCGTTTCTCCCACAATGCCGTCTGTGTTGGAGCAGAAGTTGTCATCCTGTCGCTCTGAGGGACACTTGAAGGAAGTTTATAAAAATTTGTTTCAACATGTCATAAAGGCTAACAGCTATCAGGCTAACACATAATATCACAGAACACAGGCTGAGAATACCATAGCATTAGCATATGTTTAGAACAGAAGGCATGGTGATTGATGAAAAAGCTTTCAAAAGTTTATTAATACTCACCCAGAATATAAAATACTATATTAAATATTATTGATTTTTTATTTTTAGGGCTCCTATTGTCCGAGGATTGAAGTTAATCAGAAACACAAACATCACTGAAGGTGTAAGTCGGTGTTAAATCTCATCACAGAGCAGCAAAAAGCTACAATAACATGATCTCCTTTTTCATTTGATTCTAAACCTTGTTCAGTCTTGATCATCACTTCAGACTAGCACAGGTTTAACACATGCTATGCTAACATGAAGCTATAAAAATGTGCAGGTGTCTTAGCTCAGAGTGTCTGAGGGCGAGTGGAGGATGTTAGCGATGTGTCGGCTCAAAAGAATCTGAGAGCCGACGCTTTAAAGAGAATCAGAAGAGCCGCTGTCTGCTGACTGTTCAAGCTGCTCCTGCAAATGTGCTTTATTTTAATGAACAGTCTTTACAACAATAAACATTATGATAAAAAATAATCCATAAATATTATGACAATGCAAACTTTATGGTTAAGACATAACATTATCTTAAAGGAAGATAAATAACCTTTAAATTTTATAAGAATCTTTGGTCATAATAATGATAGAAATAATTTTTAAAAAAAATTCAATTTTTGTTTATTTTATTGTAGTGTCTCATATTGTGGTCAAATAACGTGTAAAGATGCACAAAAATACAGGATACGACATTTACTCAATCATTTTTCTAAAATTGTTCCACTCATATTTTTTGTGCCTCTTCCATCCTCGAGCTCCTGAAATCTTCGGTGCTGCTCAAAGGTTGTTTTTCCTAAAACCTTCATGTTTAAAAACTAAAGTTTGACCCATAAAAGTTCATTATTAGGTATTAAATATTGTTTATGTTGATTTTATAGATTAAATGTCTCTCCAGTCAGACTCTGGTAGTTAAAAGTTTTTTTATTTCTCTTTAAAAAAACATTTAAATGCTGTGAATGATCAGATTTACAGAGTTTAACAAAGTAAAACACCTCCATGTAAAGTTCTGCCATGGCTACTCTAAATAACATCTTTGGTAAATAAAAACATTTTTAATGTTGCTGTTATGTTAATACACCAGCATGTCGAAGCTCTTTCACAGAAATGACATTTTTAATGCTTTAATATAATTATTATTATCATCCATGAATTTTCAACTTTATTGTCTTACAGCAACACAGAAAAAAATCAATAAAATAAAACTTAAGTTCATTATTTTTGAATTAAAATATCTTATTAAAGTGATTTACTTTCTCTCCTGAACATAAAATGAATTTTATTGGTGTAAAGTTCTGCTTGATCAGTTTCTTCCTCCTCAGATTTGGTTATAAAAATGTAAATTCAGTTTGAATTCCTCATTCCTGCATAAAAAGTCCATGTAATAACAAACATTTTCAGCTTTAAACACACTTTTGAATTATTTTTGAAATATTTATGTTCTTGTTTTTATGGCAGGTGCTCCTTAATGTATTTTGATATCTTTCAAACCTTAATTTTCCTTTAAGGTTTGTGTGTTAGAGAAAATAAATCAATATTTGTCTGTTTAACAAACCAGTGTGAGGGTGAGAGGACATGGAGTGAAAGAGAGCTTCTCTGATGACATTTTACTAAAGTACAAATAAAATCATCAGTTTGTTTGTCTACTAAAGAAAAAGTAAAAGGAATCTGATTAAGAATTAACTCAAATAAACCAGTATTTTAAATAATGTTTCTGTGTTTTATTCCACAGCAGTGTGATAAGTCATTTTAGAACTGGAGGAAATTTATAGATAGATAGATAGATAGATAGATAGATAGATAGATAGATAGATAGATAGATAGATAGATAGATAGATAGATAGATAGATAGACATGTTAAAGTTATTCTTCTACAATCAACAATTGTAAAGAGTTAAACATTCTAAATCCTCATCAGTTTGTCTGGATGAAAATAAAGCGTCCATATCCATAAATGAAAGATAAATGTAAGAAAGTGGAGTTGACTCTGTCCCATATGTGTGGTCGGGGCCAACTGTCACTGTGCTCTCATTTATTCCAGACTTCCTTTAAAGATTCAACTCTTCTCAAACTCCAGGCCTGGAAACGTGATTTCCATGAAGATATCCAGGAAGCAGAATGGGAAACTGCTCGTTCTAAAGCCCAGAGCCAATCTGTTAACACTAAATCTAGACTGTTACAGTCCAAGTGGCTGATGGGAACTTCTCTCACAGCGAGTAGGCGGAGTCACATGTTCCCCAATATTCCAGATTTTTGTGTGAAATGTAGGCGGAAAAAGGTCCTTTGATTGTCTGTTTTTGGGAGAGTGAAAAATGCCAACGATTGTGTAAAGCTGGAGTTGATTGGATCAGACTTGTAGTTGGGTAAGAAGTCCCTGCTGTGCCAAACTCTGTGTCCTGGGCATGTATCCTGAGGATTTAGCTGGGACCTTGCAGCAGTCACTGCTCACTGACTTTGGACTTTTACAAGCCAGACGGATAATTGCACTTTAGTGGAAAAGTGTGGACTCTCCCTCTGTTGGATTGTGGAGAAAAGAAGCAGCTGCTAATCTTGCCTTGGAACCACGTGCAGATATTGTCAGAAAGAAGGAGGAGAAATGTGCTTATTTATGGGGTCTGTATGTGGTCTTCTTGGAAAACCACTGCCCTGCATGACAACAATGGAGTTTGATTATTATTACTTATTTATTTTATTACTGTTATTATTTTTCTCTTTTTTATTCTGTGCTATGGCTGTACACTGCTAAGGTCTGCTTATCATTTTATAATTGTATTGTCATCTCACTTTATTGTTTTATTTAATTATTTTAATGTTTTCTCAGTATTCATCTTACAGTTTTGTTCATGTATGTGATTTTTGTTTGTTTTTTCCTCTCCATCTTTCTGCCAGGGTTGGGGGAGTATTTAGTTGTTTGTTCAAAGCTAAAATAAAATGTTAAAATGTGTAAAGTGGTCAGTGTGATGAGATGCCTGGTGGGACATGATTGAGGAGCAGAGAGGTCCGTCTAAATCCATCTCCAGTGGACTAATAGGGTTAGTATTAGATTCTGGATCTGCAGGAAAAACATCTTTACAAAGGTTAGATACCATCCACAGAAACACACCAGAGAAGAGCAAGAAGCCCAGGAGCAGGATGAAGTGATGGGGGGGAATTTAACAGCATTACACCCAGAGAGCAGGACAGACATTTGAACAGAGATGAAACAAAGAGAATTCAGATGATGGGACTACGGCTCAGATTGATATGATCCCAGCACACACGGGGATTAAAGGACATGAGACTGCAGGGAAATGTGAAGCCACAGAGAGAAACACAGCAAACATTAGAGCACAGATAAGGACATTATCAAAGAGAAGATGAGAGGAAGACGGCAGAAACGGAGGGAAGAGGACAGAACAGGACGATGGCTGAATCCAGAGAAAATGATCCAATGAGAAGAAGATGAAGAAAAGAAGAAAGAATGATTTGAAGACTGCTGTTGGGACTCCCAGGACTAAATGAGACTGTGTTCATTCAGAGCAAACATCCACCAGGATACTGTGACTTCTGTGGAGAGGAAACATGAACATGTGATATTAAAACGTCAAAGATACCACGAGAGCAGAGAGGAGGAACCACCAGGGACTGAGAGGAACTAAAGAGCATTAGATTTAAAGGCAGAGTGTGCCACATTGAACACATTAAATATCAGAATCAGAGTCTATTCTATCATCAAAACTCTGAGTTAATGCTCCACACACAGAGCTAAAGCCTGAACCCTCTGCTCGTGTTGATCTGGAGCCAGGGTTGCCAGATTTTTGACAGAAATAAGCAACCAGGTCCATAAAAACAAGCCCAAAGAAGAAACCTGTGGGTATTTTTTTTCTAATGTGATATATTACTTTATTTTAAAAGAGAAATCTACATGTTTTATTTATTTATTGTTTTATTTGATGTTTTGTTTCATCAGACTGGACAACTCCTCAATGGTGGGGATGAGGAGTAACAGGAAGACAAAGGATGGGAAGGAGCAGTAGCCATATATTTTTATTTTTAATTATATTTTTGTTTAGATTTTTCATTTTTATTTGTCTTTTTTATCGGCAATACTTAACCACTACTGTCCTCCCAATTTCCCCAAGGGACCATTTTCCTAGGAGATTAATAAAGTTCCATCTAACATAATCTGATCTTTTATTTTATCTTCGTTACATTTCAATTTCACACTGATATTTTTTTCTTTTTTGGCTCTTAATTTCCTTCTATAATATCTTTTAGTTTGGAGGTGGAACATCCTTTTCTTTATACAGCAGTGAAGGGAGGGGCTTCTGTTATTTATAACTCTGTTATCACTAAACAGTCTAACCTTGATTTTTGTAACCAAACAGACAAAGTCAGGCTTTTAAGTTTGATGTTGATCCTCTACAGTTTTATTCTGGAGAAAACAGGAACAGCTACATTAGAGATCAATTTAATTCTGGTTATAAGGATTTATTTTTGTTGGAAACATCATTTTTGTCTCTTTTGACAGAAAAATCCACATTTGTGTGTAAACCCAACCTGCAGCTGCCAACACTCACAGGTGTAATCTGGTTAAACAGGTCTGTATTCAATCAAACTAAAAGGCGCAACAGTGACACCTGCTGTCGTAAATGTGTAACTGCAGCTCGGTCTCAGACGGCAGTGCATTATGGGAAATCCCTCACAGCTCGGAGGGATTATTACAGGTAACATGTCTAAAATAGTCTATCAGAATGTCCAATTAATTTGACATTAACACACAGACAACCGAAAATGATGATACCTGACTTATTGTTGAGTGTGTCAACTTTAATTCCGCCATGTTACTGATGAGTTAACTCTTCGTTTTTGTTTGTTTTATTGATGAGAAAAGATCGCTAGCTAGCGGCTAACATTAGCATGGTGCATCTTTCAGGCTGGTGTGGCGCGGTTAGCTTGAAAATCACCTTTCTGCTCTTTGTTTGTGTTGTTACACATGCAGCTTTGTTGTTTTGAGCATTTACTGACAACAGAGTCAATTATAAAACACAAAGTTTTATTATATATGTTTATTATGGAATGAAAAGTTAAAAATATTCTAGAATTACACATAATTGTCTAAAGAAAGTTAGATAATTATTAATAATTACCAGGTTTTGTTCAGAATAGTCTAAATTACAGATGCTTTTGTGTATTTTAATTATCGTTTTGTTCACTGTCAGTGAAATGAGCTTTAAAATCTTCACTAAATGATCACAACATGCTATTTTGTCTTGTAAAAGTCCCATTTTTCTCTAATCTAAAGCTAATTCCTCCCAGCACTGCATGAATGACTGCAGACTGGTGTGTGTGCACTTCCCCTGAGAATAACCATCTCCTCTTGTTTTTCTTGTCTCACATGCAGGCTGGCAGATTTAATAAAAGACTGTTCCAACCAACATGAGCAGCTCCAGTGACTGAATCAGAGAAGACGGCTTGATTCCAATTGGAGCACACAAGCAGCTTCTGATTTGTGAAGCAGCTTTGCCACTGCAGATCCAGTCTGTAGAGAGAAGAATGATCTCTGTGGTTTATTGGTACGAGGTCTAAAGCTGTGAAATGACTTGGTCAGCTTGTCCTCCTCAGTCCCTGTAGACCACGATGCTCTCTGAGCTGCACACATCTCACCAGATGATCCCAGACTGTTTGATTACAGTCATTTATTAATGCTTTTCAAAGAAATACTGCAGTGAGGCAACTTTTTACTGTGAGTGACTTACATCTGCAGAAATATTCTCTGTCTTAAAAATTAAAATAATGAGACCAGAAACGGAACTTCAGAGTTTCTTCAGAATAAAATGGACTTAATGTTACTTTTTTTTCTTTTTCTCAGATATGAACGTGTTTCTGACAAATGAATGGCGCTGATGTCCCCACACAGGTACTGACAAAGCCTCATATTCATCCTCAATATGGTGATAAGCTTCTTCTGATTTTTATTTTCAATCCTCAAGCTACACTTTCCTTTTTTAAATGTGTGTATTAATTATTGTGCATGTTCAAAATGTTCTCTTGCAGTCAGGAGATTTTGTTTATTTGATCTCATGTTGTCACAGGGTGGAAAATAAGAACGTAAATGGTTTAAAACTTCCAGGAGACTCCAGGCTTAGACCATCAGCACCCCCCACACTCACTCCTGCAGCAGAAATGGACGAGAATCAAGTTGGAGACAAGAGTCTTGGTATGTTGTTTCTGAAAACATTTCTCCTTTTAGGTTAAACAAATGCTGTCACATCAAGTAGTGTTACTTTTGAAGAACATTTTGTGTCCATGTTTGCAGGTCCAACACTGTCAGAATATAACCGTAGACGAGCTGATGTCCAGGCACGTTTCTGACTGTAAGTCCAGCTGCTGTAATGAAGAAGGTGAGTGAAGACGGTGACATACTGAGCTGACAGTGTCTCCTAAAAACACCAAAGTCCTACATTCACTCTGCAGAACAGTTTGCTTGTTGTTCTGCCAAATGCTGTTATGAGGCTCATGTCAGAAAACATAAATCCTTTAAATAGGGTTTCAGTTTGCTGATGGTTGTTGGCAGTTATGGGAGCAGCACAGTTAGATGTAACCATACAGCCTTTAGCATGTTGGCACAGGGCAGGGAAACAAACACAGTTGGTTAATTTAAAATAATAAATGTCAGGGTTTGTAGGGGCTGGTAAAAGGTAGTCAACACACTTTGACTTGGTGTTAAAATTTTCATTACCCTTTTAATATATTATGACTTTTTTTAATTAATTTTTGTTTGACGTTCATTTAATTAAAATAAATGAAAATAGAAAAATATGTTCGAGCAGGACGGCAGGTCCATAGTTGGCGTCGACAGCCAGTCAGTGATCCTGAAAACATTTTCTTCCCTGTACAGCCTGTACTCGATCAGTTCAGCTTCTCCGATCTGTTGTGCACATGCGTGGTGTTAAAACAGAACAACGAGCTTCAAGCTGTTTTCTCCGACTCGTAGCTCGGCTGTGACCTCAGGAATTCCTGTTGCTGCACCTCGACTTGAATCCAGCGTGACAGCACTGCAGCGGCTGCAGCAGACAGGCAGCAGATCTCACTGTAACACATGTCGGCGACAGCAAGTCATACTCGTCCAATGACGGTATCAGGAGCTTTTCTAAACATCTTCACAGACTCTGTTCATGTGTGGAAGATGATGATGTCACGTCTTCGTACTCAGAATTGCAGTTCCTTGGACATGCACGGACTGAAGACCTGCTACAACACATCACAGTAAGTTAATTTCTTATTGGTTTTCTATCTTAGGCCTTTTAAGCTCTTTAAGGCCATTTGTGTTTAGGGATGTAACGGTTACCGGTGAAATGTTAAACTGAAATTTCCTGCGGTTAGTATAATCATTCCCTGTTTAAATTACCGGTAAATTAAGTTTGATCACCACACTGTCAGTAACTCTTGGTGGTGCTGATCATTGCCTGAAAAACCAGACCTCTGTATCTGTTCCTCAGTAAAGCAGCCACGGTCCCTCACAGACTGTATAGTGCAGTTTTTTCCTCTCGAATGGACAAAGTCTGAAGTGTGGTAGAATTTTTGATTTTACAAGGATGCTAAAAACTGATTAAAGACGGTCACCCTGTCTAAAAAACATAGCTGCGGTGAAAGAAAAAGACGATTAAAACTGCTGTAACTTATCGAGAGAGTGAGCTGACTGAGCCGGAGAGAGAGAGAGAGGATTCAGTGAGTCATACCTGAGTGATTTACAGCTGTTTATAAGTATTTTATGTGTAAATGTTGTAAATAACAGCATTAGTATCATTCTGGAGTGTGTTCTTGACATTCTTTTGCCATTTATTCATCATGATTTACTTTTTTTCATCATTGACCAACTTTGTCCATCTTTGTTTGTGTTTTATGGACTTCATTGATCTTAATTTGTAAATATTGGAAGAAGAAATGTGGAGGAGATCTGCCAGGGAGAGGGGAGACCAGAGGAGAGTCATGAAGGGGAGTAACTGGACAGGAACTGCTTCAGCAACTATGGTCAGTAAAAAAAAAAAACGTCTGGACTAGGGATGTGCGCGACTAGTCGTTTAATCGGTTAACCGCCTACTTATTTATTAATCGTTTAGTATTTTACTAGTCGATTAAACGCTACATTAAGCATCATGCATCTTGTTCTTCACGCGTCTGCGCATAGCTGTAAAGTCTCCCGTTTTGGCCGGGAAACTACCGTATTTTATTCCTCTTTCCCGCCGTCCTCCCGTCTTAATATTTTCCCGTAATTCTCCCGTATTACAAAAAAACATTCCTCTGCCTCTTAATGCCACCTGCAGTAGCCTGCATGTTTGTTTTCCTCCTCTTTTACTACCAAAGAGGCTGAATGTGAAGATGACTCACTACGTCTATCTTTCTTAACACCGGGGTGCATCGGTTCTATAGCGGATTTAGCGGATTTATAGCCGAGTGAGCATCTGTCAAACATACGATCTTTGGGGTGAAGACGGGGCTGCTCGCGCGGACACACAGAGAGAGCTGAAGTGAGCGTCCTGAGGAGTAACGAGGAAACAAACGCTAATATGAATGATGGCACAAAAGATTCGGTTCTTAAGCCGGCTGCCCCAGTGTGAGAATGTGTTGGTTTTAAACAGGATGAACAAGGTGTGAGCTCATGAACACCGACGAGCTGATATGTCGCATTTGTTTGAAAGTAGTGGCGACGAACATGTGCAGGTGCAGCGGAGCCTTCGTCCTGACAGTCAACACTTACTAAGGTGTTTGAGGTGCAAATAACATATAGATAAAAGCCCAAAATGAAGCGCTCACAGACAGTGTCGTTCGCTACATTGCGAGAAGTGCAGCCCTTCAATACGGCTGAAAAGCCAGCAGTTACAAACGTTTGACAGATAGTACGAATTGACTGGGAGAAAGTACATGTCACAATTCCTGAACTGTATAAACTCCATTTCATTTAGGCCAGAGTTTTTATTGTTGTGTGAGTTTTGTTTTTTCTTTACAGAGACAGGGTCTATTTTTTTTTTTTTTGACTAGTATAATTATTTTTATTTACATGCAATTTTGCTAAAAGATAGGTCATTTCATTTTCATTGCTTTTTTTTCTCTTTTTCGTTTGTTAAATTTACATTTTTTGTTCAATTTATTTTATTTAAAATATCCTGACCTTCCAATTACAGTTAAATATTCAGAAGAAATGAAAGTTTCTTGAATCGTGCACTAGTCTTAAGTGCCAGAGATTTCAGGGAAATTCTATGTTGTACGTTTGGAATTGTCATGCTGCTGCATCTAAGTTTCATACCAAAGCAGTATTTATAATAAATGCCATGCATTGCATTGGCAAACGTATCAGAAATGTATTTCTCTTTAAATTGTTCAACTTTATTCAGTCAGTTGTTGTTACATCAATAGAATTTAGATTAACAGTTTGTCCTGAGTGTTTGGGCTAAATAGTTCCTAAATACACATTTGAATGTTAAACTTTTAACTTAATATGTGTATTAAATTGCGAGTTTTCTTGCTTATAGACTAGTCGACTAGTCGCAAATAAAATTTGAGACTAGTCGGCGGGGAAATTAGTCGAAATTCCCATCCCTAGTCTGGACATGGTTTAATATAACGAGCTGTAACATGGACACTAATGCTGCAGGCAGACTAAAATGTGTGAGTGTTTGTAAAATAGGTTACATTTATTTTTGGTAATCTCAAAACTTTGAACATGTTCGATTACATTTGTTTATGAAGAGAAACCTGTTTAAAGTTTGAACCCTTTTTTTCTTTTCTTATAATTACACTCTGTTTAAGCATTTATAACATAATAATGACAAATACTTGCCAGAATTGTTTACTTCTATTCCTCATTAAAAAAGGTGAAAAATTACTTATAGGACATTTCATGACACATTTATTGAGAACAAAGACAGACTTGTTATAATTATAATAATAAGAGATTAAATGATTCCAAGTGTGTGTAAAAGTACTTTTTGAACATTTTGAGCTCACTGCAACAATACCACGATAATAATAACGGATAATTTTTTGTTCCTAATAACCTTGATAAAAAGAAATATTTCATACCGTTACATCCCTATTTGTGTGTGCAGCACTGAGTGTTTTAAGAGACACAAACAGTTTTTAAAAAGACTTGATAAAGTAAACTGGACTAAAATATCTTATCCCCCATACAAATCCTGGACTAATAAAAACAGCTTAAGACTAAACATGTCAAAATAATGGTATTAGTATTTTCTTTTTTGTTTTTCATCTACCTGGTCAGTAGATGGAGCTGTGTGCATTATGGATCAAAAATTAAATGCCAGTTACGAATAGAGTTAAATATCAGACAGTAAGAAAACAACACAGATGTTTAGTCTGACACTAACATGCTTTTGTCACCATTCCTGCAGGTAAGATGCTCAGAAATCAGAACCAAAATGAAACATTAAAATAATAATATAACATGCAGAAGCCTCAGATTGACTGTGATTGTAATGATTTGGAACGTGACTTAGAATAAGACAAGTGAGCCCGTAGTAATGAGTGGTAATTTAATAAAGAGACAAAGCTTCAATAATCGTGAAAACAAGTTCACAAAAGCTGTTCTAAATAGAGACAAGAGCAACCATAAATAAAACCACAAACAGGTATAATGGCTCTGGCTAACAGAATGCAGTCTTAGAACTTACATTTTATATTGTAGCTTTATGTGTGTGTTTTAAAACATTATTGATCATAGGTAGGTTAAGGCCCTCCTCACACGAGGACGGCACCGTATTGTCTTGGCGTCGGCATCAAAACATGGATCGCTGTTTACACATCGTATTGTAGATAGGCTTGAGTATTTACTTGAGAACGCAAAATCCATGCCGGGACGTACCTGTGGGTTTCCACGCATGCTCCCAATCCATACAGTATTGCATGCTGGGTAATGTAGTTCTTGGGTTACTACACGTGTAACATCACAGTTGTGCTCCGAGGTGGATTCCACATCAAAAAGTGCTCATGCACGCGTAACATGCTTCATCTCTGCGTGAGACCTTGTTGCTGTTGTTGCCGTAGCTGGTGTTGTTGGTGTTCTGTGAGCAAATGTTGGTATAAAAGTCGTAGCAATATTTATAGCTGCTGGAACCCGCCATTGTTGTTGTTGTTGTTGTTGTTGGTGTGTGTGTGACAGCGTGGGGCACAGGAGGAGGGGTGCTATGAGGTCACCGTCTTTTCCGGACTTCTCTGTTTATACCAACTACGGCATGAAGACGAATATGCAGATATCCACTTGCAAACCCGTTTTCAAAAAAGATGCGGAGTCATGGACAAATACACGTCTCCGTGTGTGTCAATCTCTCCAGATCGATAATTGATTTTACCGGAGTCTTACAAATTCGTACTCGTGTAAAACCCACCTAAAAGTGTAGTGGGGGAACACACTGCTAACTGTGCAGAGCAGCTGGAGGGTTTTTACCTTGAGTGGTGACGTCACGTGTGAGTTGCTGTGTGAACCAGCCATGTGGGTAAATTGCAGTTCCTCCAGTAGAGGGTGACAGAGTGCTGTGTTCACTGATGGGCCTTTAGCCAGGAGTCTGGCCCTGTGTTGATCTGTCTGCAGTGGGTAACAGTAGAAGCCTTTTTGTTGGTGTCTCGGCAGGTGGAGGAGGTCCCCATTACAGCTGCTTGCGTATTTTTAAGTCCCATTTTTATTGTGCCCATAAAGATTGCTGTCTGTGTTTTGTAAATCACATCTTGTGCTTGTTAGATGGCTGTGGAGGCTGACATAATGATCCACCATGTTGTCTACTGGTCGATTTTGGGAGAAAAAAAAGAACGAAACACAATTTTGCTTGTTTTGTTTGCTTGTGTTACTGAAAGTTTACAAAGTTTGGTCTTCATGGCTCCTGAAGCTTCTGAACACTAGATGTCACTAAAATGCCAATTTGTACACACTGCACTTTTAACTAAAAAGAAAGTTTATTAGTATGGTCGTTTGGTGATTAATATGAAGAATGGAGTTACTTTTACCCATAAATTTACATTGTTTCCATGAATAATGACAGCAGGTATTGATCTATAATTCAGTTTTGTGTCTGATTTGCTCTTTGCTTCTTTCTGTTCATTCTCAAATTCGTTGCTGTGCATGTGTTTGTGCTCACATGCTTCATTTGTTTAACAGGGTTCCCACGGGTCCTTAAAAAGTCTTAAAATGTCCTAAATTAAAATACAGGTAATTAAGGTCTTAAATTGTCTTAAATTTACCATAAATTTGCTGTGGGTATTAAATTTTCAGACGGTGCGTTTAATGCCGATGGGAAAGCACTGTGGCCCACTGTGTTTCATTAACTTACCGTGCAGTAAATATGAGCTTGAGCGGTGGTCCGCCGTAAAACTTCTTCTGAACGATTAATGGGTGTTTTACGGTACGTGTCATACAACGTCGGACTGCAGGACATGTCGCCATTCGCGGTTGTGGAGGTGAGCGGAAAGATGCTAAGATGAGGAAATGTAAGTTCAATGAAAAATGGATGCAGGGCTGCCAACTCTCACGCATTGGCCGTAGGACTCACGCATTTGACTGACTAACACGCTCTCACGCCACACCTCCGATTTCTCACGCTGAAGTCAGAAGCAAAAAGTGCAGGGAGGACGCAGGGTCGTGTCCAGTGGTGTAGTAAACCGGATATGCAGGTAAACAAAGTATACACACTAGAAAACGCCAAGAAATACAATATAGTCACTATACAATGTGCAAACATACTTATAGGATGGTTGTGTAACTTTAACTTTCACTTTCCGTGTGCACTCGATCTTCTTTTGTGTGCGTAAAGGCGCAGATAGACGCGCATCCCAGCAGACAGTGAGAGATCGTCGGACACTTTGTGTGATTCTATGAGTCAAACTGTGTCTTGATAGCTCATGCGCGCATTTTAAGTGAACACAGAGACTTAAGAAATAACGGGTCAACCTTTTGATGAATCAAAACACAACATTCTTCATCAGTCCAGCTCTGAGCCTCTGTTTCACTCACTCACTGTTTCCTAAATGATTACTTCATCCTGAGGTTTCCTGGGTCTCATATTCTTCATGATATAAGAGCAATGTTTGAAGGATCAAGCTTCAAATAGAATCTACTAGTGCAGTGGTTCTCAACCTGTGGGTGGAGGCCCATAAGTGGGTCTCAAGGCTGTTTTTAGTGGACAGTGTATAAATCAGGTAAAAATGTCTTTAGTGTGTGGAGGCCTAAATCCCCATTGTAAACACAAATAAAAGTTTTTCAATTGTATGGTTCTGTTTTCTGATTGTACAGCACAGGTCAAGTCTCATAAATACTTTTGACAGTTTTAACTATTGAAAGATTTCAACCCCCACTCCCTGCCATCCTCGGTTAATGAGTTCTTTATCTCTTGACCTCATAAACAAGCTTACTGACATTTCAACATTTCACATTACTGCAGCATGGTATTTAAACTAAATAGTAGGGAGTTAGTTGTTAAAATGAAACAAAAATTCCACTGTAAACAGCACAGCTGTTCATCTTGGTTTGGAATGAATCTGAACTGCCTGGCTGTGGCAGTCAGAGGGTCTGACATCCTCACCCTCTCGTTTATGACACAAATATTACTGTATATGTTTTAGATTTCTCAAGATATAAAAATTCATTTATGTAGACTATTATTACTTTGAGTTTGATATTTTATTAAAGATGTACTGTTTGATAATAATGTAGTGACTTGAACAAATCCAGTTTATAATTACATTCTGAAGGTGAATTTTCAGTTCTTGTTGTCCTCCAATTAAAATCACTACATATGTTTTTCAGATTTATACTGGATGGTTCATAATGGTGTGGATTTGTAGCCTACACATTGATGCCAATTTGTTTCATTTACTAGGAAAATTAAATCTTGGCTGATTGTATATTCAATTGCATTTCATATTTTTAACCCTTTAAAGCATGAAAGCACAAATAATTGCAAGATTTTTTTTTTATCTGAAATGTTCATTTCACTTTCTGCTGAAATCCAACAAAATTAAAAAATCTCAAAATGTATCATATATATTTATTTGTATCCCATTTGATAGAATTAGCTGTTGGCAACTGATCAGCCACAAAACAAATGTTTTTACCATTTATCTGAATTATTCAGATGTTTTTTGGGGGTATTTGTTGGTCATATTAATTTGGTAAAGATATCACAAAAGTATCAAATATGATACAGAAGGCTTTGATGGGTTAGTCATGTAAAGGTTGTGTGAAGTTTTGTGATATATTCAGATTATTTTGTTGCCAGTCAGATAAAAAACAACATCTTCAAGAATTGCTGATTCAGTTTGGCTGTTCATTTAAAATGTCATCTAGTTTTAGATATTGTTTTGAGATTTTAATTCTTGTAAAGCTACTGTAGTGGTGATCAGACCGATGTTTTTGGTGAGCAAAACACTGGTTTTGAAATTAGTGGTTGTGCATGAACACAAACCTGTATACAGGTAGGAAATAGACTTACGAGGAACAATAACAGAACTACAGTTATGGTTAATGTATCACTATGTAGGCAATTTGAGGAAGTATCAGAAAACACAGCAAAAATATAGCATTTGTTTTAATTTTATCTTTTGCCTTTACCTAAGTTCATTGCACTTGCACCATTTTGTTACTTCTGAGTGCTGTATAGTCTGATTAAACCCACACAAAATGAGGCATTTTGTGTTGAATGTCGCCCTGCCGTGCTGAAAATTTGAATAGGATTCACCAAATCTCACTCCAAGCTTTTTTCAAAAGTTGGCAGCCCTGTGGATGGAAGACGATTTATTTAAGAGGTGGTTGGCCCCTGCTGAAAACAACAACAGCAACGCCATGTGTAAATTCTGCAAAAAGACTTTTTCTTTAGGGACTATGGGGTTAAAAGCCGTCGAGTCGCACATGAGAGGAGATGAACACTAGCAGTATGTGGCTGCAACTAGTGGGGCCAGGATAATTCCTGTGTTGCTTCCTGTGTTGCTTCCAGCACAATGCACAGCGTCAGTGTGAAGACGTAAGTTGTTATGTTTGATGGGAGCATGAACAAGACTACTAAAACTAAACAAATGGACCTTCATTAGCGGTCCTGGGGCGCAAATGAGACGGGAACACAAAACGTAATTTCCTGCAAAAAAAAAGGAAAGAAAAAAATGCCCATCGTGTGCCTTGATGATGTTTACAACAAAATAGATTAATTTTTTCCACAGAAATTGTCATGAAATTTATGGTCTTAAATAATATTTTTGAGGTCTTAAAAATGTCTTAAAAAGCATTAAATTTGACTTTTAAAATGGTGCAGGAACCCTGTTTAATGTTCAGTAACAGTACATCTACAGTTTGTATTACTGCATTGATTCGGTTGTTTGTAATTTTTTATTTCCTTTTTAAAAGTTTGAGATAGATAAATCAATTTTCCTGTTTTTACTTCCTGTTTAACCCTTTAACTCCCTGCCCATTTTTTGGCAGAGGTCTGGAATACTTCATGTGTGAAAATAATAATCATTTGATTCTCTCACTTTTTTGGGTTACGGGAAAAACTGCAAACAAATCAAAATACCAGGGATTTTCTTTTGTGTAGGATTTTAGAATCATTTTTTAATACTTAGCCATTTACTAATATGATGTATATGTATTCTTGTCAAACTCAGTATTATCTATTTTAAGTTATTTTTTGCTATTTTACTTAACATTTCTGCCTTTTGTCCTAAATATGTTTGCATCCTTATTTCATCACATAATCAACTGTTAGCTTTTAAAACCTTTAAAACCCACACTAAGAAAATGTGTTTTTTTGCTTTGTTTGTGGTTTTCTCTGCTCCCTGAAATGTTAACAGTGTCAGACAATGATCTGATTTGTTCTATTTTTTAAAAATTTAAATATCACTGAATTCATTGATGACCTCTGCCAAACAGTTGAGCTGGTAGTTAAAGGGTTAATATTTTATTGTTACTCCTTACTACTTTTATTGTAGACCAAAATAGATACATTTCAGGGGTCTCCTCTTCATACACATGCTTTTGACAAGCTGTGGCCTCTTCAAGATGAACACAGATGCTTTTTAAACCAGGAACAGAAGAAAAGTTTAATCATTAAAACACTAAAGAACTGAAAGGGAATTTAAAATAATACAGTTTGGTATGAAGTTGTTTTGTTGCTTTAATCCAGTCCAGTTTCCGTGTTAGATGACTTTATAAAATGCTGCATGAATAATAAGGATGTAGAGAATATTGCAGCTTTCATTCATTTCTGCTTGTAAAGATAAAATTGGAGCTCCAAGCTGCCAAAGGGCTGCCGTCCCATCAGAGTCTGGAGCTGGTCCTCATGCTGAGTGTCTGATCGGGCTGTATGCCTGCAATACTGAAGCAAGAGCCACACCTGGTGGTCAGAATAGAAAATAGACTTTCCCAGACTGAGGACAGAGCTCCACAGCTCCTCTCTGACAGGTTAGAGACACTCAGCCTGAGAAGATTCACACCTTCATGAGTTACAGAAAGTTCCTGTAATCAGACTTTGAAGATCCTCCACCTCAGACTCATGGATGATTGATGCCTGCAGGTGTTCATTCATCGCTCTAGACTATTTTATTTTTCTCACCTCATCAGTCACATTCGAGAAAAGATTTGTTATTTATGGATGAAGTTTACTGCCCTGTTAAAATCCTGAGAACATACATGCAAATCATCTCAGATCACAGCTCTGCTGAGATGAAACTTTCCTCTGGATGACAGACGGACCAAATGTTACAATCAAAAAGACAGGCAGGCAGACAAACTAATAAATGAACTTATCAACAAATAGACAAAACAAAAAAGTTACAAACAGAAGGAGAAAGAAATAAAAACATCAGAAAAATAATAAATACACTGACCCCCAACTATACAGAAAATGTAGAGACAGATGAATGACAAATGAAGAGAAAAAAACTAACAAAAAAGCCACAAATAAACAGACAGAAGAACAGTCTGATAAACAGGGAGAAAAAATCTAACAAACAAAAAAAAATAAAGTACAATTAAAACAGACAAACAATCAGACTACAACTCTAACACCCAATGAAACAGAAACACAGTCACAAAGAAGCAAACAGATAAACAGACACAAAATCAACAAACAATCACAGAAAAACACAACCACAAATAAACAGACAAAAACACAAAGTGACAAACACACACCCATTTCAAAGAAGCAAACAGACACACAAAAGACTGTACAGAAAACAATCAAGAAGATAAACAGACAAACCATCTGACAAAGAAACATACAAACACAAATAAAAAATAAGACAAATAAAAACATTGACAAACAAAACTAAAATATCAAACAGTCAAAAACAAACAAAAGACCAACCCAAAGAATCAAACAGCCTAACCAACAAATGAACAAACAAACTGGCAAACAATTGGACAAATAAAAAACAGACACACCGACAAAAAGACAAACAATCAAAAAAGCATCTAATTATTGTGCAAACCAAACAGGAAATAAATAAAAAGTCAAGCAGACATCTTTGGTGGTCAAAGGTCATTCAAGACTCTCCAAAAGGTTAAACATTTATTGAAGAGAAAAAAACACTTTGGATATTTACAGTCAATTCAAAATCAGATCAATAGATGTGGATTAAAAACCATGAAAGTCCCCCCCCCCCAGTGATTTACATCCACTAACAAAAGAAATCCAACATCATACTTTAGCATTGTCTTTGATTTATAAGGTAACATGTCCGTTTATTTCTTTGCTTTAATCATCTGTAGTTCTATTACAGTTTTTCTCAAATGCTAAAACACAAAAGCCAATCCTCTAAGCCAAATGACCAGTTGCCTAAACACATTTACTAAATCTAGCCATCATTTGCCAATATCATAAACACATTTCACATGAAGACACAATTCACAAAACACAATCCTCCGTTCTCATAAATCTTAACACATTTTTCCTTGCTAAAACACAAGTTGCAAAAGAACTCTGCTCATATTCTCAAATGAAAGCTCATGTGATGCAAATGCTTGCCACAGTCAGCAATACTTGAACACAATGAACACACCTGGCATCATTCATTACACACATCGACTCAAAATTGAAGACACCTGTTGCTAATGCTGTGACCACATGTATAAAACGCAAGTTCAGAGTGCACAGTTTGCTGAAGATTCCAAACAAACACAATGGATGAAGGCAGAGTCAGGGGAAGAGGAATTCGAGTCAGAGGAGGGAGAGGAGCTGGCCATGGAAGAAGAGGAGCAGGCCAACAAGGAAGAGGAGAAGGCCCAGGAGGGAGAGGAGAAGGTCCAGGAGGAAGAGCAATACAACCTCGCACCATAATTATGGACGAGATGCGAGCAACAGTCATTGTACCTGTCATCGTCCATGGCATGACAATGGCTGAAGCAGGACTAAGAGTCCGTCCAAACCTGAGTAGGTTCATCGTGGCCAACATTATCAGGGCATTCAGACAACACAACAGGTATTGTACTCTATTGCTTTCTTTGTCACAATACAGTTTTACAAGCCTGTGAAAGTAGTCTATTGGTTTCAAATCAGTTGTTATTGTAAAACATGTCAATTGACAACACATGTTTCTGTCTTTAGAGTTGAAAGAATGCCACATAGAGGTGGGAGAGTTGCCATATTTACAGCGGCACAAGAAACCCTCAATATGGATATGGTTCTTGAGAACAACCTCATCAGACTCCGGGAGATCAGAGACAAAGTCATTGCCGATAATGTCAACTTTGAGAGTATTGATGATGTCAGCTTGGCCACAATAGACCGAGTTCTCCGGCGCCAAAAGATGCAGATAAAACAGGTCTATAGGGTTCCCTTTGAGCGCAACTCTGCATGACACAAAGACCTACGTTATGAGTATATGCAAGTAAGTTCACATCCATGTTCACAGTACAGTTAGTGGACATACTGTGTTGCTCAGTGGCCTACATTACTTCTGGACAATACTGTGCTACCTGATTGACTGTTGTTCTGAACACCTGTGCACTTTCACATTTTCACAGAGGATATTACAGTTGGACGTGATGGCCAGACCTCATGAGTACCTCTTCCTGGATGAGGCTGGCTTCAACTTGCGGAAACGAAGGCAAAGAGGCCGTAACATCATTGGCCAAAGAGCCATCACTGAGGTTCCTGGCCAACGGGCGGGTAATATTACTTTTTGTGCGGCCATGGGTTCGGAGGGGCTTGTCCACCGGCATGCTGTCCTTGGGTCTTACAACATCCAACGTCTCCTCACCTCCTAAGGGCAATGGAGCTGGCCTGTGTTGACATCCCAGTGAAGGCCTTCCAAGGATGGATTCGCCATTCCAGGGGGGTTTTCCCGCGGTGCCTGAATATAGCCTGCGATGTGGATGAGGTGATGTGGCCCGATGCAGCTCAGCGACATGATGCCGCACAGTGATTGTGGTGTGTGTGCGGTGTGACTAAAGTAAATAAAAAAACTTCACACCCTGAACATGTTTTCAAGAGTACTGTTGTGTGCAATAGATTCTGATTTTGCATTGAGTTGTGTTACAGTAGTGCACATGCAGTATTTTCTATAGATTTATACTCTTCATATGAAACTCACAAATCTAAATGCCTAATCCTCTACAGAGATCTAAGAAGATCAGTTACTATTCAGTTAAAGTTTCTAAAAATATGCACTGGCAGTTATGAAACAAAGAACCTTCTCACAAATTGAGCATTGTGTTTTCAATTGTTTTGCTGTAGTGTGTAATGATGTGTATAGTGTTTACATTCTTGAAAGCTTCGAGCTGCTCTTTTGGTGTGAAAGTTTGAGTTTTGAAGTGAGAAGGTGTGGTTGTGTTTATGTAGCTTTAGAAAAGGGTGTTGTGTTTAGACATTGGGGAACATAGAGGAAACGTTTGTGAAATGTGTTTTAGCATTTGAGAAAAACTGTAATCAGGCATTTCTTTACATTTGAGTCAGTGTGAGCTTGCAGGACCTGTTCATGCTTTGGTAAAGATCCTGAGTTCAGAGGAAAACCACAAACTGCAGCAGCTGACACTTTGAAGGCCTCAGGTTTCAAAAACCAAATGTGAGACTCTGTCAGACTGTTGGAGGATCTGCAGGAACCTGAACAGAGTCTGTGTGGACACGTCTGCAGAAGGAAACAGCTGCAGGACGTCACAGTGGATCACTGACTGACTGTGGATGGACTCACTGATGATGATGATGATGATCCTCAGGTATCACTTTGACCTGTTGGAGTGAAAATGAGAGCAGAGATTAGAGATGCTGAGCTGCTGATCTGTGGTCAGAGCAGAAGAATGAATCAGGAGCCCTCCAATAACTGAGCTCCATCAGTCTGAGAGCACACAAAGTTGTGAGGACTCTCTTCAGTTCAGGCTGAAGCTGCAGCTTTGTTGGATCTTCATGTGTTTGCTGAGTTTTCACTCTGCTCTGTGTCCAGCACACCAAAGCCTGTCACATGTTGGACTGCAGTGGTCCAGCTCTAGGGATGGGACCATGAGGAATTTTGGGGCCACAGTTCCAGTCAAAGAAATCATCTGCTCTTCATGATCATATTGATTCTTCTGCTGAACTTCAGCAGGACCATGACGGCTTCATGAGCTTGATTTCTGCCTCTTCTGTCAGATCACAGCGTTAATGTTTGTTTGAAAGGAAAAGACAATAAAGGGAGATTTTCATCAGTGGATTCACATGTTCACACATCAGCAGCAGCTGTTTCTCATTTCTTTGACTTTTCTGAGAGGATTCAGAGACAGCAGCACAAACTGAAGACACTTTGAAGGGCAGATTTTCACCTGGACCACCTGCAGAGTCTCACAGGTTTCATGAGTTTAAACTGCTGTCATCATGAAGCCTCTCCTGACTGAACCCAGTTCAGCTCAAAGATGGACAGATCAGCACGGATTACCGTAAAGTCTGGAGTATAAACCACATTTTAGACCTGTTTTAGAAACAAAAGACAAAAACAGATTCATGGACGTCTACACTGATTCTGAATGTAAAACAACTCAAAGGAAAACCGTCTTTTTGGACTCCTCTAGTGTTTGAGCTTCACAACAATCCCCTTCAAGCTGAGAGCTCAGCTACCGTAATATAAGAAGCAAAGGCTCAGCAGGTCACAGCAGGTGGACTAAAGAGCAACAGTTTGACACAAACTGAACATTGAAGGTTTTGCTGAACGTCACAGAAATCATCAGGCAGGAAGACGGAGAAATTCGTTTTCACTCTGAGAGACTCAAAAAAGAGAGCAGCTGAGAAACCAGAGAGATTTATATTCTGGGATTTACTGTAAATTCAACTCTCTACTTACCACAGAGTCTCCAGTCTGTAGTTTGGATCCTTCTGAAGATCTCGCAGCAGCTTCACTCCTGAATCAGGAAGATTGTTGTCGTTCAGGTACAGCTGTCTCAGATGGGAGGGGTTGGACTTCAGAGCTGAGGCTAAAGAAGAACAGCTGATCTCTGACAAACTGCACCAACTCAGTCTGAATAAAGAAGAGAGAATGAAGAGAAAAACTATTCAGGATCCAATCAGATGTGTCCACATCACACAGTCTGCTCAGCAGAGCCAATCAGCTGCTGCTCTGCCTCCTGTACTTCAGTTTGTCTCAGCTGCTTTCACACACGTCTTGATTCGTTCCTCCTGTTTCTCTAAAGTGTAAACAGCAGAGCTCAGATTTTTCTGTCAGGATCAAACCTTCACATCTAAACACTTCAATCTGAGCTCACAGTCACAGTCTGCTGTCACATGGTCCAGTTTAGCTCCAAAAACAATTATTTATTTTACTTTATTAGGAAATATATGAGGAAATAAAACAATTTGACAAAAAACATATTTCCACAAACATCCTTGATCTTTGGGCAGATGTTTAATTTTCTTTTTGTCATCAACATTTGAACGCATCATGATGAAATGTTATATATTTGTCTAATCATCATTTTTCTGAGCTGTCATTGAACACATCATTATATACCTGTCACTGTCTGCTCATTAAGTCTAAAAGTTTGTTGAAATGTTTCAAAGTCATTCAGCAGACGCTTTTGTCCAGAGCCACGACCATCTGAGAGTCAGAACAACACGAGCAAGAATCTGAACCTGAGGAACAACGTTAGTAAGAGCAGCAAACTGCTTCAAGTCCGTTTGGACACACCAGCTGACATGTGGAGCTCCAGGCAGGTACAGACATTTTTATTTATACCAAGAAGGAGATCATCTTCAATGCGGAGAACAAAAAATAACATCTGTATAAATAAAAGTATAAATGAATAATTAAAGGAAAAGTTCGGTTCCTGCAGCTTTTACATTGTTTATAGAATGAAGAACAACAATCTACTCACCCAGAAGGCTTTCCTGATGCAAACGGTGCTTCGGGAGATATTTAGATCCAAAATCGAGCAGCAGACACCGATATAATGGTAGCCTGTAGGGCATAGATCGCTGCTCCTAAAACTGCATTAATCGTCCAAAAACTCATGTTTTTCACCAATATTCCATCATGATTCGCTCCGAATGGACCGCCATTGCAGCCTGTGTCTCTCCACACAGCGCTGTGTGGCTGAACTAACCTCTGAACTGACGAGTCTGTTTACATGCCCTTCGCGCATGCGCAGTACTCTCTGGAGCGTTGTGATCGCTTCCTCATTTCTATGAGCTCCTTATCTGTATAATCTGGCTCCAAACTGTAAGGACGTCCATCATATTCAAAGTCCTCCTCCACAACATCTTCATCCCATAGATATTCGTCCATTTTGCAC
The DNA here is from genome assembly GCA_036419115.1 of Scarus forsteni. Lineage (NCBI taxonomy): Eukaryota > Metazoa > Chordata > Actinopteri > Labriformes > Labridae > Scarus > Scarus forsteni. Next base: position 407,496 of record JAZDUH010000299.1, on the reverse strand, counting down.
AAAACTGGAAGAAGAAAGTCGATTTGTAGCTGCCGGTATCTCCTGAAGCACTGTTTGGATCAGGAAAGCCTTCTGGGTGAGTAGATTGTTGTTCTTCATTCTATAAACAATGTAAAAGCTGCAGGAACCGAAGTTATCCTTTAAATACATGAATAAATAAATATATTTCAGCAATTCTAGGGGCTTGAAACCACATGAAACTAGAAACTGATTCATTATTAAAGTCAGACAAGTTTAAGAAAACACTGAGATTTACAAAAGCACATCAAAGATCACAAGACTAGCTCCTGATTATTATAAAATTGTTCATAAAAAGTGATCAGAATGCAGGAAAGAAATGATTTCAGTTTAAAAATGTGAGGGGAAGACCCTCTGACCCCCATCTCACCTGCTGATGTTGAATAAATATTTATGATTTACCTACTCAGGGTTCAAAGCGGAAAAAAATCTTATGCAGGGAGGGGTGGGAGGATGTATGAAACATGAAGTTCACCAAAAGAAATAAAATAAAAACTGATGAGTTACTATAAAGTTGTAGTTGATTTGCAGAAATTTGTAGAAATGATTTGGTGTAGTGCTGAAAAACTAATGTTCTTGCATTACCTTCAGTTGCCATGGTAAAAAAGAGATCGTGTTGAGCTATAAACGCAGTCATATGAATTTTCTGTTCACACACATGGTCACATAGACAGTGTTTAAAGTGGGATTTGATAGGTGGGGGAGCCCTAAAATATGGTGCTGCAGCGCAGTAGGAAAAATTATGTAAATTATTGCAGAAAGCTGCATCAGCCTTATTCTCAACAGAACAATACAGGCCGCAGTAACAGGCAAAATGCACACATACCAATCCAACATGGCTAACTAACACAGAGAAACACAGCAAACCAACAGACTAACACAGACTCAGACAAGGACTTCAGTAAAAACCACACCTATAGACACACAGGTGAGTGAAACACATGAGATCAAGTAAGGCAGATGAAACACAGAAAGTTAAACTAACTACAAAGGCTACACAAGGAGAAAAAATCAGGCATGAAAACGGGTCAGGGTTTTAAAAAAAATGTGAAGGCCATGACCCCTCCAGGGGGGTCCATGGGCATGCTCTGTCGTAAGAAAATTTGGAATATTTCATATTTAAAGGGCAACTTCGGTATTTTTCAACCTGGGTCCTATTGCCCCAAGTGTATGTGTGTATACGATTGACGGGTACAACTCGTTTTAAAATTGGCTCAGTATCAAGGGAAGCGGATGCAGCCGGCAGCATGAGCTAGATAGGGGGGCAACTGCATCCCGTATAAGTTTGAGCATTAAAAGTGTTTATTTCGCCACAGACCGGTTGCGATCTCCGGTGCTAGCTCTCTAATTAGCACTGTAAGCATTGCGTTTTCCTTCACGTCCTCTGACCTGTGTGATGTCATCTGCTGTGAGCTTGTTGCCGGAAGAAAACAGAGGAGTCATGCAGCGCGCCGCTCAGAGTGGAGCTGCTTATCCCGGAGGACAGTTGAAAGTTTTACTGCATCGGTATCATGGCTGAATATTTACCAGATTTCGAGAGTAAAGACGAGCCTTTTCATTACGACGGCCACCCGTATTTATTTGAGCCAGAGTATACGGACGAGGAGCTCCTACAAATTCAAGCGCAAACGAGGATAGCAAGAGAGGGCCAACGAGCAGACGAGGGTGAAGCAGTGGCGGCACGAACGCTCTAGATTTGTCTCCGACACACATATTTACTGTTGCCCTAAATTCTCCTCACTTTTTCCTCTCGTCCAGCCAGTACAGACTTGTGTGGCCTATCGTGTTACAATGCTAAATGGAGAGCTAGCACCGGCGATCGCAACCGGTCTGTGGCGAAATAAACACACAATACATACAATACTTATAAGTATTGTATGCATAAAGACATATTAGTTATACTTACTTTATGGATAGTTGACCATTTGGTCCCTGTGGTTTTGGTCGCCTCCACCAATTTATTTTGGGTACATGAAAAAGGGTATCCAGCACTGCCCTGTTGATCAGAGGGGGGAAATCCTCTAATGTAGTTACACAGCGTCGGGTACTTTCTGTATCATCCCACGACACATCGAGACCACGAATATTGGGCAACAGGTCCCACTCGTTGCAACACAGACATTCTTCCTCTGTGGGCATAGAGTCACAGCTGCTTCACCCTCGTCTGCTCGTTGGCCCTCTCTTGCTATCCTCGTTTGCGCTTGAATTTGTAGGAGCTCCTCGTCCGTATACTCTGGCTCAAATAAATACGGGTGGCCGTCGTAATGAAAAGGCTCGTCTTCACTCTCGAAATCTGGTAAATATTCAGCCATGATACCGATGCAGTAAAACTTTCAACTGTCCTCCGGGTTAAGCAGCTCCACTCTGAGCGGCGCGCTGCATGGCTCCTCTGTTTTCTTCCGGCAACAAGCTCACAGGAGATGATGTCACACAGGTCAGAGGACGTGAAGGAAAACGCAATGCTTACAATGCTAATTAGAGAGCTAGCACCGGAGATCGCAACCGGTCTGTGGCGAAATAAACACTTTTAATGCTCAAACTTATACGGGATGCAGTTGCCCCCCTATCTAGCTTCGCGGCTGCCGGCTGCATCCGCTCCCTTGATACTGAGCCAATTTTAAAACGAGTTGTACCCGTCAATCGTATACACACATACACTTGGGGCAATAGGACCCAGGTTGAAAAATACCGAAGTTGTCCTTTAACAACATCAATCTGATGCATTTTGACAGAAACATGAAGCAGAATTACAGCATGACTTTATAATAAAGTATCTATCTATGCATGGTCACATTCTGCTATGTAAGAAATGAGTTTTGGAATTGGAAGGAAAAGGTTGATATTTTCACTTTTTAGATAAAACATACAGTGAAGTGGTGGATCTCTACAGCTCTGTCCTGAGTAACATTCACCATGTTCAGTCATCATGACCCAAATCTCAAAATAATCACTTTATTTAGTTTAGTGAAAAAATACAGAAAAAAACATTTTTTGTGCAAAGAGAGATGGGAGAAAAAATGTTTTAAACATTAAATAATAATAAGAGCACTGGGAGATCACACATCCATAATCTTAATGCACTGTTTTCCATCGCATTTATAAGTGAGCTGTTTTCTAAATAACTCAAGTGAAATGTTCATCATAGGACAACCTCCAATTTATATGCTAAGATAACAATAAATGAATAAATGTGAATTTAAATGAATAAATGTATGAATGAATAAATAAATGTGAAAATTTAGAAATAAATAATTATAGAAATACAAAAAGAAATAAATTAGAAATGCATAAATTAATGCACAAAGACAAGGATGGCCTTTTATTACCAAAATATATAATATATTCACTTTTTCTAAATATTTGTTATTAATTATTTATTTTAAGACTTATTTAGATTTTTTTATTAATTTATCCTTATGTCAATTATTGTTCGCCATACTTCATCTTCATCATCATCAATATCACAGTTTGTACATCTGAAGAAGTTTAACTCTGCTTTGAAAATTTAATCTGACATTAAATGAACATGTGAAGAAGAAATTGTAAAAGATGGACGGAGTCCTCTTTCAACAAAATGAACGGCTTTATTTTCGCTCGTGCACAGCATACAACACAACCTGTCAATGTTTCTCTTCCGATGCTGATTCCCGGCTTGCCCTCGTCTTTACCGTAGTGTCTGTATATATGCGCAGGCGCATTTTCCCCATACGTGACATCTTCCCCCTTTTCTTTTTCCTTTTTTTTCTTTTGAAACAAAAAACAAACAGCATCTCAAAGCTGTACTCAATTTTAGCCAACAATCAATCAACATTACCATAGCTAAATTAGCAATCACAACAAACCAAATACCCATGTCCGTTGTCAATGTGTCAGAGAAACAGCATGAACTCAAATGACATGTCTCTCAATAACTGCCCTTAGCTGTCATGAAGAAATGTAATCAAAGGGCACAAAACAACGTGCAAAATGTACTCAACACTTGGTCACAACACAATTCAGGAAAATACAATTGTGCTTTTTTTGTTTCAACAATCATGCAACAACAATTAGTCTTTTGTGTGTGTATTTTCACCCTCCCCCCCAAAGGCCTTAATGAGTTTCACTCAGTCACAGGTCAAGCCTGTTGATTGGTTTAGACACCCTTCCAGACCTGGTCACAATCTGGCCAGGCAGAGGTGTGCTGGTTGTAGTCACAGTCTGGTTTGCAGGGACAGTCTCTGGTGGAACAGTCACTGCAGACTGTGCATCCATTTCTGCTCTCTCCTTGGAAGAAAACGGTGGATCGTGGTGGAAAGCTGGTGTTGCCAGGAGGTGACGATGGTTACGCCGCAGCACTGCACCTTTCTGGGTAGTGATGATGTAGAACCTCTGTGTGGCAGCCTCTCCTGAGACCACCGCTGGTTTAGACCACGTCTTTTCATGATCTAATTTGGCGAAGACATTTTCTCCTGGATGTAGAGCAGACAAGGGTCTGGCTCCATGACGGCGGTTGAAGTAGTGAGCCTGCACTGCTTTCTGTCTCACATCATTCTCTCTCACTGCTTTCCTGCTGGGCCATTTGGGCAGAAGATTCTTCTCCAAAGTTGGGACTGTTGTCCTAATCTTTCCCTCCATTAACAGCTCAGCTGGACTGAAACCTGTGGTGGAACAAGGAGTGGATCTGTAGACCATCAGGGCTAGCAGCGGATCCTCTTGGTTAAGGATTTTCTTGGCGGTCTGTACTGCTCTTTCCGCATGTCCGTTGCCCTGAGGATGATGTGGACTAGATGTTATATGTTCAAAATCCAGCTCTTTTGCAAAATCCCGGAACTCTGCACTTGCAAACTGTGGCCTGTTATCACTGACGGCCTGGTCCACAATTCCAAATCTGGCAAACACAGTTCTCAGTTTCTGAATGACATGTGCGGTAGTAGTTGAGGGCAGGTGCAGTATTTCCAGGAATCTGGAATAGTAGTCGGATAGTCAGATAGTTGTGGTGGTTGTGCTTGCACAGGTCCAATGCGATTCTCTGCCAAGGGCGGTCAGGCAGTGGTGTGGAGATAAGAGGTTCCTTTTGTTGTGTCCTCTTCAGTTCATGACACACCTGGCAAGACATCACTGTGTTCTTTAATTCCTTAGACAGCCCTGGCCACCATACTGATGATTTGGCTCTCTCCCTACATTTAATCAAGCCTTGATGCCCCTGGTGTAGTTTCTCTAAGATTTTGCCTCTCATAGACCTTGGCACCATAATCCTGCACCCTCTTAAGACTAGGCTATTTTCTACTGAGAGCTCGGACCTCACTTTAACATACTCCCTGGCATCTATAGGGATGCTACTAAGGTGTTCGGGCCAACCTGACCTGATGAGCCTACTGACTAACTGCAACTCCTCATCAGTTTCAGTGACCTTTCTGATGCTTGCTAGTTTGCTCTGTGATGCTGGGATCCCTCCCACTACTGTGGCTACATAGCAGGCTACATCACTATGTGTATCTATGTCATCTTTGCTACATGTCAGTGGGTTGCGTGACAGCGTATCTGCTACGACAAGAGTCTTTCCTGGTGCATACTCTGCCACTGCGCTGAACCTCATGAGTAGACGCTGACATCTGACAGGGACATTTTCCAAGCTATGACTGTTAATGAAGGGTACTAGTGGCTTGTGATCTGTCACTAACCTGAACTGTTTAAGGCCACTCAGGTATTTGTCAAACTTCTCGCATGCCCACACCCCAGCCAGACACTCCTTTTCTATCTGGGCATAGCGTGTTTCGGCATCTGAGAGCTGCCTGGAGCAGTATGCCACGAGTTTCCACTGCTCTCCGTGGAGTTGTAGTAGCACACCCCCCAGTCCATAACTGCTGGCATCCGCTGACACTGCAGTAGGTTTAGTGACATCAGAATATGCCAAAACTGGTGGCGTAGTCAGCAGCTCTTTTATGTTGTCAAAGGCTGTCTGCTGTGCATGACACCATGTCCACTCATTCTTACTCTTCAGCAACTCATGGGGCGGCTGCCCCACTGTTGAGAGGTTGGGAATATATCGCCCCAGGAAATTCACCATGCCCAGAAGTCTTTTTAACTCTGTGACATTTTCTGGTGGTGGCATCTGGTGAATGGCTGCGACTTTTTCTGGATCAGGTCTGACTCCTGACTGGTCAATGATATGCCCCAGGAACCGCAGTTAACTCTGCCGGAAGGAGCACTTCTCCTTCAGCTTAAGACCAGCCGACTGTTTGCGGTGCATTACTTTGTTGAGGCGACTGTCATGCTGTTCCACTGTGGTTCCATAGACCAAAATGTCGTCCATGAAGACCTCGACACCTTCCAGCCCCTGCAGTCTCTGTCATCTTCCTCTGGAATATCTCAGGTGCACTCGTAATTCCAAATGGCAAGTGTTTGAAACTGTATCTGCCAAATGGGGTAATGAAAGTAGTGAGCTTACAGCTGTCTGGGTGTAGTGGAATTTGCCAAAATCCACTAGCAGCATCAAGTGAAGAAAAGACAGTTGCACCACTTAGCTTGGCTGTTATCTCATCCATGGTAGGTAGGATGTACTGCTCTCTTTTGACGGACTCATTAAGTCTTTTCAGATCAACACAGATGCGTGCCCTGTCTGTGTTCTTCTTTGAGACAGGAACCATGGGTGCACACCACTCGGTAGGTTGTGTCACAGGCTCGATGATGCCATTTCTCTCCATTCTCTGTAGCTCTTCCTTTACCTTCTGGAGCATCGGGAGTGGCACTCAACGTGCTGTATGTATTGTATATGGCTGGGCATTGTCTTTTAGCAGTATTTTCACAGGCTCTGTTTTCAGTGTCCCATAGGCTGGTTGCTGCACACTGCTCAGGCTGATTTCATCCACTCTCCTCACTAAATTCATTGTCACTGACATGGAGCAGCTGAGTAGGTTATTGACAGTGTTGCCCCTTACTACATATGCTGTGAGTGGATACACTTTGCCTTTGTAAGTTACAGTGGTCTGAAACCTCCCTAGACACTTAAGCTCCCCACCTGGGCTGTCCAGTGGAATGTCTGGTGGCTCTAGTACACTCTCTGGGGTGTATGTGTGGTATGTCTCCTCACTAATAACATTCACATCAGCCCCTGTGTCTATTTTGAACACTATTGACCTTTTATCCAAAAGTAACTCAACTGCCCACTGTTCTCTGTCTTTGCCAACATTTGTCATGGCCCCCAGAAAATAAGCTGACTGCTCTGATTCTGGCCTCTCTGTTTGCTCACAATGCTTAATGACCTCACTCACTTGTTTCTTATTCCTGCACACTCTAGCCTGATTTGTGACAGATATGACAGGTGGATTTTTTAGCAGGGCAGCTTTCCTCCTTACTATGTTGCGTTTTGCCACATTTGAAACATTTCTTCTCATTTCCCCCTTTTCTGTCTTTTGGCCCACTCTGTGGTTTAGAACTTGGGTACCTGTGGCTTTTCTGAGTGACTTCATGCACTGCCCCCACCGCTTCTCCCTGTATGTTGACGTGCGTAGCAATCTCTTCAGCCTGTCGGACAGTCTGTACGGTCTGGGCTAATGTCAAATCTTGCATCAATTGCAGCTTACGCGACACTTCTTTGTCTAGCATTCCAACAACGATCCGGTCCAGGATATTCTCCTCACGGCTCACGCCGAAGTCGCAGTGCTCCGACAGGTCATATAAAGCCCTTATGAAGCTCTCTGCCTTCTCCCCCCGGCCTCTGAACTCGCTGATGGAAACACGCTCGTTCATGAATAACGTTCCTCCTTGGAACAAAGTACTCATCGAACTTCTTCAGCACAATGCTATAATCCTCTTTCTCTGCCTCCGTAGCAAAAACAAAAGACTTGAACACATTCTCTGCTTCGCATCCCATGGCGTATATTAAACAGCTCGCTTGTACAGGTCCCTCGTCCTTGTTTAGCTTCGTAGCGATTCTGTATCTCTCAAATTGTTGTTTCCAGTCAGGCCACTCTGTTGGTTTCTCAAATGCAAAGTTCGTTGGAGGATTAAATTTGGCCATTGCGTGCTCGTCCTCTCGTCCGGATCACTTCTGACACCATGTAAAAGATGGACGGAGTCCTCTTTCAACAAAATGAACGGCTTTATTTTCGCTCGTGCACAGCATACAACACAACCTGTCAATGTTTCTCTTCCGGTGCTGGTTCCCGGCTTGCCCTCGTCTTTACCGTAGTGTCTGTTTATATGCGCAGGCGCATTTTCGCCATATATGACAGAAATGACCTTCAGTTTTCATGAATAAATGTCTATTTGAAAAGAATACATCTGTCATTTATTGTTGAATCAGATGTTGTTTGTCTTGTTTCCTGTTTCTAAAACAAACAGACTGTCACAATCAGAGGAACACATCAGTTCTCCTACAGGACACACTTGGTCTGATTTACAACAGAAGATGAGTGGAGATATATCAGGAGGAGCTCAAAGAAGGTTGAAATGTCAGCAGATCAGATATCAGCAAAAATCCACCATCATGCATCCCTACATATGATCAGTCAAACATCTGGACATGAAGATTCTTCAGTTCATAATCACACACAGAACATCTACAATAGAAACAGAGAACACATGAACTTACCTCAGAATCTCCAGTCTACAGTTTGGACTCTGCAGAAAATCACACAGCAGCTTCACTCCTGAATCATGAAGTTTGTTGCTGCTCAGGTTCAGCTGTCTCAGATGGATAGGGTTGGACTTCAGAGCTGAGGCTAAAGAAGAACAGTTGATCTCTGACAAACTGCAGCGGTCCAGTCTGAATAAAGAAGAGAGAATGAAGAGAAAAACTATTTAGGATCCAATCAGATGTGTCCACATCACACAGTCTGCTCAGCAGAGCCAATCAGCTGCTGCTCTGCCTCCTGTACTTCAGTTTGTCTCAGCTGCTTTCACACACGTCTTGATTCGTTCCTCCTGTTTCTCTAAAGTGTAAACAGCAGAGCTCAGATTTTTCTGTCAGGATCAAACCTTCACATCTAAACACTTCAATCTGAGCTCACAGTCACAGTCTGCTGTCACATGGTCCAGTTTAGCTCCAAAACAATTATTTATTTTACTTTATAAGGAAATACATGAGGAAATAAAACAATATGATAAATAATATAAAAACATATTTCCACAAACATCCTTGATCTTTGGACAGAAATTAAATTTTCCTTTTGTTGTCAACATTTGAACACATCATTATGACATTATATAATTTTGTCTAATCATTTTTCTGAGCTGTCATTGAACACATCATTATATACCTGTCACTGTCTGCTCATTAAGTCTTAAAGTTTGTTGAAATGTTTCAAAGTCATTCAGCAGACGCTTTTGTCCAGAGCCACGACCATCTGAGAGTCAGAACAACACGAGCAAGAATCTGAACCTGAGGAACAACGTTAGTAAGAGCAGCAAACTGCTTCAAGTCCGTTTGGACACACCAGCTGACATGTGGAGCTCCAGGCACACACATTTTTATTTAGACCAAGAAGGAGATCATCTTCAATATGGTGAACAAAAAAATGACAAATGGATAAATACATTGGTATATAACTAAATACATAAGTATAAGAATAAATCAATAAATCTAAAAATATATTTTGGTAATAAGAAGGGCATTTCTTGTATTTTTACATTTATTTATTAATTTATGACTTCATTTGTATTTAGTCATTTATGTATTAATATATTTGGACATATTTTATTTATTAATTTCCAAGTTTATTTATTCATTGAACTTTTATTTTAAATCCACAGTTATTTATTTATTCCTGTTTTTCTACATTTATGTGTTTATACATTTATATTTTCAAACATTTCCCACTTTTAATTTATGCATTCTTTCATTTCAACTTGATTTATTTACATTTTTTAAATTAATTTCCTCGTTTTTTTAATTTATTCATTCCTGTACTACATCTCTACATTTAATTATTGCTTTGTTTCTGTGCACCTATGTTAATAAGGTAGGCGGTCCTACATCAGTCCAAAGTATGTGAGACAGACCAAAGCAAACAATTTGTAATCCCATGATTGATGACACCAGTTAGCTAGCTTGGCATTCATCACTACATGCAGTGGCTTCCAGTGGATATATCTGCTACTTTATAAACTTTAACTGAATTAGTCAACCAGACAGGCCACTTTCATTTCTGTTTTTCCTGTTTTTGTGCAGCTGTAAACGCGCCTCACCCATCTCCACAGCCTGCTCTGCTGTGCAGCGTCACACCCAGACACCCAGTGGACGGGAGGTTTCTGCCAGGAACATTTTGTGATGCTGAATACAGAAAAGACAAAAACTCCTCCTTTATCTTCAATAAAGCTCTTCTTTCACATGGTCAACTTTCATCATATGTGCTCCTCCCATGACCTCTGTGTGACCTGCAGCAGAGGGAGAGCAGGACGCTGCTGCATCTTTAGCTCTGAGCTCACCTGTGATGTTGTTTCAAACATTTGATGAAGCTTTTCCAGCCCATGGTTTGATCAACTCTCTTACTTTAATACATCATCTGCTGTGAAAGGTTCAAACTTTTAAAACGGAGGCTTGTCCACGATGAAGCTTCAGAAAAGACAAGAAACAGGAGCCCATAAACACAGCAGAGCTGGTTTTTGAAGTGGAGGATTTTTACAGAAAGATATGTTTTTATGAGCATGTCTGCTGTGTGTGAGAGCTGTCAGTCTCTCCTTCACTCTCTCTGTCATTCAGTAACAAAGTCAAGTGTGACAGTTATTGTGTCATCTGTTCATCACACATCAACCACAGGAAACTAAAAACTGATTCATTATTGAAGTCAGACAAGTTTAAGAAAACACTGAGATTTACAAAAGCACCTCAAAGATCACAAGACTAGCTCCTGATTATTATAAAACTGTTCATAAAAAGTGATCAGAATGCAGGAAAGAAATGATTTGAGTTTAAAAATGTGAGGGGAAGACCCTCTGACCCCCATCTCACCTGATGATGTTAAATAAATATTAATGATTTACACACTGCAAGTAAAACCTGATCCTGTGGAAAAAACTGAGTAACAACAATGACAAATAAAATAACAGTGAAAACACAGGCTAACATGAACTGTTATTTTTGTTGATGAGCCATATTATCAAAGTAAACACACCACTGTTGTCATTTCAGCTCTAAATTCATTCTGACAATATAATATGGTGGAACAAAAATACCAGGTTAAAGCAACAAAACAAACATGAGCCATTACAGAGCAGTCATGTCAGGTGGGAAAGCAGTTTGCTTATAGATCTGAAGTCATTATAATATCCATATCAGCAGTGAGCTGAAGTCAGTCCTCCATAATCCTTCAACACCAAACTCTAGATAGTCCGTGGGTGCCTTGTTTTCAAAGATGATCACCAATGATCTTAAACCAAGGGCTTGTGAAAAAACTTTCCAACACAGGACTACAGAAATATAGAGGCTAACAAGCTGCTAATGAGCTAAAGACTAACCTGTGTACCTGCACAGACAGTTAAGGAGCTGAAGCAGCTCTTTGGTACCAGTCAAGTCAAGACAGCACTAGGAGACCCAATCACACTGATATAACCAATCCAGCCTTAGACTGAGGTAGGACCACCTACCTTATTAACATAGGTACACAGAAATAAATAAATAAGTGTAGAAATACAGAAATAAATGTAGGAATACAGGAATAAATAAATTAAGGTATAAATAAATATATAACAGTGGATATTTATAAATCAATAAATGTAGAAACATACAAATACACAACCAAATAAATGAATATGAAATGCATAAATAAATAAAAGTAAAAATTGCAGGAAAGTCCTTTTTTAACCAAAATTTATTTTTAATGCAATTATGTAATTATTTAATATTTATTTATATATTTGTTTTTTTCTCCTTATGTCATTTCTTGTTCTCCATACTTCATCAACATCATCATTGTTATTGTTTGTACATTTTAACAAGCTAAAGTCTGCTGTGAAAATTATATCTGAAATCATGTTTGTCTTGTTTCCTATTTCTAAAACAAACAGACTGTCACAATCAGAGGAACACATCAGTTCTCCTACAGGACACACTTGGTCTGATTTACAACAGAAGATGAGTGGAGATATATCAGGAGGAGCTCAAAGAAGGTTGAAATGTCGGCAGATCAGATATCAGCAAAAATCCACCATCATGCATCCCTACATATGATCAGTCAAACATCTGGACATGAAGATTCTTCAGTTCATAATCACACACACAAGATCTACAATAGAAACAGAGAAAACATGAACTTACCCCAGAATCTCCAGTCTACAGTTTTGACTCTGCAGAAAATCACACAGCAGCTTCATTCCTGAATCATGAAGATCGTTGTTTTTCAGGTCCAGCTCTCTCAGATGGGAGGGGTTGGACTTCAGAGCTGAGGCTAAAGAAGAACAGCTGATCTCTGACAAACTGCACCAACTCAGTCTGAATAAAGAAGAGAGAATGAAGAGAAAAACTATTTAGGATCCAATCAGATGTGTCCACATCACACAGTTTGCTCAGCAGAGCCAATCAGCTGCTGCTCTGCCTCCTGTACTTCAGTTTGTCTCAGCTGCTTTCACACACGTCTTGATCCGTTCCTCCTGTTTCTCTAAAGTGTAAACGGCAGAGCTCAGATTTTTCTGTCAGGATCAAACCTTCACATCTAAACACTTCAATCTGAGCTCACAGTCACAGTCTGCTGTCACATGGTCCAGTTTAGCTCCAAAACAATTATTTATTTTACTTTGCAAGGAAATATATGAGGAAATAAAACAATATGATAAATAATATAATAACATATTTCCACAAACATCCTTGATATTTGGACAGAAACTAATTTTCCCATTTGTCATCAACATTTGAACACATCATGATCAAATGTTATATTTTTGTCTAATCATCATTTTTCTGAGCTGTCATTGAACACATCATTATATACCTGTCACTGTCTGCTCATTAAGTCTTAAAGTTTGTTGAAATGTTTCAAAGTCATTCAGCAGACGCTTTTGTCCAGAGCCACGACCATCTGAGAGTCAGAACAACACGAGCAAGAATCTGAACCTGAGGAACAACGTTCAGGGCTTGAAGACCTCCGGCAGGGTGCCGGAAATCCGGCGTATGAATATTTTGGTGATTTAATATATATTTTTTTAATCTTAAACCAGTCGTTCAATGTGATAGTTCCAACTACCAACGATACTCAAGGTAACCAAGGCGTTCTAGCCAATCAGGGGCAGAGTAGGGCGGGCCTTAAGTTTTCAACATTTTGACAGCGTCAGCGGTGAGGAGCCAATTTGGCGTATACTGCTAACATGTATAACCGGCATGGTAAACCGGCGAGGAAACCTCAAGATGGGAAGCAGGAGTAAAAAATAAGTGGCGCTGGAGTTGGATAGAGGAGGCCGGAACAGGAGCCAGGAGCTTGTTTTTGTGTGCCGTTTTCCGGACTATTGTATGGCTGCAGCGAAAAAAAAAACTAGCTCGTCGTGACCCGGGTCACATAGCGTCCATGCGTGCTCTCTCTCACACATCGACCTCACCAGGAGCGACAGCTACAGGTACCACACAGCAACATCGATGAACAGGGGTTAAAGCTGGCCGGAGCCCTCCGGCTTATTCAAGTAAATTAATTAACCAATTCAAGTAGCACCACGGGCGACAGACCATTTTATCATGAACAGTCTGCATGGCTCTCTCATGAGCGCCGAGATGCTTAGTAAATCAGAGCGCATGATTAACAGAGACGGGCTGGAGGGTATGAACAGTAAATAATGCCAAAGATTATCCGTGAACTGCCAATAGATGCGGGCGCCTGAAGGAGCCTTGACGTCAATAAAAACTACTCTATTCTACGAGTGCGAGAGCATGGAGATATGAGCGCGAAGAGGTGTGCGGTGCGGTCCCGCTGAGCGTAAAGACGCGCAGCGCACGGGGCAGCGGTCCTGTGTGTATACCGTAAAACTCAACTCTCCTGAGCAGTCCAGCTCTGTTTTTCACCTTTTCTAAATAATAAACTCATCCTGCGGTTTCCTGCTTCGCTTATACTCCATGGTATCAGAGCAATCTGAAGGATCAAGCTCCAAATGCTGTCTGTTAGTGCAGTGGCTCTCAACCTGTGGGTCAAGGCCCTAAAGTGGGTCTCAGAGCTGTTTTCAGTGGACCGTGTATAAATCAGATAAAAATGTGGCAAAATGTCTTCAGTGTTCAGAGACCCGAGCAGACAAACTCCCGTACAGTTTATTTTACTCTGTTGTGCTGTATCAAGTAAATATTAGCTGTTCTCTCAGGATCTTGACATGTCTTGTTATCTTAGCAGATAAATTGGGGGTTGTCCTATGATGGACATTTGACTTGAGTTACAGTGGTATGAAAAAGTATCTGAACCTTTTGGAATTTCTCACATTTCTGCATAAAATCACCATCAAATGTGATCTGATCTTTGTCAAAATCACACAGATGAAAAAACAGAGTCTGCTTTAACTAAAACCACCCAATCATTTATAGGTTTTCATATTTTAATGAGGATAGCATGCAAACAATGACAGAAGGGGGAGGAATAAGTAACTGAACCATCACATTTAATATTTTGTGGCCCCCCCCTTTGGCAGCAATAACTTCAACCAGACGCTTCCTGTAGCTGCAGATCAGTCTGGCACATCGATCAGGACTAACCTTGGCCCATTCTTCTTAACAAAACTGCTGTAGTTCAGTCAGATTCCTGGGATGTCTGGCATGAATCGCTGTCTTGAGGTCATGCCACAGCATCTCAATGGGGTTCAAGTCTGGACTTTGACTTGGCCACTCCAGAACGTGTATTTTGTTCTTCTGAAACCATTCTGAAGTTGATTTACTTCTGTGTTTTGGATCATTGTCTTGTTGCAGCATCCATCCTCTTTTTAGCTTCAACTGTCTGACAGACGGCCTCAGGTTTTTCTGCAAAACATCCTGATAAACTTTTGAATTCATTTTTCCATTAATGATTGCAAGTTGTCCAGGCCCTGAGGCAGCAAAACAGCCCCAAACCATGATGCACCCTCCACCATGCTTCACGGTGGGGATGAGGTGTTGATGTTGGTGAGCTGTTCCATTTTTCCTCCACACATGACATTGTCTGTTCCTCCCAAACAATTCAACTTTGGTTTCATCAGTCCACAAAATATTTTGCCAAAACTTCTGTGGAGTGTCCAAGTGCCTTTTTGCAAACACTAAACGAGCAACAATGTTTTTTTTAGACAGCAGTGGCTTCCTCCGTGGAGTCCTCCCATGAACACCATTCTTGACCATTGTTTTACTTATCGTTGATGTGTGCACAGAGATATTGGACTGTGCCAGTGATTTCTGTAAGTCTTTAGCAGACACTCAGGGGTTCTTTTTTACCTCTCCGAGTATTCTGCGCTGAACTCTTGGCGTCATCTTTGGTGGACAGCCACTCCTTGGGAGAGAAGCAACAGTGCCAAACTCTCTCCATTTGTAGACAACTTCTCTGACTGTCGATTGATGAACATCCAGACTTTTAGAGATGGTTTTGTATCCTTTCCCAGCTTTATACAAATCAACAATTCTTGATCGCAGGTCTTCAGACAGCTCTTTTGAGCGAACCATGGTGCACATCAGACAATGCTTCTCATCAAGACAATTCTTACCAGGTGTGTGTTTTATAGTGGGCAGGGCAGCTTTAAGCCACTCATCAGTGATTGGGCACACACCTGACTTAAATTGTTTGGTAAAAATTGGTTTCAATTGCTCTTTAAGTCTCCTTAGGCAGAGGGTTCAGTTACTTATTCCTCCCCCTTCTGTCATTGTTTGCATGCTATCCTCATTAAAATATGAAAACCTATAAATGTTTGGGTGGTTTTAGTTAAAGCAGACTCTGTTTTTTCATCTGTGTGATTTTGACAAAGATCAGATCACATTTGATGGTGATTTTATGCAGAAATGTGAGAAATTCCAAAAGGTTCAGATACTTTTTCATACCACTGTATCTAGAAAAACAACTTACATGTTATAATGGGAAATAGTGCGTTAAGATTTATGGATGTGTGATCTTCCAGTGCTCTTATTATTTGATGTTTAAAACATTTCTTCGCCAGTCTCTCTTTGCACAAAAATGTTATTTTCTATGTTTTTTTTTAAGCAAATTAAAGCGGTAAATATTTCTGAGATCTTGATCATGATGACTTAACATGGTGAATATTACTCAGGACAGAGCTGTAGAGATCCACCACTTCACTGTAAGTTTTATCTAAAAAGTGAAAATATCAACCTTTTGAAGGGCCTTTTTCTTCCAATTCCCAAACTCATTATGTGACCAGAATGTAAGCATGCATAGATAGATGCTTTATTATGCAGTTATGCTGTCCTGTAATTCTGCTAATTCTGTTTCTCTCAAAATGCATCAGATTGATGCTTTTAAAAATGAAATATTCCAAATTTTCTTACGGGGGAGCATGCCCCCGTACCCCCCTAGAGGGGTCATAGCCTCCTAACATTTTTTAACCCTGACCTGTTTTCATGCCAGATATTTTGTCCTTGTGTAGCCTTTGTGTTTCACTCACCTGTGTGTCTGCAAAGGTGTGGTTTTCACCTAAGGCCATGTCTGAGTCCCTGTTTTGGGCTGTTAGTTTGCAGCCCCCCCCCCCCCCCCCCCCCCCCGCTGCATAAAAATTTTCAGGCTCAGGACTTTTTCCTGCTTCAAGCCCTGAACGTTAGTAAGAGCAGCAAACTGCTTCAAGTCCATTTGGACACACCAGCTGACATGTGGAGCTCCAGGCACAGACATTTTTATTTATACCAAGAAGGAGATCATCTTTAATATGGAGAGCAACAATGACATAAAGATAAAAAAGGTAATTGAATAATTGAATACATGTATAAATACATATATAAATATATTTTAGTAATACACATGTGCGCGGCAATTGTGTGATCCAAGATGGCCACGCCCATGTCTCCGCGTTCGTTTCGTGCCTGACCCTTAGAGAAGATTGAATCATTGCTGTCTGTCAGTAAGTCTGCATTTCATATTTTAAAGGTTAATTTACAAAACACCCCTTTTTGGAGAGGAAACAAAACTTTCGTCAAGTTTTTTTTATCGATTTTCACCACCACTGGTACTCACCTGTCAAGTCGCAGGCTGTGGGGCTACAGCTGGGGTTCAATCTCGCAATTTCTGTCGGGGATCGCTCAACAGATCACTGGTTGTTGTATCTACTCTCTCGGGGGTGTCCTGTACCAGGCCAGCAGAACTGAGGAGCTATCACCCAGGCTTGGACCAGCTGGATCCTTGCCGGCTTTACCTGTCCGAGCCCCCGCCTCCAGGTGCCCCATGGGGGAGAAGGACTCCTAGCTGCGGCCGCTACCATCCTCTGCCGCTGCTGCCCATCTGGTGTCCTGGCTGCGCCGTGTGCCGGTTACTGGACGTGAGGACTAGGCGATCGTCTGTCTACTACAGCCGGTGTTTACCTGGATCGTCCAGCTCTGCTGCCATTCTTCTGGATGTCAACGCTGTTAGCTGCTCGCTAGCCTGTTAGCGGCTAACCGTGTATCCTGGAGTCACATCTGCCAAGAGGTGGTTGTTCACGGGGTGATTAGCTGCTTGGTTAGCTCCCAGTGACTAGTTAGCACCTTCAGCTCGAGATGACAGGCTGCCGCTTTGGCTCACTGCAGCTGGCCAGCGCGTTAGCCTCTGGTGTTTTGCTGTTAGGCCTTTGCCAGGCCGTCAAGCGTCCCTCATAGGAGTCGCAGTGGCTCCAGCTACACCCACGGCATCAGGACCCTTCATCAGGTGACAACTTCAGATCTCTCCTTTAACCCAAATCAATAATAATGACTTCAGCACTGGCACTGCCTTTGGTTCTCCTGCTTATCCCTGGATCGATTTTCCACGTGTGTGGCGGTGTACCCGATCAGGTGCCCCGCCCACCTCTGTGTTTACTCAGTTCAATCACTGACAGCTGGTCTTTGGCCCCTGCTGAGCTGTCAAGACTATCACTGACATTTTCTGATGATTTATATTTAAACTTCTTCAATCAGCTTCTGTGGTGTAATTCATTTTTGATGAATTGCTTTAATACTACTGAAATTTCCTCTCTTGATCTTGGGAGGCCAAAAAATCTTGTTTCTGTGACATCATGTCATGTCATGTCATGTCAAGCGAAACATTTTCTTCCTGCTTTTACTACTGCTGCTAGGTCAGGCCTAGGTATTCTTCATTTAATTGTCAGGAGTCTGCTCCCAAAGCTGGATCTTGTTAAAATCTGGGTTCAGTCAACAAATACTGACATACTTGTCCTGTCAGAATCCTGGCTTAGTAAATCAGTCCCAGATGAAGACATTGCTATTAATGGGTATAATGTTTTCCGGTGTGATCGACCCAGGAAAGGTGGCGGGGTAGCAATATATATTCGAAATTCATTTAATGTTACCCTCCTGTCCTCACTTTCCATTTGTAAGCAGTTTGAAGCCCTTGCTCTGAAGCTGGATTTCACTCATGGCCAGACCCTCAACATCATAGGGTGTTATAGACCTCCATCTGCCTCCACTGATGCTCTATCTTCGCTTGTGTCATTTGTGGCTGGGTTAAACTCCAGTGAACTTCTTTTGGTTGGGGATCTAAACCTTGACTGGTTGACTTCGTCATCAGACAACCTTAAATCAGTCTATTTACTAAATCTAACTCAACTAGTAAATTCCCCAACCTGGCCAAACAATAAAAAACACTCGAAATCATCCTTAATTGATTTAATATTAACAAATGCCCCCCAGAAATACACAAACACAGGTGTATTTGCAAATGATTTGAGTGATCACTGTGCCATTGTGGCAGTAAGAAATACAAAACTGCCAAGACCCAAGCCACATATTCTCTTCAAAAGAGATTTAAAAAACTTTTGTGTGCAAGCTTTTTTACATGACCTGGCTGTTTTTAAATGGAGCATAACTTCTCTTTTTTATGATGTTGAGCTGGCCTTGACTTTCTTTTAGGATGAGTTCATTCGCATCATTAATAAGCATGCTCCCATCTGGAAATTCAGGGTTAAGGGATGGAAAATTCCTTGGTTTTCTACCGCTTGGGCAAGGGCTCGAAAATCAAAATCAGAGGCAGATTGGCTCAACTCCCATCAGCTTCGCAATAAATGCAGTGCTCAGATAAAAAAAGCAAAGTCTGACTTTTACTTGACTGAATCTACAAAAAATTTTAACAACCCTAATAAGTTTTGGCAGGTCATGAAATTAAACAGTCATGTAATGACCAATGACCTGCCAAGCTCTTTAATTACAGATCCTGGTCCCCTGTCTGGTAAGACAGCCATTTTAAATTATTTTAATGATCATTTTATCTCTGCTGGCTCCTTGTTTGAGTCTTTAAATCCTGAGCTGACTAAAGATGACCCACCCTGTGTAAACTCACCCTTGTTCCCGACATCGACAAGTGGTGGCACCATCAGCCCTTTTGAGTTTACTGCTGTGACTGCCTCTGAGGTTCAGACTGCTCTGAAGAGACTGGATACAGGAAAAGCTGCTGGGCCTGATAATGTCGATCCTTTTTTTAAAAAATTGGCTGCTGACTTTATTGTTGAGCCTCTGGCACATATTTTTAACCTGAGTTTTATCAGTAATAAAATCCCTAAAGTTTGGAAATCTGCTTTTATTCTCCCCCCTGTTAAAAGAGGGGGAACCCAGTAATGTAAATACTGTAACTGTATATAGTAATGTAACTATAGACCAATTTCCAAATTATGTGTTTTAGCAAAGTTGTTTGAAAGGATCGTCAGTGATCAGTTAAAGGATTTTTTAGAGTCAAATAATATTTTATCATCTTTTCAGTCTGGTTTTAGAAAACAGCACAGTACTGTTACAACTGGTCTTAACGTTTTTAATGATTTTATCGAGGCTCTGGACAGTAAGAAATATTGTGTAACTCTTTTTATTGATCTTTCTAAAGCCTTTGACACAGTAGATCACAAACTCTTGACGAAAACGTTACATAACATTGGCATTTCTAAATCTGCCACTCATTGGTTCAGTGAGTATTTAACAAACAGAACACAGTGTGTGCAGGTGGCTGGATCCACCTCTGCTGTTCTGGATGTTTCCAAAGGGGTACCCCAAGGCTCAGTCCTTGGACCCATTTTATTTTCAATATATATCAATAGTTTGTGCTCTACTGTGTCAAATGCATTTTATCACTTTTATGCTGATGATATCATTATTTATTGCTTTACATCCTCACTCACTCAGGCTTTTGAGTTTTTACAAACTGCTTTTAATGTTGTTCAATCTCATCTGAGAAGTCTAAAACTGGTTTTAAACGCTGAAAAGACAAAGCTCATGGTCGTTTCAAACTCAGGTGAGTTAACAGTGATAACTGAACAAGGAAACCCAATTGCTGGTCTCCAATTATAAGTACCTGGGTTTTCTTTTGGATCATGAGCTTTCTTTTAAAGCACACATTGCTGGCTTAATCAACAAACTCAGGGTCAAGCTTGGTTTCTTCTACCAAAACAAATCTTGTTTCTCACTCAGAGCCCAGAAACTGCTTGTGTCAGCAACATTTGTTCCCCTGATTGATTATGGAGATGTGCTGTATTTCGGTGCGCCTCTAAAATGTCTCCAGTCATTAAACACTGTTTATCACAGTGCATTGAGGTTTGTCACAGGTGATGGCCGCCATGTGATCTTTACATTACATCTGGTTTGCCCTCTTTAAATGGCGAAGGTATACGCACTGGCTGACATTGATATATAAAGCAATTCTTGGCTTAGTTCCATTGTACTTATGCTCTCTTCTGCGGAGAACTACAAGCCACTATGCCTTATGGTCCTGTGATGTCTTCCATCTTTCTATGTAAGAACTGAACTTGGGAAGAAAGCGTTCAGTTTTGCTGCTCCAACAGCATGGAACTCTCTACAGACTGAACCGAAGCTCTCAGAGCTCATCTCACTTGGAGCCTTTCGATCCCTGTTGATGGATAAACAGCGTGAAACCATTAAACAGTGCCTGTGTTTCTGAATAGTTATGTATGTTTAATAATCTTCTGTCCTTTACGGCACTTCTCTAATTCACAAAAATATATTTCTAATCATTTTTATGTTGTATACTGTTTCTAGTAATATGTTTCTACCATGACATGTGTTGCTGACCTCTTGGCCAGATCACCCTTGTGAAAAAGATCATGATCTCAATGGGTTTTTTTACCTGGTTAAAGGTTAAACAAATAAAACGGGCTTTTTTGTGTTTTTCCATTTACTTATGAATTTTTGTTTAATTTATTTATGTTTATATATTTCAACATTTACTTTTTATTTTACGCGTTTACTTAAATATTTATTCCTTTAGTCATACATTTATTAAATTATTTCCACATTTATTTATTTTTTAATTTATTTGTTTTTCTTTAGTTCTCCATTTATTTATAAATTTCCACATGTTCATTTATATATTCCTGTAATTCTACATTTCTCCATTTATTCATTTCTGTATTTCTGTGCCCCTATGTTAATAAGGTAGGCGGTCCTAGCTCAGTCTAAAGACAGATTGGTCAAGTATGTGAAGCAGACCAAAGCCAATGATTTGTAATCCCATGATTGATGACACCAGCTGGCTAGCTTGCATTCATCACTACATGCAATGGCTTCCAGTGGATATATCTGCTACTTTATTAACTTTAGCTGAATTAGCCACTTCTGTTTTTCCTGTTTTTGTGCAGTTGTAAACGCGCCTCACCCATCTCCACAGCCTGCTGGCTGTGCAGCTTTACACCCAGACACCCAGTGGACGGGAGGTTTCTGCCAGGAACATGTTGAGATGCTGAATACAGAAAAGCCAAAAACTCCTCCTTTATCTCCAATAAAACTCTAATTCATTCATGTCATTTCTGCATGTTTTATCAAAAGATGAATAAATAAATGTAGAAATACAGGAATAAATAAATTACTGTGGAAATAAATCAAAAAATGTATGAATGAATATATAAATTTATAAACAAACACATGTAGAAATATAGATATACACAATTAATAAATACAAATAGAAATGCGTAAATAAATAATTGAGTGGAGATATATCAGGAGGAGCTCAAAGAAGGTTGAAATGTCAGCAGATCAGATATCAGCAAAAATCCACCATCATGCATCCCTACATATGATCAGTCAAACATCTGGACATGAAGATTCTTCAGTTAATAATCACACACAGAAGATCTACAATAGAAACAAAGAAAACATGAACTTACCTCAGAATCTCCAGTCTACAGTTTGGACTCTGCAGAAAATCACACAGCAGCTTCACTCCTGAATCAGGAAGTTTGTTGTTGTTCAGTTCCAGCTCTCTCAGATGGGAGGGGTTGGACTTCAGAGCTGAGGCTAAAGAAGAACAGCTGATCTCTGACAAACTGCAGTCCTCCAGTCTGAATAAAGAAAAGAGAATGAAGAGAAAAACTATTTAGGATCCAATCAGATGTGTCCACATCACACAGTCTGCTCAGCAGAGCCAATCAGCTGCTGCTCTGCCTCCTGTCATAACATTACACATAAGTAGGGATGTCCAATATCTTCATCATCATGTTGGTGTCGGCAGATATGAGCTCAAGAGTTCATCATCAGGATCACAGATCTGAACATTTCTGCCTAAATGTAAGGCCCATATATCAGCCGGACATCTGAGCAGAATGTGAAGGAGCTGAATCATGAAGATGATGAAGTTTGAATCAGAACCATCAGACCTTCCTCACATCAACACTTTGACTCCTTCATCCTCATCCACTAAACTCTCCAGTGTGCTCTAAAGACTCAAGTCTGAGCTCTAAACTACAGATAGTTTCATCTGTCACACTTGAGAAGAATGTGTTTGGATGTTATTTGAAGCTCTTTGTCAGGATGTTCTCAGAGGACCACCCTGCTGTTTCATCACAATGATTTCACTCTGTTCACTTCACACTCATGTCTGTGCGTGGTCCTCACTGCTCTGATGATCATCAACTATAAAGCCCTCATATAAACCACGTCTGTCTCTGTCAGCTTTGGCCTGTTTTATTCACACTTCTTCAGAAATCAGCTGCCCATCAGCCTCTGCTAAAACTTGAAGTATTAGTCTTCCTAAACAGACTAAATCAGGAATCAAATCTGTTTGTGCTCAACACAAAGTCTGACTTTAGCTCTAAACAGATTTGTGTCTAAACTCAAACTGATGACTGTCATGCCTTTGCAGAGCTGCTGTTTCTGACTCTGTTTCTCCTTCTTTTCAGGAGGACAAACAACATGTTTATCTCCTTCTTCTCCTGCCATGCTGTCAGTCTGCAGCTCACACAAGTGTCCTCTCTTTCATGTCCCACCATGTCCTAAACTCTGTCCTTAAAGCCAATATTTACCAAACTTGGATTTCTTTGGACTGTGCAGTGTGAAAGGTTGTGAGCTCAGTCCGTCTGTGATCACAGTGGCTGTAGGTGTGCTGGAGAAAATCTGAACCCAATTCAGAAATGATTCCCCAAAGACAAAGTTTGGCATTGTGGACAGAAGAAATGAGCAGGTGACTCTATCCTGGCCTTTTCTGAGTCTAATGTGACTCTGATGGATTTGGTTTGATGGTGTGAAGAAGAGTCTATCAATTTGAAAATGTCACAATCTCAGTCTCAACCTCCAGCCTGCCACATTCCTGCTGCAGCCTAATCAGCTCAACTCAACACACCTGCGCTCCCGCTCACAACTGCTCCTCATCTGCTGCAATCAGGCCAACTACTTAAACCCCAGCTCCACATACAGTCAGTGTCAGACTGTCTTCGCCTTCATGCTGACCACTCCAGACCTGTCTTCCGGATTGATCACCCGTTGCCAACAAGTTTTGTTCCTGACTCTGCCTTTAACGCCTGACCCTTGGCTTGACTGCAAGGTACCGACTAGCTTCTGTTCTTAACTCACCCGTCTGCCTGAGTCCCGGCTATTGGTCCTGCCTTCCATCTCTGACGCCGAGTTTTCGCCTGTGTGATCTGTAGTGGCCTGCCTGGTATGTGATCCTTCTGCCTGTACTCGACGTTGAGATTCCACCTGTGTCCTGATCTGTGTTGGCCTGCCTGGTATTTGACCATCCTGCCTGTCTTCGACAACGTGAGTACGCCTGTGAATCCCAATCAGTGGTGGCAGCCTGGTTTCTGGTTTTCCGGTGCATCCCTGCTCGCCCAGCAAAGTGAGTTCAGTCTTACTCTGTGTCTTCTTCCTGAACGCCTCTGCTCATCAAACGAGAATGAATCCATTCCCAGCCCTTCTGAACATCTTTGCCCGCCAAGCAAGAGTGTTTCCAGTCAGAGTCTTCCTGAACGCCTCCACGTCACCCTGCTAAGTGTGAGTCCAGTTCTGGGTTTCCTGAAAGCCTCTGTTTGCCCTGTGTGAGAGTGTCGTCAGCATGGCTAAGTGGTCTGCTCTTTGGGCTTCACTCCAAGGCTCGCGGGTTTGATTCCCGCTCAATCCTCAGCTGATCATCTTTAAAGACTGTGTCCAATCATCAGCTGTTAATCTCCTGTGTGGTCGAGTGGATAGAACACTCGACTGCAATTCAAGGCTCGCGGGTTTGATCCCCGCTCTGAACTGTGTTAATCCAAGTCTGTGAATAAAGTCTGGTTACTATTTGCACATTACTTCTGGGTCCTTCCTGCAACCGTGTCAGAAAAGTCTGCCTGTATTATTGGAGGAACGTCTACCTTTGAGGAAGCTGCTCTGATCAGGATGATGATGGATGAGAAGACTTTTTCACTTCTGTGTGCAAGTGTTTTGGGGAGGGTTTTCACATCTACAGCTTTAAATGAAGTGACTGAAGAGCACTTACAAAATTTATGTCATCAGAACATCAAAAAACAGAAGCACTACTTTTGTTTTTCAGACTTAATAAATATTGTCGTATTAAAAATATGTAGTTCATATAAAGTTATTGTCATCTAACTCTTCCTTAAATGTTTAATTGATTTTAGTTTAATTCTTTCTCCTACTGTTAAAGACCCAGTAAAGCAAAAATAAATTTGTGTTTTAAGTTTTTCATACCACAGAAGCATGTGTCATTGACCACTGAGCCAAATTTGAAAGATTAAAAATATTGCTAAGTACATAAAATTGGGTCTCAAAATCATGCAAAAACAAGCACTGCTCTCTACAGTGAAACGCTGGGGGCGTGTCAGTTAGAGGCGCTGGAACCACACCCACATGAGGGAGGGGAGGGGGGCATCCATTCACTGTACAGGGACATAACCTGCAGTAACAATGGAAGCTGGCAAAACCCTCATTTTATCAGCTGGAAAGGCATTATTAATGATTTAAATATACAAAAGCATGAGCAGATTCATGCAGCACTGACAGTAATCCAAAAAAATCATAATTTTGACAGGCTGACATGTTACAGCAGTGGTTACTCTTACTTATACTTTCTTCACCCAGTTACTTTTCTTTACTCTATTACCAGCTGTAGCTTTAGTTTTTAAATAACTGCATTAAATGTTTTCTGCATGCTCACAGAAAATGATAAAAGCCTCTTTCTTTATAAGCAACTAATGTCCGTGAGGATAAAACACATGGCGCTAATTTTACATACAAATGTAAAACCCAGTCATGTATTTCCTTGTCACAGCTATGTTGGTGATATAAAAAATACCTTTGGTTATTCATTATGTTCTCATATGGACTCCACTCAGTGAATGAAGCCAAACAATGTCATAATTACAAGCAAAAACATTTATTAACATTACATGAGCAAGGCTGGATGCACGATGTGAAATATAAAACACTCTTGCTCTATGGCGCGGAGATGACACCTGCTGTCTGCGGGATGGAGAGGCTCGGGGTGTGTGCATGACGCCTCGGCCGTGATGGCGCGGCTCAGCGGTGTGTGCATGACACCGCGGCAGTGATGGTGCGGCTCGGCGGAGTGTGCATGACGCCACGGCCGAAATGGCGCACACGGTCGGCGGGATGGAGAGGTTCAGGGGTGTGTGCATGATGCCACGGCCGTGATGCCGCGGCTCGGCGGTGTGTGCATGACGCCGCGGCAGTAATGGTGCAGCTCGGCGGTGTGTGCATGACACCGCGGCCGTGATGGCGCACACGGTCGGCGGGATGGAGAGGCTCGGTTCAGCCCAGTTAATGGACTCTTCAGAGTTCAGAAATTCAGTCTTTACCTTGTGATAGTTTTTTCTAACTGTCGGGGGTAAAGTGGGCGCTGTGAATTTTAGGAGGAGACATGACTGGTTAGCTGACTAGTTGACTGCTAGCTAGTTAGCCGAGAGCGAGTGGTACGCTGATTGTATTATACTTTGAAGCAGCAGGGGCGGGATTATGGTAATGGGGGGCTGCGTTACGTAACACGGCCCCCTGATTTCTGACACGCCCATTTAATCCAGATGACTGAAAAGGTGAAAAACAGTTTGTGAAGCCTAGCTCCAAAATTAAGTTCTGCATAGCTGAATGGCTTTCACATGTTTTAAAGAAATATATTTACAACCTATTTAATGTGTTAAGAAGAAAATGGCTGAAATTGCTTTACTGGGTCTTTAAAGGTACAGTGTGTATTATTAAATGCTAAAATAAAAAAAATAAATAACAGACTTGGTAAAAATGGAATAGATTACTTAAAATTATATTTAAATTAGTTTCTAATCAGCCTTTAATAATTAATGTTTTGTTTTCGTTACCTTAGAATAAGTCATTTATATCTAAATAGGAGCGGGTCGTCTCTTATGGTGGCTTCCATCTTGCGTCGCCATCTTTTCTACCGTAAGTCAGAACGGACAAACCAAACGCTTTCGCGTTTTTTTGTTGACGCCTACCGGAAATGCACAGTTGTAAAATAGACGAAGAAGAAGAGAGTGATTACCAAGCAGCTGTGCTAATACAAACAAACATGGAGGACCACACGTACAATTTGCCATCAGTGGAGCATGAATAATTGTCAAAGAAACGAAAACGGGATGAAGCCAAATGCAATCGGAACAGGCTATGACAAAAAAACAGGGTCAACATCGGCGCTGCCTTTCCCAGATAGAAGCCCCAACAGAGATATTTGATAGCCTGGTGTGCGTTTGGTCTGGCGGAGGTTTTTCTGAGGCCGTTTGGTCTGAGAAATGACACAGAGGTTTTCCTGAGACTGAGGATGTCCTAAAATGTACACCGTACATTGGGGGAGAGAGTGAGAGTGAGTTTATAGTCATCACTTGAGTTTTGCGATACGCTGGAAGGACTTGTTGATGACACCATGTTGAAAAAACACTTTTTGTCCTTGGAAGGCCACGTAGCTCCGACAGGGAGGGGGGAGCGCCGGAGTGCTGCAATCTCAAACCTCACCTTTAGATGTTGCTAAAAACTACACACTGTACCTTTAATATTTTAACTTTGTGAGGAACAGATACAAGGCTGTGGCCCCCACCCATTCAGCTGACAAGCCCCTCCTCAAACGAGCCCCAGTGAGTAAAACTGTTAAAGTTTGGGATGAAGAGGCTGATCTGAGGGGTATTGCACAAAAGTAGGATAAATACATCCAGGATAAATGAGCAGGCGCGGCTTCAATAAACCTGGTCGACGCTTTCTCGGATTAATTGGTTGCACGTTTGGCAAGCCAGGATGAAAAGACGCGGCTTATTCAAGTCAGGTGTGGATCAGTGGGATAAGTGCGCGTTCACAGCTTTCTTAAGAAGACCACGAGATCGATCACAGAATCACAGATTGAAAATGGAACAAGAACATGCATCTTTCTTCACGCGGGATGAACAGACAATGCTTCTTCAACAATATGAAGAAGTAAAACAAATTATCCACAAGAAAGGCAACACGAGTGTAGTAAAAAAGGAGAGGGAAAAATCAATCAATCAATCTTTATTTGTATAGCGCCAATTCATAACAAGTGTTATCTCAAGACACTTTACAATAGAGCATAAAGCTCTTCATTTTATGGATACACATATATGCATAGATACATACATACAAAAATACACACATGCATATATATATATATATATATATATGTATATATATATATATATATATATATATATATATATATATGTATATACAAATATATACATCCAACACCCAAAATGAATCCATATAGCCAATCATGAATCCCTTCATCATGGCGGCAAGAAAAAACCTTCTGTTAAGCAGCAGGAAATCTTGAATGTGGATCCCAGTCTCATGATGAACAGCAAATCCACACCATGCTGTAATGGGTGTGCGGGCAAAGGAAGGGAGGTAAGAGGAGACAAGTGGACTAAAGTAAGAACTAAAGTTAGGGACAGGTTCATGAACCACAGACCTGTCATCTGATTTATTAGAGGTTAGCCTCTTGAGATGCTACATCTCATTTTCAGGAGGGTCCTCATGTCTAAGTGGTAGTGGTGATCAACTTATAGAAGTATAATCTGAGATATTCTTACTGAAAATAAGAATTTATGGTAGTGACGAACTCATGGGTGCCCAGACCAAAAGTGCATCCCAACCTTATTTGTCTCCGTTAAGTATAAATGTGTTAAAGGCCTCTTGAGATGTGACATCCCATTTTCAGAGGGACCTCATGCCTATTTGGTAATTAAAAAGTAGATACTGTAGATGTATTGATCATGGATATGGAGATCATGCTAATATCTACATGAACAGCTATAATGATAATGGGAATGGAGTGTTCCTAATAAAATGGCCAACTCTGTGTCATGTTTATAATTGTAGTTTTGAGGCTTCATGACTTCACAGCAGCAGGCAGTCTCCACCAAGGATCCCAGGCCACCTACAAGACAAGAGCCAGAGACGAGTACAGGAGCAAACAAAAGGGGCAAAAGCAGATGCAGAGAGAGAGAGAGAGAGCCCATTGTGCCAGATCCCCCCCCCCTCCCCCAGGCAGTCTTGGCCTATTGCATCTAAACTATGAGTCTAATTTATGAACTACTTTATAAACTATAAGCTGGTCCCTAACTGAAAGCTTTATCAAAGAGGAATGTTTTAAGTCTAACCTTAAAGGTAGAGAGAGTGTCAGCCTCCCGAACTGTGGTCGGTAAATTGTTCCAGAGAAGAGGAGCCTGATAACTGAAGGCTCTACCTCCCATACTACTTTTGGCGATTGATGGTACCACAAGTAGGCCAGCATTTTGGGAATGTAATGTTCTAGAAGGGTTTTACGGCACTGCAAGCTCTTTAAGATAGACTGGTGCCTGTCCACTGAGAGCTTTATAGGTGAGGAGAAGAATCTTGAATTCTATTCTATATTTAATGGGAAGCCAATGCAGAGAAGCTATTACAGGAGTAATGTGATCTCTTCTCCTCGTTCTAGTCAGTACACGTGCTGCAGCATTTTGGACCAGCTGAAGCGTCTTAAGCGACTTGCTGGGACAGCCTGAAAGCAGAGAATTACAATAGTCCAGTCTAGAGGTAACAAAAGCATGGACTAGCTTTTCAGCATCGCTCTGGGACAGGATAGGCCTGATTTTAGCGATGTCACGTAGATGAAAAAAGGCTGTTTTTGAAATTTGCTTAATGTGAGACTTAAGGATAAATCCTGATCACATAGCACTCCTATTGTAGATTTCTAACAGTTGTGCTTGGTGTCAGGCTAATGCCATCTATGGCAGTTAAATCACTAGAAAAGGATTCTCTAAGGTGTCGAGGACCCAGCACAATGATCTCTGTCTTGTCTGAGTTAAGAAGAAGAAAATTTCTGGCCATCCAGGTTCTGATGTCCTTTAAACAGGCATCTAGTTTATCTAAGTGGTTTGTCTCACCTGGCTTCAGTAATACATAAAGGTGTGTATCATCAGCGTAACAGTGATAATTAACATAATATTTCCTCATGATATCACCAAGGGGAAGCATATATATAGAGAAGAGAATTGGACCTAGCACTGAACCTTGAGGAACCCCGTAACTTACTTTAGTGTACACAGAGGACTTGTTCACGTGTACAAACTGATATCTATTAGATCAGTAGGACTTAAACCAATTTAAGGCAGTCCCTGTAATCCCAAGTAACATCTCTAATCTCTGTATAAGAACATCATGGTCAATGGTGTAGAAAGCAGCACTAAAATCTAACAAAACAAGAACAGAGAGCAGTCCTTCATCTGAAGCTGAAAGTAGATCATTGGTTACTTTAACTAGAGCAGTCTCTGTGCTGTGATGAGCTCTAAATCCTGACTGAAAGTCCTCAAGCAGGCTATTGTCTTGAAGGAAGTCACCTAGCTGATCAGCTACTACTTTCTCCAGGATCTTTGAGGCAAATGGAAGGTTAGAAATAGGCCTGTAGTTGCTAATGTTCCTGAATCGAGGTTAGGTTTTTTAAGGAGGGGTTTGATTACTGTTGTTTTAAAAGACTGTGGTACGTAGTCTGTTGATAGAGATATATTTACTGTCTCCAGCAACAATGGACAAACTATAGGAAAGACCTCCTTGAACAGTTTCGTTGGGATCAGGTCTAAAAGGCAGGTTGATGATGTAGAGGAGGAGACGAGGGAATTTAGCTCCTGAAGGCTAATCGCAGAGAAACTGTCTAACTCAGGCCTTACTACTACTACATTTAAAGGTACGGCAGGTTCAGCTGGAGATAAAGAGTTGCTAATTTTATCTCTAATTTTCAGAATTTTATCATTGAAAAAGCTCATAAAGTCCTCACAGCTCAGGGCTAGAGGAATCACAGGCTCAATAGAGCTCTGACTCTGTGTCAGCCTGGCTACAGTGCTGAAAAGGTATCTGGGGTTGTTTCTATTTTCTTCAATAAGTGAGGAGTAGTAGGCAGCTTGAGCATGTTTTAAGGCCCTCATTTAGTTATTATGACTCTCTCGCCAAAGTATATGTGACTCTTCCCTTTTATCAGAGAGCCACATTCTCTCTAATTTACAGCTGTTTGTTTCAGTGTACGAGTTTCTGAGTTAAACCAAGGAGCTGTCCTCTGACGTTTAATAATTTTTTGTCTCAGTGGGGCAATTGAGTCCAAAGTGGATCTTAGTAGACTGGCTGAGTCATCAACAAGCTGATCCAGCTGAGTGGGGCTAAAGCTAATATCACAGTTATCGGTTGACCAATTTATTGAGCTTAAGGCAGTAGGAATGGCTTCTTTTAATTTAGCCACGGCACCACTGGACAGATTTCTACTGCTCACAGTTTTGCTGCAAAACACAGAATCTTCCAGGAGGATGCTAAAAGTTACTAAGAAGTGGTCGGATAAAAGTGGATTTTCAGGAAAAACTTTCAGTTCATTAATATCAAGGCCACATGCTCAAACCAAATCAAGGGTGTGATTGAAACGATGGGTAGCTTCACTAACAGACTGAGTAAAGTCAACTGAGTCTATTAATGACATAAAAGCTGAGCTAAGACTATCACTTTCTTTGTCGACATGAATCACCATGGTAACTTGTCCAGGAAAAACTTGACCAGCTTTTGTTCAACCGACTTGAGGCTAACTTCATCCAGGATAACCAATGTTTGCTGGCTTAATCCCTGATCCTGGTTTTGTGCAATACCCCTCAGGTGCTTCAGGACTGCCTCAGCTCTACAACCTGGGATGTGTTTAAGACTGCTGCTTTGAGGGAGGACTGTTCTGTGGACTTAGAGGAATATGCATCAGTGCCCAGCTACAGCAGGTGCTCTGATAACATTGTCCACACCAAGCACTGCAAAATATATCCAAATCAGAAACCTTGGATAAACAGTAAAGTACACTCCATGCTTCTGCACACTCCACTGCAGTTTCCTCTGGTGACACAGATGGACACAAAAAGGCCAGAAATGACCCACACAGATCCATCAGGGAAGCCAAAAGGCAGAACAGACTGAAGCTGGAGGGGTACAACCATGCCTTAGACCCCTGATGCATGTGGCAGGGCCTGAAACACATCACTGATTTGCAGCAGAGGAACAGCAGGGTCACAGCAACCACAACACATCACCAGCTGCACTCACTTCAGCTGTAATGAAGAGTTAGAGAAGATGGTCCTGTCACACAGAAAGAGAACATCCCAGACACAACAGAGCCTCTAATCTGCATATCATCATAACCGCTCCACTGATGAGGTCAATGCAGCCATCCACACAGCCCTGCCACACCTCAAACACAGGGACACATGTGCTCAAAAGCTGTTTGTGGACTACAGTTCTGCTTTAACACCATCAGCCCCAGCAGACTGACTGAAAAACTCTCCAACCTCACACTGACATCCTCCCTCTGCTGCTGGGTCCTGGACTTTCTCACAGACAGACCCCAGGCAGCAAGAGCTGGTACCAGGATATGCAGCACCAGGACACTGAGCACAGGGACTCCCCAAGGCTGTGTGCTCAGGCCACTGCTGTATACCCTCTTCATCTACGACTGCTTCCCCTCCCAGAGAAACACCTCCATCATCAAGTTCACTGATGACACCACTGTCATTGACTGATCACCGGTGGAGAAGAGACAGCCTACAGGGAGGAGGGGGCTCAGCTGGTCTCCTGGAAATGATTATGGACCCCAAGAAGAGGAGAGACCAGCAGTTACAGTCCTGTTACACATCCACAGGACTCATGTGGAGAGGCTGAAAACCTTTACCTTTAAACCTGCCCAAAACAAAATTTATGCTGTTTGGTATCTGAAAGTATGTACACACGTACATGTAGTACATGTACAAGTTAGCATAGAAAGCTTGTATGTAAATAAATGTCTTGATGTTACAATAGACCATAAGATCAACTGTAAACCTCGTATACCATATCTAACTGCAGAAGTAGCTCAGAGTGTTGGAGTGAACCAGAGACCTTATAAATGAGAACTCATTGCATATACCTCATTACTCACTTGTATTTCCATATTTTGATTATTGTACTGAAGTATGGGGCAATACCTATAAAACCAACCTATAACCATTTACACACACTTCAAAAAAAGAGCTGTAAGTATAATAATGGAGTACTTATAAAGTCACATATATTAAACTTCAGGGATCTGGCAGATTTTAAAACAGTACTAATTATATACAAAAAAATAATTTACTCCCAGTATACATAGAAACACTTTTCACAGCCAAAAAAGGGCGGCAATACAATAGAGGGACACTAAACATGAAAAAGCACTTTGGTTGAGCAAATCTTAAAAATACTGTAAGTGCATTTCTCATTGTGAGGTGGTTTTGTGGATTAATACTGAAGATAACATCAAGCTGAGTTAAAATATCATACAATTCAAAAAGATGTATACTAACCATGTTTTCAGTCAATATATCAATGAACAATGGAACACTATAGGTAAAAGTGAACTGTAAACTGTGTGTTCTCTTCTGATGTATTTTTTTATTTTTTCAAATGAAAAAGTATTTTTTATTGTGTTGCTCATGGATTAGTGACACACTGATGAAAAATTGGGTAGGACAAGACAAGCCGAGCTTCTTCCTACACAATTTCAGACATCAAACAGCATTAATACTTAAAGAATTTCTCTATATAATGTTTTCACTTGTTTGTTTTTAACTTTACTACTTTCAATATGCCTATGTTCACAATAAAGATTTTCAAATCAAATCAAATCAAACTCCTCTGCACTCTGATCAGAGAGGATTTTACCTGGACACACAAAACTCAGCAGATCATCAGGAAGGCTCAGCAGAGACTCTTCTTCAGGAAGATGAGACTCATTTCCATTTTTTTTTCTCATCAGACTTCTGAATTGTGGACTTTAACTGAACTTTTGGACAATAACTGAATTTCATCTACCTGCACTAATTGCAGTTTTTGGCAATGCTAATTCTTGCACACTAAGATGTCCTATTTGATTAAATGTGTACAATTTTTAGTAAATATTTCTATTTTTTAATCATTTTTTATGATTTATATGCTAGGTTATGAGGTGGTGGGAAAATAAATATCTTGAGTCTTGAACAAAATTTTTGAAAAAGTTTGTTAAAAAATATTTTAAATAAATCGTCAAGATGGTGCTGGATCATCAAAATGCCCCTGATTCTTAGTGATGGACGTGTCCTTCTGCAGCTTCTACAGCATCAGAGGTTGAGACAAAGACGTTGCAGAGCAGTGAGTATTTTCAGATATTTCTTTGTTTCTTTGTCCATCATGCTTTTTAAAGTGACACCACTGGACTCAAACACTGACCTATTACTGTGTTAAAGGTTCAGGTGTGGACTGCAGAGCTCTGACAGAACCCTGCTCAGATATCCTGGAGTTAAAGACCTGATGTTTCCTCACCTGAGAGCTTCCAGTCTGCAGTTTGGACTCTTCAGTCCAGCACACAGTCGGCTCACTCCTGAATCCTGCAGCTTGTTTTTACTCAGGTCCAGGACTCTCAGAGCAGAGGACTGTGAGCTGAGGACTGTGGACAGAGCTTCACAGCTTCTCAATGACAGTTTACATCCTCTCAGCCTGAGAAAGAAATCAGAGGAACATAAAGAGCAGACAGATGAAGATCATTCTTGTAAACTCACAGAAATCTGATGTAACCTGTGCAGGTAGGAGCACCTACAGAGCTTTGCTGGAGGCTTTTACCACTGGTGCCAGCCTCAGAAGAGCCTCCTCTGAACCAGAGTATTTCTTCAGGTCAAACTTGTCCAGGTCCTCCTCTGATGACAGTAAGATGAAGACCAGAGCAGACCACTGAGCAGGAGACAGTCTATCTGTGGAGAGACGTCCTGATCTCAGGGCCCATTGGATCTCGTTAACTAGAGAACGATGATTCAGTTCATTTAGACAGTGGAACAGATTGATGCTCTTCTCTGCAGACACGTCCTCACTGATCTTTGCCTTAATGAACTCAATTGTTCCCTGATTGGTCTGTGAGCTACTTCCTGTTTGTGTCATCAGACCTCGTAGAAGGTTTTGATTGGTCTGCAGGGAAAGACCCAGGAGGAAGCGCAGGAACAGGTCCAGGTGTCCGTTTGGACTCTGTAAGGCCTGGTCCACAGCTCTCTGGTGCAGCTGTGTTATTGTAGATGTGTTGGAGGTTGATGGTTCTTCTGCCATCAGATTGACTCCAGAGTTGATGAAGGTCAGATGGACATGAAGAGCAGCCAGGAACTCCTGAACGCTCAGATGGATGAAGCAGAACACCTTGTCCTGGTACAGTGCCCTCTCCTCTTTAAAGATCTGTGTGAACACTCCAGAGTACACTGAGGCTGCTCTGATGTCAATGCCACACTCTGTCAGGTCTGCTTCATAGAAGATCAGGTTTCCTCTCTGTAGCTGCTCAAAAGCCAGTTTACCCAGAGACTGGATCATCTCCCTGCTCTCTGGACTCCAGTGAGGATCAGTCTCTGCTCCTCCATCATACTTGATGCTCTTCACTTTGGACTGAACCACCAGGAAGTGGATGTACATCTCAGTCAGGGTCTTGGGCAGCTCTCCTTCCTCTCTGGTCTCCTGCACATGGTCCAGGACTGTGGCAGTGATCCAGCAGAAGACCGGGATGTGGCACATGATGTGAAGGCTTCTGGACTTCTTGATGTGGGAGATGATTCTGTTGGCCTGCTCCTCTTCTCTGAACTGTTTCCTGAAGTACTCCTCCTTCTGCTGGTCAGTGAACCCTCTGACCTCTGTCACCATGTCAACACATCTAGGAGGGATCTGACTGGCTGCTGCAGGGCGTGTGGTTATCCAGAGGTGAGCAGATGGGAGCAGGTTCCCCCTGATGAGGTTGGTCAGCAGCACATCCACTGAGGTGGACTCTGTGACATCAGTCAGGATTCTTGTTTGGTGGAAGTCCAGAGGAGGCCGACACTCATCCAGACCATCAAAGATGAACAAGACCTGGAACTCCTCAAACCTGCAGATTCCTGCTTCTCTGGTTTCTCTGAAGAAGTGATGAACAAGATCCACCAAGCTGAACTTGTGCTCCTTCAGCAGATTCAGCTCTCTGAAGGTGAATGGAAACATGAAGTGTATGTCCTGGTGGACTTTGTCTTCAGCCCAGTCCAGGGTGAACTTCTGAGTGAAGACTGTTTTACCAATGCCAGCCACGCCCTTTGTCATCACTGTTCTGACTGGTCCATCTTCTCCAGGTGGACCTTTAAAGATGTCTTCTCCTCTGATGGTCTTCTCTGATCCCTGTGGTCTCTTGGATGTGGTCTCGATTTGTCGGACCTCATGTTCCTCATTGACCCCTCCAGCCTCTCCCTCTGTGATGTAGAGCTCTGTGTAGATCTGGTTCAGCAGGGTCTGGGTTCCTGCTTTAGCGATCCCCTCAAACACGGTCTGGAACTTCTGCTTCAGGTTGGACTTGAGTTTGTGTCGGCACACTGAGGCGTCAGATCCTGAGGGAAGACCAACAAATAACATTAAAGTCTGGATCCTGGACAACGTCCTGCTGTCACGGAGGGGCTGCTCACATCTTCTCATTTATTATTTAATCAAACATTGTGGTTATGAATATCATATTAGAGGAGATCTCTTAAATTAGGGGTAAGTGACCTTTGTGCTGTGAAGATCCATTTTTAAATGTTCCTGTTGCCCAGTGAACCACCTCACCATCCAGGTCCATCAACTTTAATCAGAAACTACAACAATGTTTAAATTGTTTTAGATCTCTCACAGATCTGTTCCATCTTTATATCCAAAGCGACAACACGCTCAGAACGATCATTCTATCAAATTCATGTCCTACTATCAGACTTTTTGATGATCAGAGGATATGGAATAAAATCCTGTCTTTACTCAAGAGCATGATCTAATGTTTGAGAGCAAAGTTTCAAATTTTGAGAGTGAAGCATTTTTGTTTTGAAACCATTCTTCATCTTTAAGAGCAGATCTGCATGTTTTGAAAGCAAACCTTTGTCATTTTGTGCTCAAATTTTTCCTTTTAACACCTTGTTTGTGCACTCAGATCTCATTTCTCCTATCGGATTTTTTCTGCTCACACACAAAACAAAACTGCTCTCAGCCAATAGGAAGTGAGCATCTGTTCAGTCAATCACGTTAATGCTACATGGTTGCTAGAGGGGTTTGCTGGATTGAGCCGAGTGTGCCACAGAGGCGGCTCCTCTCCCATGTCTCTACATAACCATCCTGCTCTTCAGGACAGCTCATTGGCAAAATGGACGGAGACCAAAGTTAAAGACATAAAGTAAGTTAACAAGAGAGTGCTAATAATGGCATCAACTTTCAGTAGCCTCACCTCTTCTTTAGGAAAACTGTGAGCTAGGTAAACTATTGTGGTAATCTATAATCCTAAATGCCTTAACCCCCAGGTCACATAAGTCTGAATTTTCTTTGCATTTCAGTTAATAGGAAAGGGACATCCAGGACTTTTTTAAAGAAAAAATAATAATTTTAACCTTAACCCTTATGATGTCTTGGGGTCATTTTGGACCCCAAACGAAAACTTTTTCTGTCATAACATGCTTGTTTTTCATCAAATGGTCTGAAAATAACGGGGGTTGTTTAATACTATGATCTTCACAACTAAAATAAATTTGAAGTAATTTGATTGAATTATGAGTGTTTTCTTAAATTTAGTAACGTTCGTCATCCTCTGGGGTCCAAAAATACCCCACAGCTCAAGGGGTGCAAAGGGGCAAAATTGTCATGCCATACTGCCCCCCCCCCCCCCCCCCCAACAGCACACACACACACACGCAAACACACAAACAAAGACACAAGTGCATTCACACACACACACACACACAAACAAACACAAGTGCATTCACACACACCTGTGCACACACAGACACACATGCACACGCTCACACACACACGCAAACAGACACAAGTGCACTGACACACAGACACACACACATGCGCGCCAACACCCTTTGATGTGTTGGGGTCAAGCTATGGTCAAGACAACAAAAAATATAAAGAAAAAACAATCAGGTCTTTTCTCACAGATTTCGGGGCATTTTACATTTTACTCTGAGAGAGACAGCAAAATGAGGAGGCAGAAGCTGTATACGGCACAGGAGGTTCATGAGCTAATTTTTAACGAAGTGGAGACAAATGATCGGGAGGAAAATGCTGAAGAAGAGGAGGAAGAATCAACTGATGAGGAGGATTCAGGCTCAGAAGAGGAAAATAATGATGAGGTGATGGATCCAACATACAGACCACATGCTAATTCTTCCTCTGAAGAAGCCCCCACATTGCCCACTGTCGAAATGGAAGAAAATGGTGAACAAGATGATGAAGCTGAAATGGAAGAAGGGTCAGAAATAAAGGGAAATGATGAGCAAGATGAGGTAGGATCTGAAGCTGAAGTGGAAGAAGTGTCAGAAGTAGAGGACTGCACTGATTATGAGGAAGATGAAGAATCAACTGATGAGGAAGAATCTGAGGAAGAGGACCCAGCTGAGACTGAAGAAAATTTCTTGTCAAAGGATGAAACATTGATCTGGTCTTCCATCCCTCCCAGTGACAGACGACGCATGTCGACAGCAGTAAGATTGACAAGCCACCACGGTCCAACTCTATATGCAGTATCTGCAGGCCTATGTGGGTGTGTTAATTCTCGCTGGCGTCTACCAATCAAGTAAAGAAGCTACAGCTAGTTTATGGCATGCCGAGTCTGGTAGGTCAATTTTCCGTACTACCATGACACTGAAGATGTTTCATAAAATCAACAGAGTCATTCGATTTGACGACAAGGACACACGAGCAGAACGCCGTGCAAGAGACAAACTTGCTCCCATTCGAGAAATATGGGACAAGTGGGTATCTCTCCTGCCATTAATGTACAATCCAGGTAATGATGTCACTGTGGATGAGCGTCTGCTGCCCTTCCGAGGTCGCTGTCCATTCAAACAGTTCATCCCCACTAAACCTGGAAAGTATGGCATTAAGATATGGGTGGCTTGTGATGCCAGATCCAGTTATGCATGGAACATGCAGATATACACTGGGAAACCTGCTGGTGCCCCATCAGAAAAAAAACAGGGCATGCGAGTTGTCCTTGATGTCACAGAGGGTCTCCAGGGGAAAACAATCACCTGTGATAACTTCTTTACATCACATGCGCTTGGCCTGGAGCTGCTAAAAAGGGAGATGTACATGGTGGGAACAGTACGAAAAAATAGGCCCGAGCTTCCCCCTGCACTGGTGAAAAAAAAAACAGGGCTCGGTTTTCGTCAAAGTTCGCCTTCACCGAGACCCATGCTCTTGTGTCGTATCACCCTAAAAAACAAAAAAATGTCCTCCTGATGAGCACTGTACATCGTGATACGGCTGTGAACAACAAGGAGGAAAAAAGCCAAGAATCATCAAAGACTACAACTACAACAAAGGGGGTGTCGATAACCTTGACAAGGTATTGCACTTTTATTATTCATAATATTTATGATATTACTTATGAAAATTATAATACATTGAATTTGTGTGTAGGAAAATAAACTTACATTTCTGAATATTTGGATTTCTTGTTTGTTTCTGTTGTTTCAAGTTACCAGTGTATACACCTGCAAAAGAAAGACAGCCCGCTGACCCCTTGTTGTGTTTTTCAACATTCTCGACATCTCTGTATATAACACCTTTGTCCTGTGGTCTGAGAGTAACATAACTTGGAATCAGGGGATGTGCAACAGAAGAAGACTGTTCATGGAGGACCTTGGACAACAACTGGTGATACCTCA
Organism: Scarus forsteni; assembly: GCA_036419115.1. NCBI lineage: Eukaryota > Metazoa > Chordata > Actinopteri > Labriformes > Labridae > Scarus > Scarus forsteni. The sequence goes on along the minus strand of JAZDUH010000299.1, from coordinate 367,968 downwards.
AATCAACTGACGCAAGGTAAGCATACATTTATGTTGCTCTTCTGTAGTGACCTCACAACTTGAGCTATTTATATTTGCCCTGTGATTTCTTATGATAAAGTTTGACATGACAGGTTCTTCCCCGGACGCCAGACACTGCCAGATTGGTTATGGAGATCCAGCAGTTCTGCTCCAGCTCTGTAGCAGCTCCCCCTTGCCGAGCTGCCCCTCACCCAGCTGCCCCTCATCCAGCTCCCCCTCACCCAGCTCACTGTCTCCGAGCTGCCCCTCATCCAGCTCCCCCTCACCCAGCTGCCCCTTACCCAGCTCCTGGCCCATCACCCAAAAGGGGTAGATGCGCATTCTGCCCTCGTTGGAGTGATGTCAAAACTCGTAAGATGTGCCAAAAATGCAATGCATACACACTTAAAAATGTTGGGTTAAAAACAACCCAATATGGGTTATTTTTTAACCCAACACTGGTTAAATATTGGACAGAACACATGCTGGGTTATTTTGACCTAACAAGTTGGGTTGGTTTCCTTTGACCAACAGTTGGGTTGTTTGAACAACCCAGTTGGGTTGTTCAAATAACCCAACCACAGGCTCAATTTGACTACACTGCTTGGTTCTTTTTACTCAGTCAGTTTGGTTGTTCAAATAACCCAACCACAGGCTCAATTTGACTACACTGTTGGGTTCTTTTTACTCAGTCAGTTTGGTTGTTCAAATAACCCAACCACAGGCTCAATTTGACTACACTGTTGGGTTCTTTTTACTCGATCAGTTGGGTTGTTCAAATAACCCAACGTCACCCACAAGAAGCTATCGCTAACATTAACTAAAAATGACCAAGAGTTCACAATCACTGCTTCACACGCTCATGTAAATGGTAAATGTACTTGAGCTTATATAGCGCTTGTTCTAGTCTTTGACTACTGAAAGCTGCTTTACACCGCAGGTCACACCTACCCATTCACACCCATTCACTCTCACATTCATTGATGGTTTTGAGTTTCTATGTTAGTTATCCATCAGTATCTCTAACACATTCACGCCCTTTCATGACCATTTACACGCCACTGACGCAGCAGTGGGAGCAACTTGGGGTTAAAGGAACACTGCACCCAAACAACAATTTGGCCTCATTTTCTACTCACCCTCATGCTGAACAACACTGTGGAGTAGTTTTGGAACATCTAGGATGCAGCCGGAGGTCTCGGGGGATCCTCGCTGTCCACTGACATTGATATCATGACTTAGATACGAGCCCGAACGAGCAGTGTCCTTAAAAGTCCACAAGAAGTCTGCAATATTCCTCCATACTGCTCGTGCGCTGTAATCCAAGTGTCCTGAGCGGGTAACGTCCACCATTTACTCGAAACGACATCATTTAGCACATGTTTATAGCCTAAACAGTACTACTTCGCATTTCTATGATACTCTTACGGGTACCTACGGGAGCCGCGGATGACCAAACCAAACTTATGCGCACTCTGCAATAACTAGGAGCGTAGAACAAGAAATCCCACATTCTGCTGTGAGCAACGGAGCCGTGGACAGACACAAGAGGGGTCAGCAGAATGTGGGATTTCTTGGGTTCTTGTTTCTTGTTTTACGCTGAACCATCAGTGAGTGAATGTGCGTGCGAATGGGTGTGAATGGGTATGAATGGGTAGGTGTGACCTGCGGTGTAAAGCAGCTTTGAGTAGTCAAAAGACTAGAAAAGCGCTATATAAGCTCAAGTCCATTTAATATGACAGCTAATCCAGTTCCCTAACATCTTAACAGTTCATTAAAGCAGAAATTACAGTCTTGTTCTAGTATACATAGAAAAAATCTCATGCCTCTTATTTTTTACTTTTAACACGCAAAAAGTGGAATTATTTTTTCAGTCTTTGATTTGATTTCTAACAAATTAGAAGAAAAAAAAAATCTGTGCCTAAATAAGACTACTCAAGGCCAGGGTGAAACAGTGTAAGCTGTTATCTTGCCAAAATAGCTTACCCAGCTCACAGTTTTACTTGGCTCAATCTAGCAAACCGCTCTAGCAACCATGTAGCATTAACGTGGTTGGCCGAACAGATGCTCACTTCCTATTGGCTGGGAGCAGAAAAAATTTGAGGAGAAAAGAGATTCGAGTGCAAAAACGAGGTATTAATGGAAAATATAAGCACACAATGACAAAGCCCGGCTTTCAAAACATGCAGATCTGCTCTCAAAGATGAAAAATGGTCTCAAAATGAAAATGCTTCGCTCTCAAAACTTGAAACTGTGCTCTCAAACACCAGAGCACACTCTTGAGTAAAGAGAGGGTTTTTATTTCATAAGAGGACTAAACAACGAGGCTACATGTCTGTGGAAACATCCACATCCACCATAAAAACCCAACTTCACCCTCCTGTCATCAAGATTTAAATAAGATTCAAGATGTCTTTATTGTCATTGCACATGCACAAGTACATAGCTTCGTTCGCTGTCGCCATTAAAGACGCCACAATTTTCTCAGATAGGAAAGACTACACCAGGGAAGAGGAGGAGAGAAAAAAGGCCAGACTCACATTATGCCCCACAGAGCACAGTGAAAGTCCAGGAAAAAAACACCTCAGCATTTCAGCAACGTAAAAAAGACAACTAGACGGGCAGATGTGATGGGTTGGTCGGTAATTAGGGAGGGATGTCAGAGATGATTAGTCCGGGGGGAAGTGCAGCCCTTCTGGCGCTCCTCACCGTCCACAAACTTATCAGCCTCCGGGAGAGAGAACGATAGGGGCCATCAGGGCACATTGAGTGAAAGGGCCCGCAAGCCTCCTCTGAACACAGACTCCACACTGTCTCTATTGTCCGAGGAGATGATATTACTGCCTTGAGAGGCAGAGTCACTGATAAGGAGCTCTATCCAAACATCAATATCTTACCTTCAGAATAAAGCTCTTACCTTTCCTTACACACTCAGCCAACTCGTCCTGATTCATCCTCCTCAGGAAGCCCACTGTCATCTTCAGAAGTCCCTCTCTGATGTTCCTCTGCTCCTCATTCTCGCTCTGAGCCTCTAAGCATTCTGGGTAATCTGGACCTAACCCTCTCTTGATCCTCTTCAGCTGGTCCTTCACAAAGGTGATGATGTTCTCCTCCAGCAGCTGGAGAACAGAAGACAGTGGAGATTCAAAGAGAAAGAGAAGAACATCTGGATCATGGTGGAGCATCAGACTTGTAGATCATGGACTTCACTGTTAAAGTGTGATGTTCTCACCAGAAATATGGAGTCCAGCTCTGATTCAGCCTGTTTGGAGAAGATACTGAGGAGTCTAGATGTTTCCATCTGATCTCTGTTGATTAGAACAGGACAAATATAAGAGATCAATGACTCAGCATTAATTATCATCAGGATGACTCAGCACTAATTATCATCAGGATGACTCAGCATTAATTATCAGGATGACTCAGCATTAATTATCATCAGGATGGCTCAGCATTCAGTTCAATATTTTATTTGTGCATTTCATACAAGTGTGAGTTCAATGTGCTTGACAGATGATAAAAACAGCAGTAAAAATAATTCAAGTCTTACTTAAAAAACAAACTAACAGACAAACAACCATGTGACATCTAAAACATAACATCTTTGACAGAGGTAATAATATGAATATGACTTAAAAACAAACTAACAGCCAAAGGAGTGAAAGAAACAACTTGTCCATAAACTGTTCCCACAGGCCTGATGTCAGCAGGCAGTTTGTTCCACAGCACAGGACCAGAATAACAGAAGTTCCTTCACCTCTGTTTTAACCTCAGGTCCAGTCAGGAGGTCCAGACTGGAGGACGGGAGGTCTGACTGGGCTGACATCAGTGAGCAGGTCACAGAGATACTGTGGTGACATTTAAAGCTTTAAATACAAACAGGGATATTCTAAAACTGTTTGCTGGGCAGAAAGCCAGTGCAGATTTTTTTAGCTTAGTTGTTTCCTGTTCTCTTTGAATAAAACTCTGGCTGTTGCATTTTGGATTAATTAAAGGATTGTACATCAAGGGTTTTTAAAGTCCTGCATAAAGGGCACTGCAGTAATTTAGTCTGCTAGATTCAAAGACATGCATGAGTCTTTCTTATTCACATGGGAACATGAATATCTGAAGTTGAGAAATGCTTCTCTGGGTGCTGGTTTGGCGGAGTGGTTAGCAACCATGCCCGTTGCATGTTAATACTTCTGCCGGTTCGGGTTCAAATCCAGCCTGTGACCATTTTGCAGTGTCTCCCCCTACTCTAACCTCCTTTCACAAGCCTAACCACTGTCTCTCTCCTATCAATAAAGGCACAAAATGCCCCCAAAAAAATTTTTTTTAAGAAATTTTTCTCAGGTGGTAGAAACCTGTCTTTGCTAAGGAGGTGATTTGCTGTTGGAAGGTCAAATTTCAATCAATTATTACACCAAGATTTATTTACATGAGTATGAATAACTCCTATACATTTCCAAGGCAAGATTACAGTTCCGTTGTTCTTCTCTCGTCTTCTTCTTTCAACCCAGCTCTCTCTAAACACTCTTAATACTGGTCAGGAATGACTGGTAGTTAAGTTAAGTTCATACTTCTTTTTTGCCATGGAGATAAGCAGCAATGCACCGCTAACAGACGTGTCTGGTGTTACACCTGCCTCCTGATGTTAGTTAAAGGAGACATATCATGCTTATGCATGATTTAATACTTACATATAATAGAATAAATTTGAAAACAAGACCTTACACCCCCTTAATTTTCAAAAAATGAGACATTGTATTCTTTCTGGTATCCTAGAACGAGATTTGATGCCTCTTAAAATAGGTCACTGCAAGATGTCCGCGAGATTTCAAACGTCATGATGACACGAGGTACCTTTCTTTTTATTGGAGTAATCTGATGAAACACCTCCTCCTCTGTGATGTCCATTAGCTACAAAACCGTCACCGAAGAACACATCCACCAGCAGGGGTATATAGCTCCCTAGCTCACATTCACTCATTACCAGCTCTGGCCTGTAGGGGGACTCAATACGCAGTCGCTGCATTGAGCCTGCCGGAAAATACAGTAGAAGAAGAAGGACAGGCTGGCTCTTCCCCCAATAGACCTGACCAATCAGAGCACAAAGGGCTGAGACGTTGCGAAGTAACTTTAGGTCAGCCTTGAGACCGAGTGTTTCAACGTGGGCTTCATAATGGCCTAAAATGAGGATATTGAGAACGCTATTGTGGGGCAATGAAGGAACTAAATGACTTGTACTGAGGGCAGAAATGCTTTACAGGCATCCTAGTCTGGCATAGTGAAAAGGAGAAACAAGCATGATATGTCCTCTTTAAGAGCAAAAAACAAACAGCGGCAGTGGCAACGTCTTCTTTGAATTTGTAAAGCCCTTGTATGTATATTCTGGCTTTCTGTGCTCTAGTGGCCTCTGTGGACGTTGAGTGTAACTGCACTGTCATGAAACAGAGCACCGCACACCAACCTGCATTTGTTGACATACAGAAGTACGAGAAGTCAATAGGATGTCCAAAGAGACAAATAAACTATGTTGACTGTAAAGGTTCCATCTGATCATGTTTCTTTTCAAGTGTCGGCTGTCAGCTGTGAGCTCAGCGTTTGCATGTGTCCATAGGTCCTAGGCTGTGCTGAATAAATTACACCTGGCGTTTATCTGAGACCGGGTGATTAATTGGAACCAGGCCTTTATTTAGTATTTTATGGTACTCCCTGTTTTTGAGAGGAAGTGCACTCAACAAAGAAATAAACTTGTCTCTGTTTTGGGAACCTACAAATAGAATTTCTGCTTTATTAGTGATAAGACGTAATAATTTCAGAATCAGAATTCTTTTATTGTCATTGTACCCAAAAGGTGCAACGAAATTAAAAATAGCAGCTCTCACAGACAGTGCAAAAGAGCAGAAGGTGCAAAATTCCAAATATACAATAATAACACAAATAACAAGATAACACAAATAACAAAATAGAAAAATATAATTTAAGTTCGAATAGAAAAATAGAATAGAGAAAAATGCGAATATAAATTAGAAAACAACCAGGATATTTTGTTCAAGGATTATTGCACTTGATATGAAACAGAAGTTCCTTATTTCACAGGATTTGATTTATTATTGTTGTTTGGAGGAGTCTGCGGTGTTCAGGGCAACGACAGCTCTTGGGTAGAAGCTGTTCTTTAGTCTGTTAGTTCTTGTCTTTATTGCCCTGAAACGCCTCCCTGAGGGTAGGAGTTCGAAGAGGTGGTGGCCGGGGTGTGAGGGGTCCCTGATGATGCTGCGAGCTCTCCTGAGGCAGCGGGTGTTATAAATCTCCATCAGGGATGGAAGAGGGCAGCCAGTCAGTCTCTGGGCAGTGTTTATGACCCTCTGGAGCTGTTTCCTCTCTGCCGCAGTGCAGCTGGAGAACCACAGCAAGATGCCATGGCTCAGCACTGACTCCACCGAGCAGCGGTAGAAGGACACCAAGAGCTCGGTTTTGATGTTGTTCTTCCTGAGAATCCTCAGGAAGTAGAGTCTCTGCTGTGCCTTCTTCAGGATTGAAGTGGAGTTTGCAGTCCAGGTCAGGTCCTCATCGATGTATGTGCCCAGAAATTTGAAGTCAGGCACCATCTCAACCCTGTCCCCGTTTATTGTGATGGGCTGAATGTCCTGTTTACACCTTCTGAAGTCGACAGTCAGTTCCTTCGACTTGGAGGTGTTCAGGATGAGGTTGTTGGTGGTGCACCAGACTGACAGTCGAGGGTGTAGAGTAGGGGGCTTAGCACACAGCCCTGTGGAGAGCTGGTGCTGGTGCTCAGTGCTGGAGATAGGTGGGGTCCCACTCTCACCCTCTGGGAGCGGTCTGTCAGGAAATCCAAAATCCAACAGCAGATGTTGTGGGAGAGACCCAGGTCTCCCAGCTTGCTCACCAGTCTGCTCGGAATGATGGTATTAAAAGCCAAGCTGAAGTCAAGGAAGAGCAGCCTCACGTAGCTCCCTCGCTGTTCTACATGTGTCACCGTGGTGTGCCGAGCGATGGCGATGGTGTCCTCCGTTGACCGGTTGGCTCTGTATGCAAACTGGTGGGGGTCGAGTGTTGGTGGCAGGCATGACGTGATATGACTCCAAACCAGCTTCTCAAAGCACTTCATAATGATGGGGGTGAGTGCTACTGGCCGGTAGTCATTGAGGCTGGTGATGTTGCTATTTGAGACAACTAGTGACTTATTCTGTTAATGTGTTTGATCAGGTATAAATGGTTATATAAGATTTTAGAGGAGAGGGAGACACATAGCTTTGTATCATCGGGAGTGGTCTCTCACGGGGCCTGACTGGTATGTATGGCTAATGACAAGCCTGTGCTCTTTCTCTGCTTCTCCACTGCTCCTCCAGAATTACTAGAGTTAGTTCTGTGTTTGTAACAGGGGCTGTGTGGACCGGGTGTTTTGCTGGGGAGTTTTAGCGGTGCTAAAATTAATGTAAGGACATCGTAGCTTGTTGCTGCGTGGATGCTGCTTTGCCCTGCTTCGCCTCTGCTCTGCTCTGCTCTGCTCGGTTAGCCTTTGCTGCTTTGACTGTTACCTTGCCTCGCTTCGCTGCTGCTTTCCCCTGGCGTCAGTGTCTGCTGCACCCATTCTGACTCGGTGTCGGCAGCTTCTTTTTCGCCTTGGCAGTGGTGGCTGAAAAACTCTCAGGTGCTCTGTGTAGCCGAAGCTACGGCTAGCGGCCTGCTGCTAACCCGACTCGGTCTATGAGTCGGTCGCTGTCAAGGAGCCTCAAAGATAAAAACTGAACTGCTTAAGCTGCACGGCAGACCGGACCAAATACGTTATTAATGTAAAGCTGAATTTCTATCAGCTTCTTAGAGGCAATCTTAATGACTGACTGAGATCAGTGGGGTTATTTTGGTTTGTAGTTAATTCTTTTCTTTTCTTTTCTTTTTTGGGGAACTTTCATTTCTAATTTGTTTCTTCAATGTGACATTTTGGGTTGATTTGGTTTAAGTTCATGGGTAAACATATTTTGGGTTGAATTTGTTTCCATGAGTTAGCTTGAATCATTTCTCATTGCTTTATTCCTTTATTTCTCTCTGTATTTAATCATTTTCCTTGTGTTTGATTTATTTGTTTTTGATGAGGAAGAAACTTTAGTTAATTGAATATTGGTTTTGGGCTTAACCATTTAGTTATTCTGTTGTTTGGCAGCGTATGTTACTTTGCATTAGTTATCTGGAGGGGGGGTCTGCCACCCTTATTGCTTAGTGTAATTACTATTAATTTGGGTTGTATTTTGGTTACTTTTTGGTGTGTGTGACCCACTAATTCCCTTTTTGTTTTTCACCTTTTCAGTTGCTGAGAGCAGACGGTGGTGGTTCCTGGTGTCCTGGTGGTGGTTCCCTCTTATGGTGTGCCGTGATCTCCGAATTTGAGTTGTTTCACCGAGTGCGTGTTAGTGTGTGTGCCACGAGTGATTGGGGTGCTTTTCTTCCCTGGGAATCCCGTTTTGTGTTCCACAACCACTGCACCGTTGATGAGCCTCAGCACCTGAAGAAGGTTGTCCCTCCCCGTGTGTGTGGTAAACTTTTAACGGTCTATATTTTTTATACTGTCTTAAATAAAAATAAAGTAATTGTTGGAATTTGGAACCATGTCTCATGCTCTCATTGCAATAGAACGAACCTGTGTGTCCTAAACTGTTTGGGTTGGTAAAACTATTTCCTTGGGCAAAATTCCCCAGGTGGCGTTGCTGGCATTTATAGATTAAAGGACAATTTAAAAATTAAACAAAATTGATCCCAACTCTACCCTCGAGTTGCCACACAGACAATGTAAACGGATGTGATGATCAGCACTATCAAAACTTAGACATAATGAAACTAAAATATAGACTTTGCTTCAATCTGTGCTGGTTTTTCAGTCATTCATTACTTTCACTGGAGCAGTTTTCCTGCTGCGATTGATACTAAAACCTGATCTGTATATACAGTGGGAGGAAAAAGTAAGTACACCCTTTGTAATTTTGTACTTTTTGGCCTGGTTATAACATTGGTTATAAAATGTGGTCTGATCTTAACTCAAATCACAAGAATGAGTAAACAGTGTCTGCTTAAACTAATGCCACCCAATCAATTACATGTTATCATTTTTTTATTAGCCATAAGATGTAAACATTCACAAGACGGGGCAATAAGTAAGTACACTCATTCTTGTGATTTGAGTTAAGATCAGACCACATTTTATAACCAATTTAGGCAGAAATGTACAAAATTACAGAGGGTTTACTTACTTTTTCCTCCCACTATATGTACAGATCAGGTTGTTGAGGATTGAAAAAATGTGTAATTGTTTGAAGAAAACTTTATCAGTGACTTTGCTGATAAAAGGGAGGCTGGAGATGGGCCTGTAGTTGAATTACTGAGGTGTTGAGCTTGTTATTTTTTAATAACGGAGTCACAACAGCAAGTTTTAGAGAAGTGGAGAGAAGACCAGACTGAAGAGATGCATTAACAACATGGAGAAGGTCATGTGGCATAAATAGAGAGGCCTGGTTGAACAGTTTTGAGGGAATGGGGTCGATTGAACAGGTAGATTTAAGATGATGGATCACCTTCTCCTGACGACTTAAGTTAACAGGTGTAAAACAAGATATTTTAGTTTGAAGATTTTCATACTGCAGGACGGCTGAAAGTTCAGAGATACATGATTGTAAGGTGTTGGATCAAATATTGGAGATTTTCTCTTTGGAGTAAGAAGCAAATTCATTACATTTATTCATGGAGAGCAGGTCATCTGACATTGATTGATCGAGATTTATCAATTTATCAGTTGCAGAGAACAGGTACATGGAGTCATTCTTCAGGTCATTTATCATTTTTTAGATGTTTTTCTGTTTGGACAATTTGACTTCAGGAGGGTAGGAGGAAAGCACACATTTGTAAAACTCATGGATTACGTGAAGTTTGTTCTTTCTCTATTTACGTTCAACCTTTGTGGAAGATTGTTTCAGCATCTTTATTTGTTCTCCATTTCTTCAAGCAGTCTTTAGTTTTTTGGTCATCAGTTTTGTTTTAACAGGAGTTCTTCTTTTAATGATGTGACCTACTTTATTGTGGAAGTTGTTCATCATCTCGTCACATGATGACCTGATGGGCAGACTGATTTGTCTTCTTTACTAAATAATCCAGGTGTACTTTCACTGATGATACGCTTACTCAGGTCTCTGACCCCACTGTCATCTCTGTAAACAGGTCATGTTGAAGATGCTACAGTGAGTTCAAAAACAGGTTAAAGTCTTCAATGTTGGAGACACCATGAGCAGCATCAGCAGCCACAGGAGGAGATGGACCAGGATACATGGATCAGGTTTAAGGATCTTTTTAATGTTTGGAACAGGAGGACAAAGTCAGGAGTTCAGACTGCTGCCTCCTGATGTCATTTGTGCCTACGTGGATCATTACTCTGCTGATTCCTGGTTTGTTGGCAACGGCTTTTGTAGGGATGTCACTGACAGTGGCTCTGGGTAAACAGCATGTTGCTGAGGTGGAAGAGTCGCCAATGATTCGCACTGTGGGCCATTGTTGGGGCTCACCCCAGGGCGTGGAGCTGGTTCCCTGGGGTAGCAGTGCCTCTGACCCTGGATGACAGTCCAGGATTCCTGGACCAACAAGTCTAAACTTTTAAATTGGGACAGAGCCTCAGCTAATCTTGGTCTTCCTCCAAAGTGGACAGCAGTATCAGTTGGTCTGACTCTGAGATGGCAGATGGACCAAGTCATGGTCAGGTTGGCTAGTTGTCTGGGAGGCAGCAGGCCTCTGAGGGGAGGAAGTCCAGGAGATGTTCAGCATCCTGGATTTGATACAGTGTAGAGAAACAACCCTAATGGTCAGCGATTTTTGGGGGAAGCTGACCATTAGGCACTGGAAAGATCATCAAGGGGACTCAGCATGGATGTAGCTGGGTTACCGATACCTCCCCACACTGAGGAGGGTCTCTGCTAAACACCTGGTCTCACCTGTCAAAGGTCAGCAGGTCAGAGCCACATGTTCACAGACCTGTTTACATTTCTGAGCTCCTGATTGGAGGGACACTGTGAGCCTCACTGCACTTTCTCAGATAAAGGGACAGATGATGGTTCATCTCAGCATGATGGAGCACAGACACGTGGAGGAGAAGAACCATCAGGCTGCTCCACCTTCAGCACACTGAGGGCTCAGAGAGTGGTCTACCAAACAGCTGAGCCGGGAGCTAAAGGGTTAAGACAGTCTGAGGGCAAAGGGAGCTGACCTGATCTCAGCAGGTCCATCAGACAGACACCTTCATCACCTCTGAGGGATTAACACAACTTGTTTGACAAACACCTCACAAACTAGAATTGACCTCTTATTCACAAATAACAGAGAAAGAAAAAGTTAAATTCATAACATTATAACCAGTGTCTCAGATCATAACTTTATTTTGTTCTCGAGGAAACTAAGAAAAAAATGCTCTCTGATCACTTCCAAAACAACGTCCCCTCCCAACGTTTACATCCCCAAACACATGCAACTGCACTTTGGGGATGAAATGCAAAGGACAGATTGGCAAGTGATCCTCTCTTCTAAAAATACAGAGGAAAATTGCAGGCTGTTCTTAGATAAGATCTCTGAGATAAAATCTGCTTTCTGCAGAAGAGGACGAAAGAGAGCAAAAACCACAAATAACCTTCCTAGGTTAGACTCAAACTGTGGGGCTATGATGAAGAAAAGAGACTCACTCCTCAAGCAGAGTCTCAAGTCTGGGCTGCTTGTTGACAGACAGAAATGTACCCATGCACGTAACAAGGTAACACAGCTACTAAGAAAGTCCAAAGCTAACTTTTTTGTGAATGCTATTGAAGGGTGCAAAGGGAATGGCAGGAAAGCCTGGAAATTATTAAATAAGCTACTAGTTATGGAAAACAAAGAGGTGAATGCCACTCCAGCTCTGAAAATTGGCAATATCTTGGTCAATGACTCTGCAGTACTGGCCCAAACTTTTAACCAATATTTCCTAGACAGTGTAAAAGAAATAACAAAGCTCTTTACCCCCTCCAGCATTCTTCCCAGACCAATCATAAATGACCATCCTGTTTTTAAACTAAAGCAAATCACTGAACATGAGGTGAAGAAGATCATTTCTGCACTGAAATGTTCAAAGGCCAAGGATGTATCCGACTTGGACACCAACTTCATCAAAACATACTCTGATGCACTGATAAAACCAATAACTATCTTAGTAAATCAGTCAATTACCTCAAGGGAAGTACCACCATCTTGGAAGATAGCTACGGTGACGCCCGTTTTTAAATCAGGGGATAAAACATCAGTCGGCAACTATCGTCCAATCAGTATTCTCCCGGTGTTATCCAAAGTGCTTGAAAAGTGGGTATCGAAACTACTAATTGAGCATGTAGATATGGGATTTAACCCACTCCACCCGATGCAATTAGGTTTTCGTCCCCACCATTCCACTGAGTCAACTAACTGTGTGTTTTTAGAGAAGGTAAAATGTATGTTGGATAAAACATTGCATGTGGGTGCTGTGTTCCTAGACCTCAGAAAGGCATTCGACACAGTAGACCTCCAAGTCCTCCTGAGAAAGCTAACATGCTTTAACTATGCAGCTGAAACATTGGAATGGTTTCACTCATATTTGTCGAATAGGGAACAGTGTGTCTTGGTAAATGGTGTAAAATCCCCCTTTCTTAAAAACTCAGTTGGTGTCCCACAAGGATCGATCCTTGGACCGTTGTTATTCTCACTGTATATTAATGATGTGCCTGATGTATGCACTGATTTTAATGCACAAATGTACGCAGACGACGTGGTCATTTTTACTCATGGAAACGATGCGAAAGACATCTGCGCTGCACAACATACAACATTGGCTGGAAAACACCTGCCTGCTGCTAAACACAAAAAAAACAGTATGCATGATGTTCAGCAAACGCCCTACTGACATCAAAAGGTCTAATGTGTTTCTTGACGGGGAGGAATTAGAGCTGGTCTCCCACTTCACATACCTCGGAGTCATCTTGGAGTCAAACCTGATTTTCAAGAAACACATTAAAAAAGTCAGAAACACGGTAAACTTTAATCTATTAAATTTTAGACAAATTCGGCCCTTCCTAACAGATGTTGCCACTAAAACTTATCTTTTCAGCCCGATCCTCTCTCACATTGACTACTGCTTCACAAACTGGGCGTTTGCGAGCACCTCAACTTTAAAACCCATAGAGCAGATGTATAACAGAGCAGTGAAGGTATTTGACTGTAAACCAAACTCCCATCATCACTGTGAGGTCCTGGAAAAGCACAAATTTCTAGACTTTGAAAATTTAAAAGTTTTCAAAATTGCCTGTTTCATTTACAAATGTTTACATGGACCAGCACCGGCTCCCGTCAAAGAGTTTATCCACAAAAAAAGACTCACAGGACATAGTACTAGATCAGGTACAAGAGGTAACTGTGAAATTACACACAGAAGAATCACCTTTGGCCAGAATGTTCTATCCATCAAAGGCGGGCAAAGTTGGAATAACCCCCCAGCCACCATTCGAGAGAGCACCACTCTTAGCACTTTCAAGGGACAACTGAAAGCATGGTTATTAGAAAATCAAACATGCAACCACCTATAACCTGTAATGTAGTGCAGTTGTTGGGTCAACATCAGAGTTTCCTTCATTTTTCATTACATGTATACAAAATTACACAACATTTTTGTGCATGATTTTTCTGATCAGTAGTGTTTACATAATACATTTATGTATCACGTTAGTGCAATAACTACACACTTCTGCATGTGCAACTGAGTGTACTGGGCCTTGTGCAATACAAACTGGCACTTTAAACTGATGTGCACTTTAGGGCGTTGTGCAATCTTACCTGGCACTCATGCACTTTAGCACTTGACACTTTATCCAGCACCTATGCACTTTACTCTTCTAAACGAAACTCTTATGGTCTCCCTACCTGTGGGCTAGCTCTCCACCCACAGTCAACCTGCATTGCAATTTATCTGTCTGTATATTATGGTTTGTGTTTTTATTTTTTATTTTTTTCTTTTGGTATCTTTCACTGTCAATGCTTGTATTATATTAATACTGCTCCTTGTTTTTTTTCTTATTTATTCTTACTGTGAAATGTTGTACCGTCTCAATTAGTTTCTATGTTAATGGGACTACAGATGGAAATCAGCGTCAAGCTACCATCCGGCATGTTTACATGTTTCAGCATGTTCATTAATGTGCACTGTCCCATTCAAATAAACAAACAAATAAATAAATAAATAAATATGGAGGTCAAAGGTCATTATGCTGAATTCTCACCTGTACTCGGCAGGTGGGTCCTTCTTAAACTTAATGGGGTGATCCATGGACCAGTCACTCTTCATGGACACACCGCTGGGCTCAGGAGGATCTGATCTCTTCATCCTGATAAAATAAACATCATCATCATTGTATTAGTCCAGTGTCACAAAATGGTCAAAAAGTACTTATACTGTACACACACTGAAATCATTTAACCCTTTTATACTATAATTAAACCAGGTCACCCTGTGTTTTTTGTCTTTATTCATGAATAAATGTGTCAAAACATCCTTTTGAGTAAACTGTTTCACCCTTTGTTCATGAGAGAAAAAGCCATAAGCCATTTTGGCAAGTATTTGACATGATTGTTAGAAATGCTCCAACAGTGAGTAAAGAAAAGAAAAAAAATCTGATCTTTGACTTGTTTCTCTTTCTATCAATTGTAAATGGACATGTTCAAAACTTTTGATATGATCAAAAATAAACCAAACATATTTTACATAAACTCAAAGAGTTTTTTCCTGCCGACAGCATCTTCTAAGTTTTACATTCAGTTGTTCTGGACTGATCCGGAGGCTTTATCGATCACCAGCGACTTTATCTTTCTTAAAAACGACTAGCGCCGTGTTTGAAGATTCTCTCCTGTCACTTTTTCTTTTTACAAACGAGCAGCTGTGGCTGGGGAGCTTCTCTTTCTCTCACTCACACTCACAGCCTGTCAAACAGTAGTCTCACGTAGCTGCTCCAGCTGCTAGCAAGCTGCACATCATGGCAGATAGTATGAATGTTGTCAACTGGATTTTGTCAAAGCCATTTGATAGTCTTCCTTACGAAGAGAAAATTAGAGTTAAACAGCAGGGAAGATCAACTCCTAAGATTGATTTAGTGCAAAAGGTGGGGAAAAGTATCAGGTCTTTTCAGCATTCCTGGTGTGACAAGGTGAGCTGGCTCACTGGAAGTGCTGTCACAAATAAAATGTGTTGTCTGGTCAAAAGTGGGTTTTGGGGAATAAAATCCCAGGAAAAGACACCTAGTTGGTACAACAGGGTCACAGATCATTTACATCAATAAACAAATTTATGATGTAGGCCAGAAAAAAAATGAGTTTCCCCTCCTTGACTGACCAGCAGCCACCACTGTTAGAGATGTGACGTTCTGAACATTTCAGATCCTTATCTTGACAAAAACGATAAAAGTTATCATTAGAATTTCATATGAAATGCTCAAAACAATGAGTAAATAAAAGAATCAAAGAGATCTGAAACTTAATGCCATGTAGTTCCAGTCATCCACAAATTCAGCGTTTCACCTCATATGTTAATTCCCTTTGACTGATTGAAACAAATTTTAACTTTTTTTTTAAATTATATGACATCATTTACCTAATTTGCATAAAAATATACACATTTTGAGTGAAAAAAACAATAATTACAAATTCTGATTTCAGAAGTCCAGTACAATATTATGTATTTTTAGTAAGGTGCATATGATGAAGTTCAGACACATTTTTTTTTAACCCTTTCAAAGTTTTTGAATTGCAACAAATACTTGACAATAACTGTACTCCGGGTCATCTATGACATGTTTTTTTTGACTCATATATGGCATGTAGTTTAAAATTATCTACCAATTCTAAGCTTCACCTTATTTGTCAACTTCCCTTAAACTGATTGAAATTAATTTTACACTTTTTTTTTAATTGTATGACATTATTTACCTAGTTTGCATAAAATGCTATATATTTTTGACGTTAAGAACAGCAATAATTGCAAATTATGAATTCTGAGCTGTCAATCACAAACAAAATGTGTGGCTGACCGTGAAAATGCGCAAAGTACTTATTATTGGCTATATCTGACACTGATCACTCATGAATCTCAGGAAGCAATATACTGTGAAAATGTGTTGCATGTCTGACAGTTATCACTCCATTCCCTTCAATGTAATCCCTCTGTAGTGAGGAGGTTGTGGGAGCAGATAAAAAATAAATACAAAAGCATAACTGTGTCTGGGAGGTTGGTCTGTTTCACATCATATCAGCTACATTTAAGATTTAAGTCGTCGCCACAATGAAGTTATAAAAACATACTGAGCTGATTTCTGACCAAAATTAACAATTTAAAAATCAGCAAGAAAAAGAAATCCCTCAAACACATGAATAAAGAGCAGGAACAACATGATGGAATAATGTGATGTTTCACATAAGAATTACATCCCTTTTATTTCTCAGGCACTTTATGATGCATTTGAATGTATGAAAGGTGCTATAGAAGGGAAGTTTATATTGCAGGGCGAAGCACAATAACAGCGGGACAGTTAGTGCACCGCTTCTGCAGGTCACACGAGGAATAAACGGTTCCAATATGTCACACAGGTAGATGATTCTGGGCCAGGAGAACCGGTAGGCTACCTCTCATAGCACGTTGTCAGATTGATCTAGTGGGTCAAATCGGCATTTTGACACTCTTTCTTATCTTCATGCTCGTCTCAAGAGTTGTGCACCTCCTTCTACCAGGTTCAGGAGAAGAGGGCAGGCCATTGACTCGAAGAAGCTGATTGGCTAGTGCGAGGGTCATTTTACAGGATCAGATACAACCTCCAACTTCTCCTGCTCCAGAGCAGGTTAGCCATTGAGAGTAAGTCACCATGGAGATCTACTCCAATAAGAAATGAACCAGCTTCGTACTATTGGTAAATCAGGGTTAACCCTGAAGTTACCTCGCTAAAACATTAATCCTGCTTCGTGCTATAGGCCTCTGGTGTGTGTGTGTGTTTGGTGCATGCATGTTGTGGCCAAAAGCAATGGAAAAACAAAACTGGTTTGTGTGTGCATACATGTTGAGATCTAACTTTTATGAGTGGCCCAAAAGAACAGAACAAGAACAAAACTGCTATGCGTGTGTGTAAGTGAGTGTGTGTGTGGGCTTGTGTGTGTGTGCTTTCCTAACTGCAGGTGTGGCAGGATACCAGGGTGTGAATTTTACAAATGTTTGATCTACATTTGTGGCACCTAGTAGCAATTTTTGTTTTCCTACATCATTTAGTGTTTTTTACTGATGTTGTCCCTGAAGCAGCTCCTATTCAAGAAGCCCCCCCCCCCCTCCCAAAGCCTTTATGATAATGTACTGTGTGTCACTGTAAAGCTCAGCTTCTCTGCTTTCAGAATCCATTGGGATTACTTGGAGACTATGGTAACTTGAGGACTTAGGGTAGTTTTGTCTTATTATGTCACCGGTGGCAGCTTGGTCTCTTATCAAATTTTATTTACTTAAACAATGACATGAATTCTGCCTCCTGCCTCACGGTGATTTTTCCTGAATTTTCTTCAGACACTGTGACCGTCCTCAGCACCACCTGCCATACTTTCACTTTCAGAGGCCGAACATTACAAACTGTTCATTCACGCCTCGTCTGAGGGAGCGTGGCTGCTTTACCGAGGAGCAGACACACAGTTCAGACTTTTCCAGGTGATGAGCAGCATCGACACAGTGAGGTCATCAGACACGGTTTAACGGTAATTAAAACAGAGAACGGTTACACTAACCATCTGAAATATGACCAAGATTTACCGTTTTACCACTAACTGTTACAGTCCTAGTAGAGATGATGATGATGATGATGAAGAGTTTGGCCCTGAGCTGCTCTTCTGTAAAGTGTCTTCAGCTAACACCTGTCATGGTTTGACTCTATTGTAATAAAGACTGATGAAGATGAAGATGATGATGGTGTCAGAGTGTGATGGCTGCAGATCTTCATCTCACCTCAGACCCTGGTCTTCTTCACTCACAGAGGTTTTAGATGGTCTGGTCTCCTCTGGTTCTTCAGTCTGATCCACAGCAGAGCGCCCCCTGCTGTCTGTCAGCTGTGATGAAGGAGTCAGAGAGCAGAGCGTCAACAACAGACTCTGATGGGCTGAAGGCATGGACTCATATCTATGGTCATATTTCTATGGTCTTTCATTGATGATCTGTTATTTACAGCAGCAAATCCTCACAAATGTCTCATTATGCTTTACAAAAGAATATTTTGTATTTAAATTTCTTCGTCATTTATTTATTTTTTGATGTCATTTTTCATTTTAATTTGTATTTATTGATTTTATTAGTTTTGTACAGAGAAGTAGAAAGATAAAGAGATGTTCAGAGACAAAGGGACTATAATGAGAACTCATGACAGTCATGATTGATGGACGCTAGGGCTGGACGATTTGAGAAAATCTAATTGCGATATTTTTCCCCAGTATTCGGATTTACTCTGCAATTTTTAATGTTCCTCTTCTTATGTATTCTGAAACAAACATAAGCAGTAGATCTTTTTATAGTAAAACCAATATGACATTAAATCAATCTAAGGATAAAAGATATGAGAAAAAGTGGAGAAGTGAAGAACAGAAGCAAAATAGGTATGAAATTGTAAAAAGTGGGCGACAAAATTCAAAAGTGACTAAGGAAAATTGATTATAGCAGCAAAATAGGGCTTAAATTTAAAAAACCATGTAAAAATTCCAAACATTGTCTGACAGTGGCCAAAAAAAAATATGAATGGGAGCAAGACAGGCATAAAGTTGTAAAAACTGGGTCAAAAAAAAGGTTAAAATATGCATGAAATTGCAAGAAACTACATCACAATGTCAAAATGTTCAACACACGACGTAAAAAAAAATTGCACTGTCTGCGATTTGAAAATTTCAACAAGCCATATTGCGATTTAATCTAATTTGCAATTAATTGTTCAGCCCTAATGGAGGCCTGGACCATAAATCTGTCCTCATCATATTTGTCTCTGCTGAATATAAAGTTGTCAGAGTTAAGCCCTTGAGATGGAGCTCATTAAACATGTGGGCCACAGAAACATCAGCTGATTGGTTTTTCTCTGTTTAACCAGGTGCCCTGAGGCGCTCATGGTTTAATTTCAAATATTCCCATCATCGTAAAAACTGCTTGTAAGTAGTTGTTTATGGGACTTGATAACTTCTTGGGAAGGGGTCTAAGTGACGAGATGATAAGTTCTCCTGAACATTTATTATCCAGCCGTAACTGAGGGAACACACGTCTCATGGCAGGCATCCAACACAAAACTGAATCAGTGCTGCCCACTGCTGGCACAAACACAATACAACACCCAACAACTACGGTGGCTCTAACAGGACAAGACAGTCACTTAGCAAATGATCTACATCCTTTCCCTTGAGCTTTTAGGCTTATCTCAAATTAAAATAGCACTTTATATTTGTAGAACATTTCTGTAAAAAAAACGTTCCTGCTTACAATAACGTAACAGTCTTCAGATCTAAAACAAATCATTTGATCGTCAATAACATGTATAACAAACAACTTATTTTTTTTTCAAACAAAATCATATCATCTCTACCAGTGTATCAGATCATTTACACGTTTTTTTCTCCTTCCCCTTTTTTTTTTTTTTTTTTTTGAATGTCACTGCACATATCTGGGATTTGGTCTCGAAATACGACCTGAACGTGTCACATATTGTGCGTTTGTCGTGCTGTTACAGGGGCTCTGTCTGTGCAGTGGCCTTGCAGGGGATGAATGTGGCATTGTCACAGTTGTTGGCCCCAGGGAATGTGGAGTGGGAGGAATACAGTCAGTCTCAGAAGGGTCAATGTTGTGGGGCTCTGAGTCATCGTGGTCGAGTTGAGGTGGTAGTGGCTCTGCAACAGGAAGAATGTGACGGCAATTTCTCCTGTATTTGGCTCCGCTGGACTCGATGATGTAGGAACGGGGACCTTTACTGATGTCCTTCACGATCCCAAGCTGGTCGTAATCTTTTGGGGTCTGCATTCTGACGACTTGACCTGGTGACAGGGGTGTGAGGGGTCGGCTTGAGGTGTCGTAGTAGCGTTTTAAGATGAGTCTTTTATTGAGTAGTTGGGCCTTGATCTGTTCGTCAGGCTTTGTGCTGGGCTCTAACAGTTTGGTGCTCACAGGAATGGCTGCATGTGTTTGTCGTGACATTAGGCGTTCAGCTGGTGAGCCAAGTGTTTGGTCACGGGAGATGTTTCTGAGATTGAGAAGATTAAGGAACACATCTGATCCATCTCTGTGAGATCGTTCCATCAGCTGTTTAGCACTTCTTACAGCTCTCTCAGCGAGTCCGTTTGACTGAGGAAACTCTGGACTGCTTATGATGTGCTTAAAATCCCACTGCTTTGTGAAATCTTTGAACTGCTGACTGGTGTACTGTCTAGCATTATCAGAAAGCAGGATGTGGGGTGTGCCATGTACCAAGAAATGTCTCTCTAATTTTGTGATCACAGCTGACGACGTTAAGTCACGAAGAAGATCAATTTCAAACCATCCTGAGTAAGAATCGACCAGCACTTGGTAGTGTTTTCCATGCCAATTGAAAATGTCTGTTGCTACTGTTGACCAGGGGAGGTTAGGAAGTGGTTGGAGCTTGAGGGCTTCCTTTTGCTGATGATGTCTGGTGCTGTTGCATACAGCGTATGAAGACAAATCTTCAGTAATGTGTTTTGACATTTCTGGCCAAAATATGATGCTTCTGGCTCGGCGTTTGGTTGCATCTATGCCGGGATGACCTTTGTGTATGATGTCATTATACTCTCTTTGCAGAGACTGGGGGATAACAGTTTTATGTCCTTTCATGACGATGCCATCTTCCACAGTCAGTTCGTCTCTGTAGGGGAAAAAAAGACTTACATCGGGCTGGACTTGGCTCTGTCTGGAGGGCCATCCTCGCTGAATAACTGTGCTGAGGGTCTTCAGCACCTCGTCCTCTTCATTGTGTTTTCTGAGTTCCTCCAGGCGTGCTGTTGAGATGTAACTGACAGACATGACTTCAAAAGCATCATTTTTAGCTGTACTCTTGGGAACTGTGGTAGTTGGAGCTCTGGAAAGTGTGTCTGCTAAGTACATGAGTTTACTTTTTTTGTACACTAGGGTGATGTTGAAGAACTGTAGGCGTAGCATCATCCTTAGGAGACAAGCTGGTGCAGTATGAATGGGTTTTTTTAAAATGGTCACCAGAGGTTGGTGGTCAGTTTCCACCGTTATGGGCTTACCATATACATAGTCCTTAAACTTCGTGCAGGCAAACACGACAGCAAGCAGCTCCTTCTCGATCTGTGTGCATCGAGTCTCTGTGTCTGTGAGGGTGCATGATGCAAAAGCAACAGGTTTTCCGTTTTGCAAGCATGCAGCTCCTAGTCCATAACATGAGGCATCACATGTCAGTGTGACTGGTTGTTTGACGTCGTAATATGATAGTACTGGTGGGCTTGATAGGCATGACTTCAGACGATCAAAAGCTTCTTGATGCTGCTGAAACCAGCACCAAGCTGTGTCTTTGTGAGTGAGCTTTCTCAGCGGTGCTGCAATGTCACTGAAGTTCGGGATGAACTTGCCAAGGTAGTTAGCCATACCCAGGAAACGCTGTAGCGAAGTGACGTCTGTGGGGACTGGCATGTTAGTGATTGCAGCAGTCTTAGCTGGGTCAGCTTTAAGGCCTCCACTTGCGAAGATGTGGCCAACATAGTCAACATGATCCAGGCGAAACTTGCACTTTGCTGGATTCAGTCTGAGATTGACCTCTCTTGCTCGATCGAGCACTTTCTTTAAGTTTTCATCATGTTCAGCAACATCACAGCCTCCGATGATGATGTCATCAACAATCACTGAGCATGCATAACCTGCAAACAGCTGCTCCATTGAACGCTGGAATACTTCACTTGCAGAGTTTATGCCGAAAGGCATGCAAAGAAACCTGTAGCATCCAAAGGGTGTGCTAAATGTTGTTAGCATTGAAGATTTCTTGTCGAGCTGTATCTGCCAGAAAGATTTCTTAGCTTCCAAAACTGAAAACACAGTTGCACCTGTCATCTGTGCTGCAACTTCCTCCACCCTACGCATGGGATAGTGAGGTTGTTTAAGAGCTGTGTTGAGGTCTTTTGGGTTAATGCAAAGTCTTATTTCTTGTTCGTCTTTTTTGTGTGCTGCTACCATGGATGAGACCCAATCAGTAGGCTCCGTGACTGGTGTTATGACATTTGCATTTGGTTAAGTTCAGCTTTGACTTTCTCTTGCATTGCAACTGGAATGCAGTGAGCTGGGCAAACTACAGGCTGGATGTTGGGATCCAATGTCATGGAGTATGTGATGGGTAGTTCCCCAAGTTTCTCACTGAACAACTCACTGTACTGAATGTGGATCTGCTTTGCAAAGTCTGTGTTAGTGTCCATGGTGAGCTGGTGTACATCTGGGCTTAGTGTTGCAATTCCCATGTCAACACAAGCACGAAATCCTAGTAGTGGCAGCACATCTCTGTCCACAATGAAGAAGGGTAATGCATGGTGCTGCTCCTTAAAGCTGCAGGACAATGTGACAGCGCCCTTGGTTTCAATTTTACTGCCTCCATAGGCAACAAGGTTTGTGGCTTTCCCTTGTTTAACAGGTTGTTCTCCATTCGCCACTTTATCAAATGTCTTCTGTGACATCACATTGCATTTTGCACCTGTATCCACTTTCATTTCCATGGGCTTGTTGTTAATGCAACCTGTTACAAATCCTTCATCTTTATCGTCGCTTTGAGGATTTATACTGTTGATGTTCTTATCAGTGTCAACACCGTCCACATAAAATGTCTCTTCGCTGCATGTGACAGGCTCTTCTACCGCCACTTCATGTACTGAGTGTCATGTAGTTCTTTTATTTAAGGTGGACTGGCTGCGTGATTTAGACTTGCAGCATTTCTTGAAATGATTCAGTTTCTTACAGCTGTGACACTGCTGTCCGATCGCTGGACACTTTTCCCGCTTAGCTGCATAGCTACCCCCACAGTTATTGCAGTTCGAGATCGTTCTGGGATGGGAGAGTGGTTGTGATTGGGGCTGATGCTTTCTGTGCGAAACTGACTTTATGCTGTCAACACTGATTGCTTGTGTGGCTAATGTCTTACTGCTTTCCTCTGTCATCTCATGAATGCGGCAGACAGTTACAGCTTTATTTAAACTCAGGTCACTGTCTCTCAAGAGCATCTTTCTCAAAGCATCACTGGTAATGCCACACACGATTCGGTCACAGATCAGCTCATCAGTCAAATCTCCAAAATGGCAGCTCTTAGCTTTAATCCTTAAATCACTGATGAATGACTCGATGCTCTCACCTTGTCTCTGATTTCTTGAATGAAACCTGTGCCTCTCCATGGTTTTGTTGTTTGGGGGGTTGCAGATTTCCCGAAATTTCCTTTTCAAACACTGTGGGTCCTCTCTGGACTCCGTAGGGCTGATAACTGCTCCATTTTCACCTGGTTCGCGCACTTCAGCTGCGTAAACAAACAAACGTTCCCGCTCTATGGCTTCCGGTCCCGCTAGATTGAGGAGGATATATGCCTTGGTTCTTGCAGGTTTATCGAAGTGTGCTGTGGCAATAAAGATGTTGTACTCCCTCTCGAACATCCGCCAGCTCTCGGGGACATTCCCATCAGACACAACAGGGTCTGGTCTGTGAAATCCCTCTGCCATTTCAGCAACGTAGCTCTGGCTAGCTTTAGCATTAGCGCTTTCTCCAACACTTAGAGCTCGGTGGAATGCAGGGAAGATACTCACGGGCGATGAGTCCGTTCAGATTCTGACACCATGTAAATAGTTGTTTATGGGACTTGATAACTTCTTGGGAAGGGGTCTAAGTGACGAGACGATAAGTTCTCCGGAACATTTATTATCCAGCCGCAACTGAGGGAACACACATCTCATGGCAGGCATCCAACACAAAACCGAATCAGTGCTGCCCACTGCTGGCACAAACACAATACAACACCCAACAACTACGGTGGCTCTTACACGACAAGACAGTCACTTAGCAAATGATCTACACTGCTGTTATAGACAGAAGCTCAGTTTGATTTAGCAGACGCTCTGTCCACAGCTGAGAGGAAGACTCTAGAGCAGAGGGGACAGCACAGAGCATTAAAGCCAAACTGTCCTCTGGTCTCAGCTGGATTAGAGTTTGGTCCTGTCTGAGCTGCTCTCTGACCCTCTGGTCCCAGTCCCAGCCGTCCTGCTGTGGTTTGAGATTTAATGATGTGATGATTAAAACACTCAGACTCAGCTGGAGTGTTGATGCATGGAAACTTATTAAAACCTGAAAACATGCTGAAGAAAACATGACCTTTGACCTGTTCAACCCCTTTTTAAAGCCTTCTGTTGGAAAATGACATCCTCATAAAGAAAAGAGGGAATCTCTGCAAACACAATTTCTATTTGAATTATTCTGCTGTCATAATAAAGTAACACCTGAGAGATTTGTCCAGATGTGAATTATCAGTATATGTGTTACTGGGACAGAGCAAATGAAGATAGAAGTCAGAATCATTTGAAAATGTCATCCTCGCCTAAAAAAACAAGTTTTTATTATGAATATCTCTTTGGAATGATGCAGCTGCAGCTTTAGAACTCTATGAATGAATTTGAAAATATGTGAACATTACTTCTGCCAAGTTTGAGTCTGATAAAGTGATGCAGAGCAAAGTTAGAGAGGTTTTACTACAGAGTGGTCAGGCCCAATCTTGGCTCAGTTTGGCTCCATTAGTCCCATTTGACATTTCTGATATACCAAACTTTAGATTTCACTTTTATGTCACTTTTGGTGTTCATTACACCCAATTACAACAGTTTTTATCTTCTTCTGCTTAACTATTTTTAAAAATTATATTTAAGAAAATCTTTTTTTTTTCTTTTTGGAAAAAAATAAACAAAAACTCTTCACATTTTCTCATTCATAGAAATCCATCCAAAGGGACCCATCTGAAAATGTCCTGTTTAATCTGATGAGCAGCATGACTTTATTTCTACATGAAGAGTTCACTTCTTCTTTGTTTTTGTTGGAGAGCATCAATCATTCCTGAAATCAGGGCCTTTGGGGCTGAACAGGTTCATGGTTTTAAAGAAGCTGCTCTGGAACACCTGGGGAGGAGTCCACCTGCCATGGAGTGGAAAAACTGGAAGGTCGAGTGTTGTGAAATAAATGAGCACAAAGAAAGAAGGAAATGTTTCTCTCCTGTTTCCTCTGCTGTCTGTCTGTCTGTCTCAGGCTGTGCTCACCGTCACCATCTGTTAGTGTTTGGACTTTTTCTCCTGAGGACAGACAGCTCCACGTCACGTCTGCCTCAACTTCAAAGTTTAGAAAACAGGAAAAAGTTTCTCACCAAACTTGAACAGCGAGGACAGATCTGTGACACAGCAGAGAGGAGAAGACTTCAGGGCTCTCAGCTCTGTCCCACTCACACTGTGACACACGCATTCAACACTTTTCACACTCTCACACAGCACACCTGGGATGTCTCACCTGGGATGATCATTTATTATGGAACAGCCACCGAGTTAAACCGCTGAATACGAGCCGGGACGAGAAGGAAGAGATCTGACAATCAGGAGGAAGAAAACAAGATCAACAAATGAGTCAATCACAAATTAACATACAGGTACATATCAGCCAATCAGAAGAGAACATACAGGTACATATCAGCCAATCAGAAGAGAACATACAGGTACATATCAGCCAATCAGAAGAGACCATACAGGTACATATCAGCCAATCAGAAAGCAGCACTGCTGTATCCGGGTAAGATCTGACCTCAGAGGATGCTCACTGAGTCCTGATCACATGAATTCAGGAAGTTTTCTCCTCATTTGATTTTGTTGCTGATTAATGAAGTCATTTTTTGGACAGAAAGAAAAAGCGAGAGTTTCTTCTTCTTCCTCCTCCACACCGACCATTAAACAGGAAAGTTTCCCTGTACTGTGCTGGTTAAAGTTTTATTATTTTTTAATCTTGTGCTCAGTGACATAACAAAACTGAATGCATTTCCTCAAATTCTTTAATTTAGTTCAGCTTTGACAGAATTATGTTAATCAGCTCCTTATCCTGCTTTAAGTCACTAGTTACATGACCATGTTTATATGTCTCCCTGTCCAGGGAATAATATTCACGATCAAAAAAAGATTTTGCATATTAATGTTTATCATTACAGAGCCTCTCAAGGGACATTGACAAAAATAAATAAGAATTTTATCTTGCATTTTATAAATCTATCGTGTGCAGGGGCCTCATGCTTTTTATACATAGTGACACATAGTTCGAAAAGACATGAATTAAAGTATTTTGGAGGATATTATAATTGAAAATAAAGACAATGCCATCAAACGTATGTCTACTGACAAAGTGGTGAGAAAATATGGATGTTGATCTCCTCTACTACATACTTGAGCAAGATTAAAATATTAATGACTGCTTTGGATCTATGGTGGCGTATTGCATTCAGCTGAAATACAAAAAAACATCTGCCTGTTTTTATGAGATACTATCTCATAAAAACACAAATTTATTTACTTTTGATTTTCCCGTTTTTATGAGATATTAACTCGTAAAAACAGGATTCCCCCTGACACTTTGCTTTGAGACTGGCTGCTGCATTTATCAACCAGGTGGTCAACACAGGTAAGGTAGGCCCGCCGTACTGGTCCAACTGATCATGTACAAAAACCGTAATGTCGAGCAGATCCGAGTGGGCTTTGTGTCAGAACAACCACAAATTCCTCAGGTGTCTGCGCGATGTGGACAAACTAATAACAATACCATCAATACACCGCTCAGAGACACAAGTATCTCACTATCTTTCAAACCGAGCGAGAAATGAAACTGAATAAGGTCTAACATGAGTGACATGTTCCTTACTTTTAAGATTCCTTAGTAGGGGAGACCGGGGCTAGTTGTCACACGGGTAAGTTGTCACACTGCAATTATCTTCTCCACCAGAGGGCGCAATTAAAAAGTGGAATACTAGTTTTCTTCCTTTGCATGGTCGGGTCTCATGGACTGAGTGAGAGGAGGACAACACATTGTAAGTTGAGATGAGCACCAATTAACCATTTTCCACTACCCAAAGTAAAAAATATTAACTCTACATTTTTTTAAATAAGCTTCATTCAGATATAAATCCTAGCAGTTATACATGTGGACCTGATTAAGTAGATATTAAGGCATCCAGTCATTGCTCAGTCATTGTTCTGATTTAACCTAGCTGTAAGATAGAGCGAGCATTAGCAAACATGGTCGTATGGGGCAACTTGTCACAGTCATTTGGGGGTAAGTTGTCACATGTGCTCCAGGCCCAAGCACCAACCGAGAAGCTATTCCAGGCCCTAGTAACCCAGCCTCCTCCACCAACACATTAACTCCAGAGGATATTAGGCCTTACCCAAAAGCTGGTCCAAGAAAAAAAGTTACCCAGTAGAAAAAGAAGAGAAAATATGAGTCCCTGTGCCTGGTCTGTATAGAGCCATTTGGAAACAGCCACCCAGGAGAAACATGGGTGCAGTGCATGATATGCAAAGGATGGGCACATGAAGAATGCACCCTGGCATTCATTCATTCTACATACGACAAAGCTGCAACTCAGAAGAGGAGTCTGACTAGTGAGATTTTCTTTTGTTCCAGGACCTGTTTAAGTGTCAGCTTCGTAATGCATGTTGCATTATATTTCATGTTATTTCACGAGTAATAAAAGTGAATTATTGTCATTTATTCACTTTTAATTTTAAAAAATAACAACAGTAATAATTTTGTCCTTATTTTATTGGTTGCAAAATCCAGTGTGACATCTTACCCCACAGAGTGTGACAACTTACTTGGTGGGGCAACTTGTCACATGGTGACAATCTCCATTAGATTGCTTATAGCTCTGCACTGACACAAGATATGAAATGAAGATATGACATGAATACAAAATATATACCTGAGATTTTGGTCTTTTGTCTGGAACATATTTTTTTAATATATGATGTTTTAATTTCAAGATATATATCTATATATATATCTATCTATATATATATATATATATATATATATATATATATATATATATATATATATATATATATATATATATATATATATATATATATATATATATATATATATATATGAGTGTAAAAAGTGTGACAACATGCCCGGTCTCCCCCATCTCATAAAAAAGGAAACTTGAAAATAAATAAATTCCTATTTTTACGACATAGTATCTCATAAATAAAGGAAAATAAAAAATGAATAAATTCCTGTTGTTACGAGATAGTATCTCGTAATAACAGGCAGATTTTATTTATTTTCAAGTGAATGCAATACGCCATCAAAGAAAACTTCATTAATACATTTTTATGCAATGTTTGGGGCCCCTGGACACCTCGGGGCCCCAGGCAACTGTCTGTGTTTGCCTAATGGTAAGTACGCCCCTGGTCACCGGGCACATTAAAAAAACATCAGTGTTAAGTTAGTTAAGTTAATAATAAGATTTAGAACATGAAAAATGTGTGGTTGTTATCCGAATTAAAACTGCACATGTTTAGTTTGAAGAGCATGGTCAAATGTTGGAGCTAAATAATAACAAACAATAATTTGTATTATGTTTTATCATTCACTGATTTAATCCCAGTAATTTATTCTTCATGGTAAATTGTTCCTTGTTTTATGATGCTGGTGTTCGGCAGCCAACTCTAAAAAATCAGTTTCTCATTATATAAAAAAGTTATTTTTGTTTTTTTCCTACTTGAGTTTTGTGAGTTTTGATATTTTGAATTTGTTAAAATTTTGTTGAACCAACTCAAAGACATGAAGGGTGAACATGAGCAGTGAGCTTATTTATTATTCTATTAAAACTGAACAAACACGACGTTTATACAACATGCAGCAGGATTTATGGAGAGTTTGATTAATGAGTGTTTTTAAATGTTTTACAGTGACGGGGTTTGGGGCTCTTACCTTAAATTTGTGTTTAGGTCTGATTTTTGTTCACTAAATATCATACTTCAATTTTTTAAACATTCCCTTTTATCATTCTGAGAGATATAAAATATTAAAAATCATCCCTGTAATAGTGTTGATCTTATTTATGCCACAAAAGACCAGAGGAGCAGGAGCGAACCAGGAGACAGATATATACTTGTGTTTCATTTATTTTTTCTATCTATCTATCTATCTATCTATCTATCTATCTATCTATCTATCTATCTATCTATCTATCTATCTATCTATCTATCTACAAAAAGAAAAGCAAAGGAAAGGGAAATAAATGACATGAGCATCAGCCCTACAACCAACCATCCAGCCGGATACCACCAGATTCAGAGGCTGACCTTTGACCTTTGGACATCAAAAAGATCAAATAAAGAAGCACTACGTCACCAAACAACACAAGCAGACAGAAAACAGCCACTGTGGACTCTTCCAAATCCACAGAAACACACCAGAGAAGACCAAGAAGCCCAGGAGCAGGATGAAGTGATGGGGGGAATTTAACAGCATTACACCCAGAGAGCAGGACAGACATTTGAAGAGAGATGAAACAAAGAGAATTCAGATGATGGGACTACGGCTCAGATTGATATGATCCCAGCACACACGGGGATTAAAGGACATGAGACTGCAGGTAAATGTGAAGCCACAGAGAGAAACACAGCAAACATTAGAGCACAGATAAGGACATTATCAAAGAGAAGATGAGAGGAAGACGGCAGAAACGGAGGGAAGAGGACAGAACAGGACGATGGCTGAATCCAGAGAAAATGATCCAATGAGAAGAAGATGAAGAAAAGAAGAAAGAATGATTTGAAGACTGCTGTTGGGACTCCCAGGACTAAATGAGACTGTGTTCATTCAGAGCAAACATCCACCAGGATACTGTGACTTCTGTGGAGAGGAAACATGAACATGTGATATTAAAACGTCAAAGATACCACGAGAGCAGAGAGGAGGAACCACCAGGGACTGAGAGGAACTAAAGAGCATTAGATTTAAAGGCAGAGTGTGCCACATTGAACACATTAAATATCAGAATCAGAGTCTATTCTATCATCAAAACTCTGAGTTAATGCTCCACACACAGAGCTAAAGCCTGAACCCTCTGCTCCTGTTGATCTGGAGCCAGGGTTGCCAGATTTTTGACAGAAATAAGCAACCAGGTCCATAAAAACAAGCCCAAAAGAAGAAACCTGTGGGTATTTTTTTCTAATGTGATATATTACTTTATTTTAAAGAGAAATCCACGTGTTTAATTCATTTATTGTTTTATTTGGTGTTTTGTTTCATCAGACTGGACAACTCCTCAATGGTGGGGATGAGGAGTAACAGGAAGACAAAGGATGGGAAGGAGCAGTAGCCATTTATTTTTATTTATATTTTTGTTTAGATATATCTTTTTTATCAGCAACATTTAACTGCAACTGTCCTCACAATTTCCCTAAGGGACTTTTGTCCGAGGAGATTAATAAAGTTCCATCTAATCTAATCTAGTCTTTAATTTTTTATTTTCATTATATTTCAATTTCACACTGATATTTTTTCTTTTTTGGCTCTTAACTTACTTCTATAATATCTTTTAGTTTGGAGGTGGAACATCCTTTTCTTTATACAGCAGTGAAGGGAGGGGCTTCTGTTATTTATAACTCTGTTATCACTAAACAGTCTAACCTTGATTTTTGTAACCAAACAGACAAAGTCAGGCTTTTAAGTTTGATGTTGATCCTCTACAGTTTTATTCTGGAGAAAACAGGAACAGCTACATTAGAGATCAATTTAATTCTGGTTATAAGGATTTATTTTTGTTGGAAACATCATTTTTGTCTCTTCTGACAGAAAAATCCACATTTGTGTGTAAACCCAACCTGCAGCTGCCAACACTCACAGGTGTAATCTGGTTAAACAGGTCTGTATTCAATCAAACTAAAAGGCGCAACAGTGACACCTGCTGTCGTAAATGTGTAACTGCAGCTCGGTCTCAGACGGCAGTGCATTATGGGAAATCCCTCACAGCTCGGAGGGATTATTACAGGTAACATGTCTAAAATAGTCTATCAGAATGTCCAATTAATTTGACATTAACACACAGACAACCGAAAATGATGATAGCTGACTTATTGTTGAGTGTGTCAACTTTAATTCCGCCATGTTACTGATGAGTTAACTCTTCGTTTTTGTTTGTTTTATTGATGAGAAAAGATCGCTAGCTAGCGGCTAACATTAGCATGGTGCATCTTTCAGGCTGGTGTGGCGCGGTTAGCTTGAAAATCACCTTTCTGCTCTTTGTTTGTGTTGTTACACATGCAGCTTTGTTGTTTTGAGCATTTACTGACAACAGAGGGAATTATAAAACACAAAGTTTTATTATGTATGTTTATTATGAAATGTAAAGTTAAAAATATTCTAGAATTTGACATAGTTGTTTAAAGAAAGTTAGATAATTTATTAATAATGATCAGATTCTGTTTAAAATAGTCTAAATTACAGATGCTTTGGGGTATTTTAATTATGGTTTTGTACACTGTCAGTGAAATGAGCTTTAAAATATTCACTAACTGATCACAACATGCTATTTTGTCTTGTAAAAGTCACATTTTTCTCTAATCTAAAGCTAATTCCTCACAGCACTGCATGAATGACTGCAGACTGGTGTGTGTGCACTTCCCCTGAGAATAACCATCTCCTCTTGTTTTTCTTGTCTCACATGCAGGCTGGCAGATTTAATAAAAGACTGTACCAACCAACATGAGCAGCTCCAGTGACTGAATCAGAGAAGACGGCTTGATTCCAATTGGAGCACACAAGCAGCTTCTGATTTGTGAAGCAGCTTTGCCACTGCAGATCCAGTCTGTAGAGAGAAGAATGATCTCTGTGGTTTATTGGTACGAGGTCTAAAGCTGTGAAATGACTTGGTCAGCTTGTCCTCCTCAGTCCCTGTAGACCACGATGCTCTCTGAGCTGCACACATCTCAGCAGATGATCCCAGACTGTTTGATTACAGTCATTTATTAATGCTTTTCAAAGAAATACTGCAGTGAGGCAACTTTTTACTGTGACTGACTTAGATCTGCTGAAATATTCTCTGTCTTAAAAATTAAAATAATGAGACCAGAAATGAAACTTTAGAGTTTCTTCAGAATAAAATGGATTTAATGTGATGTTTTTTCTTTACATCAGATATGAAGGTGTTTCTGACAAATGAATGGCGCTGATGTCCCCACACAGGTACTGACAAAGCGTCATATTCATCCTCAATATGGTGATAAGCTTCTTCAGATTTTTATTTTCAATCCTCAAGTCACACTTTTCTTTTTTAAATGTGTGTATAATTTATTGTGCGTGTTCAAAATTTTCTCTTGAAGTCAGGAGATTTTGTTGAGTTTGTTCTCATGTTGTCGTCACAGGGTGGAAAATAAGAACGTAAATGGTTTAAAACGTCCAGGAGACTCCAGGCTTAGACCATCAGCACCCCCCACACTCACTCCTGCAGCAGAAATGGACGAGAATCAAGTTGGAGACAAGAGTCTTGGTATGTTGTTTCTGAAAACATTTATCCTTTGAGGTTAAAAAAATGTCAACATATCAAGTAGTGTTCCTTTTGAAGAACATTTTGTGTCCATGTTTGCAGGTCCAACACTGTCAGAATATAACCGTAGAAGAGCTGATGTCCAGGCACGTTTCTGACTGTAAGTCCAGCTGCTGTAATGAAGAAGGTGAGTGAAGACGGTGACATACTGAGCTGACAGTGTCTCCTAAAAACACCAAAGTCCTACATTCACTCTGCAGAACAGTTTGCTTGTTGTTCTACAAATGCTGTTATGAGGCTCATGTCAGAAAACATAAATCCTTTAAATAGGGTTTCAGTTTGCTGATGGTTGTTGGCAGTTATGGGAGCAGCACAGTTAGATGTAACCATACAGCCTTTAGCATGTTGGCACAGGGCAGGGAAACAAACACAGTTGATTAATTTAAAATAATAAATGTCAGGGTTTGCAGGGGCTGGTAAAAGGTAGTCAACACACTTTGACTTGGTGTTAATATTTTCATCATCGTTTTCAATATGTCATAACTTTTCTATTAATGCAGATTTTTGTCTTAAGTTCATTAATTTAATAGAAAATATAAAAATATGCGCCACTAGGACTCCAGTTAACGTTGACAGCCAATCAGTGATCCTGACGACACTTGATTGGTTCAGCTTCTCCGATCTGCTGTGCGCATGTGTGGTGTTAAAACAGAACGACGAGCTACAAGCTGTTTTCTCCGACTCGTAGCTCGGCTGTGACCTCAGGAATTCCTGTTGCTCCACCTCAGCTTGAATCCAGCGTGACAGCACTGCAGCGGCTGCAGCAGACAGACAGCAGATCTCACTGTAACCCATGTCAGCGACATCAAGTCATACTCGTCCAATGACGGTATCAGGAGCTTTTCTAAACATCTTCACAGACTCGGTTCATGTGTGGAAGATGATGATGTCACGTCTTCATACTCAGAATCGCAGTTCCTTGGACATGCAGGGACTGAAGACCTGCTACAACACATCACAGTAAGTTAATTTCTTATTGGTTTTCTATCTTAGGCCTTTTAAGCTCTTTAGGGCCATTTGTGTTTAGGGATGTAACAGTTACTGGTAAAATGGTAAACTGCGGTAAAATTTCCGACGGTTAGTATAATCATTCCCTGTTACATTACCTTTAAACCGAGTTTGATCACCACACTGTCAATAACTCTTGGTGGTGCTGATCATTGCCTGGAAAAACCGGACCTATGTATCTGTTCCTCAGTAAAGCAGCCGCGGTCCCTCACAGACTGAGCCGAGCATGTGCAGTTTGCAATGTTTGGCCTCTGAGAGTGAAAGTTGGTGTCCAGACAGACTGTATAGCGCAGATTATTCCTCTCAATTGAACAAAGTCTGAAGTGTGGTAGAATTTTTGATTTCACAAGGATGCCTAAAAACTGATAGAAGACAATCACCCTGTCTAAAACACAGGGCTTGAAGACCTCCGGCAGGGTGCCGGAAATCCGGCGTATGAATATTTTGGTGATTTAATATATATTTTTTTAATCTTTAACCAGTCGTTTAATATGATAGTTCCAACTACCAACGATACTCAAGGTAACCAAGGCGTTCTAGCCAATCAGGGGCAGAGTAGGGCGGGCCTTAAGTTTTCAACATTTGGACAGCGTCCGCGGTGAGGAGCTGATTTGGCGTATACTGCTAACATGTATAACCGGCTTGTTAAACCGGCGAGGAAACCTCAAGATGGGAAGCAGGAGTAAAAAAATGGGTGGCGCTGGAGTTGGATAGAGGAGGCCGGAACAGGAGACAGGAGCTTGGTTTTGTGTGCCGTTTTCCAGAAAACTATTGTATGGCTGCAGCGGAAAAAAACTAGCTCGTCGTGACCCGGGTCACATAGCGTCCATGCGTGCTCTCTCCCACACATCGACCTCACCAGGAGTGACAGCTACAGGTACCACATAGCAACATCGATGACCAGGGGTTAAAGCTGGCTGGAGCCCTCCGGCTTATTCAAGTAAATTAATTAACCAATTCAAGTAACACCACGGGCAACAGACCATTTTATCATGAACAGCCTGCATGGCTCTCTCATAAGC
The DNA here is from genome assembly GCA_036419115.1 of Scarus forsteni. Taxonomy (NCBI): domain Eukaryota; kingdom Metazoa; phylum Chordata; class Actinopteri; order Labriformes; family Labridae; genus Scarus; species Scarus forsteni. Next base: position 333,239 of record JAZDUH010000299.1, on the reverse strand, counting down.
GCCGAGATGCGGAGGGTATGAACAGTAAATAATGCCAAAGATTATCCATGAACTGCCAATATGTGCGGGCGCCTGAAGGAGCCTCAACGTCAATAAAAACTACTCTATTCTATGAGCGCGAGAGCATGGAGATATGAGCGCGAAGAGGTGTGCGGTGCGGTCCCGCTGAGCTTAAAGACGCGCAGCGCACGGGGCAGCGGTCCTGTGTGTATACCGTAAAACTCAACTCTCCTGAGCAGTCCAGCTCTGTTTTTCACCTTTTCTAAATGATAAACTCATCCTGCGGTTTCCTGCGTCGCTTATTCTCCATGATATCAGAGCAATGTGAAGGATCAAGCTCCAATTGCAGTCTGTTAGTGCAGTGGCTCTCAACCTGTGGGTCGAGGCCCTAAAGTGGGTCTCAGAGCTGTTTTCAGTGGACGGTGTATAAATCAGATAAAAATGTTGCAAAATGTCTTCAGTGTTCAGAGACCCGAGCAGACAAACTCCCGTACAGTTTATTTTACTCTGTTGTGCTGTATCAAGTAAATATTAGCTGTTCTCTCAGGATCTTGACATGTCGTATTATCTTAGCAGATAAATTGGGGGTTGTCCTATGATGGACATTTGACTTGAGTTATCTAGAAAAACAACTTACATGTTATAATGGGAAATAGTGTGTTAAGATTTATGGATGTGTGATCTTCCAGTGCTCTTATTATTTGATGTTTAAAACATTTTTTCGCCAGTCTCTCTTGGCACAAAAATTTTATTTTCTATGTTTTTTTACTAAGCAAATTAAAGTGGTTAATATTTCTGAGATCTTGATCATGATGACTTAACATGGTGAATATTACTCAGGACAGAGCTGTAGAGATCCACCTCTTCACTGTATGTTTAAAGCTGGTGTCTACGATTTGAAACCGCAGCCTGCCCCTCCTTCCCTCACCTCTCCCCTCCGTGTTCCAAGATCCCGCCCCCAGCTCGTGTCGGCTCATATAGCCCCCTCCGGCAGAGGTACGAGCGACTAGCACAATATATCAGCAGCAAACTCAATCAAAAACAGCTCAGCTCAACTGAAAGTATCAAACACGACAGTCATCTCCCTTATAACACACAGCAGTAGCCATTTCAACTGGACCGGCGGCAATGCGGGTTTGGCGCCGCCAGAGCGGAGCCGAGTGTGGGGGAGGATTAATCTTTCTCAGCCTGTCCTCCCCAGCTCAGCTTACAGTGCTAACGATTAGCGGCTAACAGGCTAACCCGCTCCCCTACAAGTTATTAGCCCGTACAGGCACAAACTAACCAGAGTTATTCAGCAGACATCTCCCACTGTAGTAAACAAAGCCATTACCTGATCAACCAGGGGCGAAACGGCCGATGCTGAAGGTTTGACGGCCGGCTGAGGCTATTTGTTAGCCGTTAGCCCGCTAACAGGCCTCAACCCGCGGGCAGAGCTCCGTTGGGCCCGCAGGAGAGGGAGGCGGCTTCCCTGTTTCGGCGCTGGGCTTTTCCGGCGCCATGATAGTTCAGTAGCTAACGCTGCTTGCTGCTCACCGGAGGTAGAGGGGAGGAGGCGGGACCATGGGCAAGATGCTGCGTACTGCATAGTGAGGGAGACGAGGATTGGATGGACTCATGGACTAACTCACGGACCAATTAATAGTTGCAGGTTCTTAGGCTTGATTGGTCAGCTAGTATGCAGCTTTTCAGCAGATATACTGAATGGATTTTTTTCGTTCTTTTTGGTCTTTATACTGTGTAGATAGGACCATAGGACCATAACAGCCTTATAAACGGTCTTATTAATATGTACAAAGCTTCCAAATTGTAGACCATAGCTTTAATCTAAAAAGTGAAAATATCAACATTGTGAAGGGCCTTATTCTTCCAATTCCCAAACTCATTATGTGACCAGAATGTGAGCATGCATGGATTGATAGTTTATTATACAGTCATGCTGTCATGTAACTCTGCTTCATGTTTCTCTCAAAATGCATCAGATTGATGCTGTTAAAAATGAAATATTCCAAATTTTCTTACGGGGGAGCATGCCCCCGTACCCCCCTTGAGGGGTCATAGCCTCCTAACATTTTTTAACCCTGACCTGTTTTCATGCCAGATATTTTCTCCTTTTGTGACCTTTGTAGGTAGTTTAACTTTCTGTTTCCTCTGCCATACTTGATCTCATGTGTTTCACTCACCTGTGTGTCTGCAAAGGTGTGGTTTTCACCTAAGGCCGTGTCTGAGTCCCGGTTTTGGGCTGTTAGTTTGCTGTGTTTGTCTGTGTTAGTTTGCCATATAGTGGCATTTGAGGCAATGCAAGAACGTTAGTCCCCCCCCCCCCCCCCCCCCCAGGCTCAGGACTTTTTCCTGCTTCAGGCCCTGAAAACACAAAGCTGCAGTGAAAGTAAAAAAGACGATTTAAACTGCTGCAACTCCTCAAGTGAGTGAGCTGACTGAGCCGGAGAGAGAGAGAGGATTCAGTGAGTCATACCTGAGTGAATTACAGCTGTTTATAAGTATTTTCTGTGTAAATGTTGTAAATAACAGCAGTATTATCATTCTGGAGTGTGTTCTTGACATTCTTTTGCCATTTATTCATCCTGATTTACTGTTTTTCATCATTGGCCATCTTTGTTCATCTTTGTTTGTGTTTTATGGACTTCATTGATCTTAATTTGTAAATATTGGAAGAAGAAATGTGGAGGAGATCTGCCAGGGAGAGGGGAGACCAGAGGAGAGTCATGAAGGGGAGTAACTGGACAGGAACTGCTTCAGCAACAATGGTCAGTAAAAAAAAAAAAAAAAAAACTCCTGGATATGGTTTTATATAACGAGCTGTAACATGGACACTAATGCTGCAGGCAAACTAAAATGTGTGAGTGTTTGTAAAATAGGTTACATTTATTTTTGTTTGTCTCAAAACTTTGAACATGTTCGATTACATTTGTTTATGAAGAGAAACCTGTTTAAAGTTTGAACCCTTTTTTTCTTTTCTTATAATTACACTCTGTTTAGGCATTTATAACATAATAATGACAAATACTTGTCATTATTGTTTACTTCTATTCCTCATGAAAAAGGGGTGAAAAGTTACTTTTCAGACATTTCATTCACATTTCACAATTCACATTTATTGACAACAAAGACAGACTTGTTATAATGATAATATTAAAGGATTAAATGATTCCAAGTTTGCGTAAAAGTACTCTTTGAACATTTTGAGCTCGCTGCAATAATACAGCGATAATAATAACTGATCATTTTTTGTTCCCAAGAACCTTGATAAAAACTTCATACTGTTACATCCCTATTTGTGTGTGCAGCACTGAGTGTTTTCAGAGACACAAACAGTTTTTAAAAAGACTTGATTAAGTAAACTGGACTAAAATATCTTATCCCCCATACAAATCCTGGACTAGTAAAAACAGCCTAAGACTTTTAAACATGTCAAAATCACTGTATTAGTATTTCATTTTTGGTTTATCTTACTTAGTTGCAGTACCTGGTCAGTAGGTGGAGCTGTGTGCATTATGGATAAAAAATTGAATGCCAGTCACCAATAGAGTTAAATATCAGACAGTAAGAAAGCAACACAGATGTTTAGTCTGATACTAACATGCTTTTATCAACATTCCTGCAGGTAAGATGCTCAGAAATCAGAACCAAAATGAAACATTAAAATAATAATATAACATGCAGAAGCCTGAGATTGACTGTGATTGTGATGATTTGGAACGTGACTTAGAATAAGACAAGTGAGCCCATAGTAACGAGTGGTAATTTAATACAGCGACAAAGCTTCAATAATATTGAAAACAAGGTAAATAAAACTTCTAAAGAGAGACAAAAGCAACCGTAAATAAAACCACAAACAGGTATAATGGCTCTGGCTAACAAAATGCAGTCTTAGAACTCACATTTTCTATTGTAGCTTTATGTGTGTGTTTTAAAACATTATTGATCATAGGTAGGTTAAAAGTGTAGTGGGGGAACACACTGCTAACTGTGCAGAGCAGCTGGAGGGTTTTTACCTTGAGTGGTGACGTCACGTGTGAGTTGCTGTGTGAACCAGCCATGTGGGTAAATTGCAGTTCCTCCAGTAGAGGGCGACAGAGTGCTGTGTTCATTGGTGGGCCTTTAGCCAGGAGTCTGGCCCTGTGTTGAACTGTCTGCAGTGGGTAACAGTAGAAGCCTTTTTGTTGGTGTCTCGGCAGGTGGAGGAGGTCCCCATTACAGCTGCTTGTCCTTTTTTTATGTCCCATTTTTTATTGTGGGAGTAAAGATTTCTCTCTGTGTTTTGTAAATCACATCTTGTGCTTGTTCGATGTCTGTGGAGGCTGACACAATGATCCACCATGTTGTCTACTGGTTGGCTTTGGGGGAAATAAAGGTAAACACAGTTTTGTTTGCTTGTGTTACTGAAAGTTTACAAGGTTTTGGTCTTCATGGCTCCTGACGCTTCTGAACACTAGATGTCACTAAAATGCAAATTTCTACACACTGCACCTTCAAATAAAAAGAAAGTTTATCAGTTTGGTCATTTAATATCTGAAATATCTTTGAAGTGTTTTCAGTTGAATAAATGTGAAAAAAGGATTTGCAGGTCATTCTGTTCTGTTGTTATTCACACAGCGTCCCATCTTCATTGGAATTAGACTATGTTTCTGTTCATGATATATTTATTGAAAGTTTTCTGATTTTTTTTTACATTTATAATAAAATATAAAACACAGCCATTAGGGGAATTAACAAAGCCAGTCACAGAAAATAAAAAAGGAAGGGAATAATAAAGAGGAACATGTAGACCTGATCAAAATCTCAAGACCAGCTGAAAAGTTGCTATAATATGCATTTTGCATATTTGGACCTTAATGAGGTTTTAAATAGAGCTACAATATGTAAAAACAAGAAGGGGGAGTGTGGCAAAAAGCACTTTGTAGAAGTAATTTATTGAAAACAATAAGTAAACTGAAATAGGCTGTTTATAAGCTGATCAAAAGTTTAAGATCACAGGCTATTAAAACCAAAATCTGTTCAAAATGTTCATTTTCTGTCAGGCATTCACATGGTCATTTTGTATGTTTATCTTATTATGAGATGGATGATTATTAATATTATTGACTTTTAGATAGCTTGATTACATAAACACTGTATACATAATATGTGAATTTGGATTATATGGATATATAATGTATGTATTGGTTTTTCTGACATGCTTATTTACTAGGATGTTTTGTTTATTCTTCTGGTGATTAATATGAAGTAGGGAGTTACTTTCACCCATAAATTTAAAGTTTCCATGAATAATGACAGCAGGTATTGATTTATAATTCAGTTTTGTGTCTGATTTGCTCTTTGCTTCTTTCTGTTCCTTCTCAAACTCGTTGCTGTGCATCTGTTCACATGCTTCATTTGTTTAATGTTAAGTAACAGTACATTTACAGTTTGGTGTACATATTACTTGCATTGATTCAGTTGTTTGTAATTTTTCATTTCCTTTTTAAAAGTTTGAGATAAATCAATATTCCTATTTAACCCTTTAACTCACTGTCCAACTTTTTTGGCAGAGGTTAGACGAACGTTAGACGAATGACAAATAAGGAGAAGACAGACAGACAAACTGACAGACACAAGAGCAGTTTGATGAGCAGGCAGACAAAAATCAAACAAAAAATTTAAAAAGAATTACAATGAAAACAATCAGACTACAACTACAAGTACATAGATTTCCAATGAAACAGAGACACAGTCACAAAGAACCAAACAGATAAACACAAAATCACCAAAATATATATATAATAAATATAATAATATAATATATATAATATATAATAAAATATCAAATAGTCAAAACAAAACAAACACACAGAAACAAACAGCCTAACCAACAAATGAACAAACTGGCAAACAGTCTGACAAATAAAAAACAGACACACTAACAAAAAGACAAACAATCAAACAAACATCTAATTATTCAGCAAACCGAACAGAATATCAATAAAAAGTCAAGCAGATATCTTTGGCGCTCAAAGGTCACTCAAGACTCTCCAAAAGGTTAAACATTTATTGAAGAGAAAAAACACTTTGGATATTTACAGTCAGTTCAAAATCAGATCAATAGATGTGGATTAAAAACACAAAAGTCCAAAAATTATCAGATCTGCCCCCCCCCCCCCCATCAGTGATTTACATCCACTAACAAAAGAAATCCAACATCATATTTTTACCATTGTCTTTGATTTATAAGATAACATGTCAGTTTATTTCTTTGTTTTAATCATCTGTAGTTCTATTAATCAGGCATTTCTTTACATTTGAGTCAGTGTGAGCTTGCAGGACCTGTTCATGCTTTGGTAAACTCAACTCATCTTTATTTATAAAGCACTTCAAAAACAACCACAGTTGAAACAAAGTGCTGTACACAAATAGACAAAACAAAACAGACAAAAATTACTTAAAAACAATGTATAAAATAAAGCCGATATGAATACTAAAACAATTGTTTCAATGTTTTTAAAAACGAATTTAAAAACAGTAGAAACAATAAATAAAAGCAGACCATAAAACCATAAAACACCAAAACAGGAGCCGAGTCTCAAGCAGGGTCAAAAGCCAAGGAATAAAAATGAGTTTTAAGACGAGTTTTAAAAATGGACAGTGAGGAGCTTTGTCTGATGTGGACGGCTCGTTTCATAATTTGGGGGCCGCCACAGAAAAAGCTCTATCCCCCCTGAGCTCCGTTTGGACCTCGGTACCTCCAGGAGCAGCTGATCAGCTGACCCGAGGCACCGAGCAGGAGTGTAGGGCTGAAGAAGCTCAGAGAGGTAAGATGGGGCCAGACCATTTAAAGATTTAAAAACAAATAGAATCTTAAAATGAACTCTAAAATGCACGGGCAGCCAGTGCAGGGAGGCCAAGATGGGAGTAATGTGCTCCCTCTTACGTGCTCCAGTTAAGAGGCGAGCAGCAGCATTTTGCACCAACTGGAGACGTCAGAGGGAGGACTGGCTGACACCAAAATAAAGTGCATTACAGTAATCCAGCCGAGATGTAATAAAGGCATGGATTACTGTATGAAAGTGCTGTTGTGCAAGAAAGGGTTTTACTTTTGCCAGCTGCCTGATATGGTAAAAGCTGGACTTTACAACCGCGCTAATTTGCTTTTCCAATTTAAAATCACTGTCCATCTTAAAACCCAAGTTTGAGACTGTTGTCTTAAAATAAATAGCTAAAGGACCCATGTCTAAAGGAGGGGATTCACAAGGGCCACTGGGACCAAACACCATCACTTCTGTTTTTTTCTCGTTAAAGTTTAAGAAGTTCAAAGCCATCCAGGCTTTGATGTCTTCAAGACATGCAAGAAGTGGTGTTAGGGAGAAGGCACCATCCTTCTTCAGTGGCACATAGATCTGGCTATCGTCAGCATAGCAATGGAAAGAGATGCCATGCTTTCTCAAAATGGAGCCCAGAGGCAGTAAATACAACGAAAACAGCAGGGGCCCCAAAATCGACCCCTGCGGAACCCCATACAGCAGTGGAGCAGAGCTGGACTCTGAAACTCCAAGGCACACACTCATCGTTCTGTCTGCAAGATATGACCTCAACCACTCCAATGCAGTACCACGAATACCTACGAGGCTATGTAGCCGAGCCACTAAGGTATCGTGGTCCACGTTGTCAAAGGCCGAGGACAGATCCAACAGAACCAGAACTACATGATCTCCAGCATCAGTTGCCAGGAGGATGTCATTAAAAACTCTCAACAAGGCTGACTCTGTGCTGTGGAGAGTTTTAAATCCAGACTGGAAGACCTCCAGGACACCATGCTCATCCAGAAAAGACTTTAGCTGTGCATATGCAATTTTCTCTAAGATTTTTGAGAGAAAAGGGAGCTTAGAGATGGGCCTAAAATTGGCCAGCACAGTGCAATCAAGGCCTGATCTCTTAAGAAGTGGCTGCACCACTGCATGTTTAAAGCTTAGTGGAACAAGACCACAAGACAAACTGCTGTTTATAATAGCCAAGACAGACTGCCCTATACTGGGGAAAACCTCCTTAAACAGCCTAGGAGGGATGACATCCCAGGGAGAACCTGACGGCTTAATATGGCCAACCAGATCTTCTAAGTCTGCAAGAGAGACTGGCTCAAACCTAGCAAGAACTGCAGAACAGGGATCAGGATCAGAGGGGTAAGATCCAGGCGCAGAAATGAGAGTCCTGGCAGTAGCAACCTTGTCAATGAAAAAGTCCAAGAACCTATTACACATTTCCACGGATGCCTCCAAGCTGGCAGGCTGTAGGGCATTAAGAACAGAGTCGATTGTTTTAAATAACACACGTGGATTATTACAATTTAACAGAATTATGTTAGAGAGATATTGTCTTTTGCTCTCTTTAACAGAGATCTGGTAATTGTGTAAACAGTCTTTAAGGATCTGAAAAGACACATGCAGCTTGTCCTTTTTCCACCTTCGCTCAGCTTTGCGGCACTGTCGTCTAGCTGCGCGAGTTTCTTCATTAAACCAGGGCTCAGATTTAGTCTGGCGCTGAACAGTTTTTATTGGAGCCACAGAGTCCATTACGGCTCCACAGGAGGAGTTAAACCAGGAGGTGAGCTCCTCGGTGTTTGCAGAGGCAGGGCAGACAAAGAGATGATCAAAAGCCACAGAGAAACGACCGGCAGTAGTAGAGTTAAGAATCCGGCATCTCTGAACGGGGGCGCCAGATTTAAAATCAGAACAAGAGAAAGCAACCTCAAACAACACAGGCTTATGATCAGAAATTGCAACATCACATATCTCCAAGTTAGACACAGAAAAACCATGGCAGAGTATGAGTTCCAATATATGTCCATGCTCATGTGTGGAAGCCGACACACACTGTACCTAGTCAAAAGAGTCAATAAGACTTAAGAAGTCCTTCACCAACGGCTTGTCAGGACAGCATACATGGATATTAAAATCCCCAAGGAGAAGAACACGGTCATACCAGGGCATAACTTCGGCCAGAAAACCAGAAAAGTCACTCACGAAGTCCTTATTGTATTTGGGGGGACGGTAAATGACAGCACACAGCACCGGGTTGGACCGACCCACCTCAAATAAAGTTACCTCAAAGCTAGAGAATGAGGGAGAGACTGTGCGCTGTGTACATTTAAAAGCATTTTTATAAACTGTTGCCGTCACCCCACCACGACCCGATGCCCGCGGGGAGTTAAAGTAAGAGCAGTCAGGAGGTAAGAGTTCGACCAGAGCACTGCACTCACCGGCACCGATCCAAGTCTCTGTCACGCAGAGGAAATCCAGGGCACGGGAGCTGAAGAAATCCCTCAGGATGAAAGTTTTATTCACCAGAGATCTGGCGTTTACCAGTCCAATCCTGGTGGGAGCTGGAGCCGGGGGTACGGTGGATCAGGGAGCCGGGGGCAGCGTCCTCAGGAGCGAGCGATTTACCCCGCGATGAAACAGCCGGAGAGGGCAGAGGCGGCGGGGCTTGAGTCCCTCAACTGAGCCTGTGACAGGTACCAGACAGACGCTGATGGGGTCCAGGAAGCGCAAGTGAAAGGTACAGTGAAAGGTGGGAACAATCCAAATCCTGTCCGGGAAATGGACGAAGAGTTTGACAGCCAGAACTTCAGGTTCACTAACCGACTGCTGCGTCTGCCACGGTGACGAGGACGCCTCCGCCGAGAAGGTAGGGCCGGCACCCGGAAAAGGTGAGGCGGTATCCCCGCCAGTAGCGGGGCAGAGTATTTTGGCCACCCCGATCAAAGGCACCCAAATCACGAACTTTTTGTCGTAGAGATAAGAGGGACTGACAATCGTACACCAGCAGAGACTCGATCCGTTTGGTGCCAATGATTAAAAACAACAGAAATACAAGGCATTGCAGGAGCAGTAGATGGCTTGCCACACACACTGGCGCCATCTTTGCTTCCCAGCAAAGATGGCGCTCAGAGGAAAACCACAAACTGCAGCGGCTGACACTTTGAAGGCCTCAGGTTTCAAAAACCAAATGTGAGACTCTGTCAGACTGTTGGAGGATCTGCAGCGACCTGAACAGAGTCTGTGTGGACACGTCTGCAGAAGGAAACAGCTGCAGGACGTCACAGTGGCTCACTGACTGACTGTGGATGGACTCGATGATGAGGATGATCTTCAGGTATCACCAACACCTGTTGGAGTAAAAATGAGAGCAGAGATTAGAGCTGCTGATCTGTGTTCAGAGCAGAAGAATGAATCAGGAGCCCTCCAATAACTGAGCTCCATCAGTCTGAGAGCACACAAAGTTGTGAGGACTCTCTTCAGTTCAGGCTGAAGCTGCAGCTTTGTTGGATCTTCATGTGTTTGCTGAGTTTTCACTCTGCTCTGTGTCCAGCACACCAAAGCCTGTCACATGTTGGACTGCAGTGGTCCAGCTCTAGGGATGGGACCATGAGGAATTTTGGGGCCACAGTTCCAGTCAAGGAAATCATCTGCTCTTCATGATCATATTGATTCTTCTGCCGAACTTCAGCAGGACCATGACGGCTTCATGAGCTTGATTTCTGCCTCTTCTGTCAGATCACAGCGTTAATGTTTGTTTTTAAGGAAAAGACAATAAAGGGAGATTTTCATCAGTGGATTCACATGTTCACACGTCAGCAGCAGCTGTTTCTCATTTCTTTGACTTTTCTGAGAGGATTCAGAGACAGCAGCACAAACTGAAGACACTTTGAAGGGCAGATTTTCACCTGGACCACCTGCAGAGTCTCACAGGTTTCATGAGTTTAAACTGCTGTCATCATGAAGCCTCTCCTGACTGAACCCAGTTCAGCTCAAAGATGGACAGATCAGTACGGATTACCGTAAAGTCTGGAGTATAAACCACATTTTTTTAGAAACAAAAGACAAAAACAGATTCATGGACGTCTACACTGATTCTGAATGTAAAACAACTCAAAGGAAAACCGTCTTTTTGGACTCCTCTAGTGTTTGAGCTTCACAACAATCCCCTTCAAGCTGAGAGCTCAGCTACCGTAATATAAGAAGCAAAGGCTCAGCAGGTCACAGCAGGTGGACTAAAGAGCAACATTTTGACACAAACTGAACATTGAAGGTTTTGCTGAACGTCACAGAAATCATCAGGCAGGAAGACGGAGAAATTCGTTTTTCCTCTGAGAGACTCAGAAAAGAGAGCAGCTGAGAAACCAGAGAGATTTATATTCTGGGATTTATGGCAAATTCAACTCTCTACTTACCGCAGAGTCTCCAGTCTGTAGTTTGGATTCTCCTGAAGATCTCTCAGCAGCTTCACTCCTGAATCAGGAAGATCGTTTCTGTTCAGGTCCAGCTCTCTCAGATGGGAGGGGTTGGACTTCAGAGCTGAGGCTAAGGAAGAACAGCTGATCTCTGACAAACTGCAGTCCCACAGTCTGAATAAAGAAGAGAGAATGAAGAGAAAAACTCTTTAGGATCCAATCAGATGTGTCCACATCACACAGTCTGCTCAGCAGAGCCAATCAGCTGCTGCTCTGCCTCCTGTACTTCAGTTTGTCTCAGCTGCTTTCACACACGTCTTGATCCGTTCCTCCTGTTTCTCTAAAGTGTAAACAGCAGAGCTCAGATTTTTCTGTCAGGATCAAACCTTCACATCTAAACACTTCAATCTGAGCTCACAGTCACAGTCTGCTGTCACATGGTCCAGTTTAGCTCCAAAAACAATTATTCATTTTACTTTATAAGGAAATACAGGAAGTTTAAGATACAAATTATATTTGTTGAATTTTTTTATTTGTCACAAGTATGTCACCTCTGGGGGTGGACACATGGCTGTGGTTTTATGGTGCTTGGCGGGTTACTTTGACACAGGTGTAGACAGAGACAATGGGTTTTTGAGTGAGCTCTGATAATATTTTCTGTTTGCTGTTTCATCCATTTTCTCCCGTCATTTCATCAAACTTCTTTACTTTTGAATGCAGTAGTTTTGGACCTGGATGCAACTGACTGTAAGTTTTCATCTATTTAGAATAATAAATTACCTTTAAACACCTAAGAAGAGTGAATCAGCTGATGAACAAGTCACAGATGCAAGCACACTTAAAACTCCAACAGTTAAGGTTAAAGTAAGAACGTTGTCATTTGAAATGACTTTAGTTTTGTGTCATGTCTGATCTGCCTTTTTTCTACAAAATTAAACAACTGAATAAACATCCTCCAAGAGTGGTGATTCCATAATTTTTGCCAGGTGTTATAGTTTGCTAATAGATCTTTAGTTATTATAATATCCATATCAACAGTGAGCTGAAGTCAGTCCTCCATAATCCTTCAAGACCAAACTCTGGATAGTCCGTGGGTGCTTTGTTTTCAAAGATGATCTCCAATGATCTTAAATCAATGGCTAACAGAAAACTTTTCATCATAGGACTACAGAACTATAGCGGCTAACAGGCTGCTAGCGAGCTAAAGGCTAACCTGTGTACATGCACAGACGGTTAAGGAGCTGAAACAGCTCTTTGGTACCAGTCAAGTCAAGACAGATCTGATCACACCGATGTAACCAATCAGGCCTTAGACTGAGGTAGGACCACCTACCTTATTAATATAGGAGCATGGAAATAAATGACTAAATTAATGTACAAAAACAATTACAATTTTATTACCAAAACATATTTAGTAATTTTTTTATGTATACATTTATTTATTTTGTGTTTTATGTATTTATTTATTTATTCTTGTTATGTTTTTGTTCTCCATACTTCATTGTCATCATTACTTTTTGCAATGTACATCTTTGTTTGTTTATACATCTGAAGAAGTTTAACTGTGCTTTGAAAATTAAATCTGACATTAAATGAACATGTGAAGAAGAAATGACCTTCAGTTTTCATGAATAAATGTCTGTATTTGAAAAGAATACATCTGTCATTTATTGTTGAATAAATCATCATGCATCCCTACATATGATTAGTCAAACATCTGGACATGAAGATGCTTCAGTTAATAATCACACACAGAAGATCTACAATAGAAACAGAGAAAACATGAACTTACCTCAGAATCTCCAGTCTACAGTTTGGACTCTGCAGAAAATCACACAGCAGCTTCACTCCTGAATCATAAAGATAGTTGTCACTCAGGTCCAGCTCTCTCAGATGGGAGGGGTTGGACTTCAGAGCTGAGGCTAAAGAAGAACAGCTGATCTCTGACAAACTGCAGTCCTCCAGTCTGAATGAAGAAGAGAGAATGAAGAGAAAAACTCTTTAGGATCCAATCAGATGTGTCCACATCACACAGTCTGCTCAGCAGAGCCAATCAGCTGCTGCTCTGCCTCCTGTCATAACATTACACAGAAGTAGGGATGTCCAATATCTTCATCATCATGTTAGTGTTGGCAGATATGAGCTCAAGAGCTCATCATCAGATGAGACTCATTTACCAGTTTTACGCCGAGACAATCAGGCTTTAACTGAGCTTGTGGACAGTAACTTAATTTCATCTACCTGCAGTAATTGCAGGTTTTGGACAGTTGCTGATTCTTGCACACTGAGATGTCCTATTTGATTCAATGTGTACAATTTTTAGGTAATATTTCAATTTTTTAAGCATTTTTAAATATTTATTTTTGTTATTTTATGCTAGGTTATGAGGTGGTGAGAAGTTGCAATATAAGAGTTTCATTGCCTGTTAATGACCACTTTTAGTGTGTATATATGAAAATAAATATCTTGAGTCTTGAACAAATTTTGGAAAAAAGTTGATTAAAAATATTTTAAATAAATCGTCCAGATGGCGCTGGATCATCTATAATCAGCCTAAATGTTCCTGATGCTGAGTGATGGACGTTTCCTTCTGCAGCTTCTACTGCATCAGAGGTTGAGACAAAGTCGTTACACAGCAGTGAGTATTTGCAGATATTTCTGTTTCTTTGTCCATCATGCTTTTTAAAGTGACACCACTGGACTCAAACACTGACCTGTTACTGTGTTAAAGGCTCAGGTGTGGACTGCAGAGGTTTGACAAAACTCTGCTCAGATGTCCTGCGCCCAGTATTTCAAACATAATCCACCAGGATTAATCCTGGTTGATTGGATTAAACCCAGATCTGATCCAAAATTGGGTAGTTCAAACAGCATTTAATCTTGATAATTTAAATCCAGATTTGGAAATCCAATCCTGCCTTTAATCCAGATTTGAGCCTGTGTTGGGTATTTCAAAACTTCAGTCCCAAATCTGGATCAGTTTTATCCTGAAAAACAGCATTAAATTAATCCCACCTCAGGGTAGGATCAGAGTGTGATCCCATGTATTACTTCCACATATACTCATTGATAGATAGCTTTTACTAGCATTTCTCGCAATCATTAGTATAAAAAGATATTTTTAATAAATTAAACCTCTTCATGTAGAGTTTTTTTTAACAGAAAGAAATCCAAATTTCACAATTGTTAGAAAAGTAATTCAAACAACAAAAAATTCCTCAACCCAAAATTGTAACACCTAAACTTAAAGTTTTCACACTACTTTTCCATTTGCTTTTCCAGTAATTGTATTTTTAACTTGATGTGTTCTTGCTGAAGCATGGTAAGTTTTATTTGTTCCTTAGCGAGTAGAATTTGCTGGTGTGCTCGCTCCATCTTGAGGAGATTTTGGTAGGCATGATCCTCATCATGATGCCTCTTCTGGTGATGTCTTGGTGGAGGTACAGGGGGAACCTCCCCACAGCTCTGACTTGTGCTTGGCTCCCCTTCTGGTTCTATGGGAACAAGAGTGAGTATGGTCTCTGCTGCAGAGAGATCAAGAGGTTGTGACCCCGCAGATTCGCATCAGCTGACACAATGCCGTGCAAAGCATGGGAGTTCTCACCACCAGTGATATCAAGTACAGAATATGTAAATTCGCCACACTTATATTGTTTTTTCCCTGTTTCTGGGTTTTTAGATTCAGTAAGGTCCTTTGTCGCCTTCAAGTTTTTCCATCTTAACTTTACTTGGTCCACAGTCCTTCGCTCACCACTCCCAGTGGCATTTACCTGTAAATAAATGTTAGTTTAGATTAACACCAATAAAGACACTACAAATAAGTGTTCCAAGTTTGAAGTTTTTTACCAATTTAAAGTATAAAACAAATCCAAAGGAACAATGTCTTAAAATACATTGCTCTTATTAAAGTGAGACACTGAAGGTGAATAGGGGTAAAAAAAATAAATTTATAGATACCAATCTGAAACATTTGCTGTATATAGCAAATGTTAGAAAAAACAAAAAAAAACTATTGCCCAAAATGGTCCAAATTGTCTATATTTTAAACTAAAATTTAGATCCAAATCTTAATGGTGGATGGAGCCTGGTTTAAATTATGGTTTTATTTTGTTGATGTTATGTACATAGATTTGCTCATAGGGGATTTTGGATGTCTTAAACTTTTTAATAAACTAGTTTTAAGTGAAAAAAAATCTGGTTTTCTTAATATGTAATTTCGAGTCTGATTCATTGAATAAGATCTAATCCAACAAGATAAGGCAAAATTAGAATGTCAACTTCTTTGCAAAGCTTCAATATGTTAAGTCCAAGACTGGAAAGTTTTGTGTCTGTAGGAGCTGCTACAGTGAAAATTTCTACAATACCAGAAAAAACACATATGGAGAAACGTCGAAGCAGTGCTGCAATTAGATCAGGCAGTTTATTTGTTTTCAAGTGAAAGTTTATATGTTCATAGAGCAAATTGGCCCATAATAAAAATGAGTTTTGCCTGCAGTGTCTCCCCTTTACGATAAATCAACTTACTTGAAGAATATTGTACATAGTGTTAGGATACTTTTTAAAGTGTATCGCAGAAAAAAAAAATAATGAGAAAAGTGACCCTTAGTATAACAACAAATAAAAATAAGATGGCCATTTTGTATGCAAAAAGGCTCAAGGAATGAGTGTAAATGGTTTTACCTGTTGGGTTACTTCTACCCAAATAGCATTTTTTGCTCTTGTGGTCAGAGAACTTTGTCCAGGCTCGCTGAAATTCCCAAAAAGTGTTTTGTAATTGGCTTGAACACCTTCTAAAAGAATGTTGGTTTTGGCTGTTGAAAAATTGCACCCTTTCGTTCTGGTCTCCATGATGTTTGAAACTCACTGATGAAGATGAATTCTTTATAGGCCTTCTCTGTGACAAAGGCAAGGTAAAAACAGGTGTGACAGTAGAGATCATAGGTTTTTTAAATTTCCCCCTGTGTGACCTAATTGGCAACATGGCTTCAATTGTGCATGAGCTTCAGCATCGCAGGAGATCATACAGGCCAAGGCAACATGTTGAACATCCAAATCTACTTCAGCAGTACTCCAATGAAGAACTGTACGCAAGGTATCGATTCAGGAGGGATGACATTTCATACTTGTGTGGTGTTCTTCATCCTTGTCTGAAAAGACGGACCATGATGAGTCATGCCTTGACAGTGGAGGAACAGGTGCTGATTGCTCTGCGTTTCTTTGCCTGTGGCTCATTTTATGAAGTCATTGCAGATGGAATAGCAGTAACAAAAGCCACAGTGGGATATGTGGTGCATTCAGTGGCATCAGCACTTTCTAGTATGCTGAACACTTATGTCAAATTCCCAGAAAGCAACAGTGAAATATCAGACATCAAACAAAGGTTCTTCTCTATGGCCTCAATGCCTAATGTTATTGGTGACTGCACACATATTCACATTCAGGCCCCACATGAGAGACAGAGGGAATATGTCAACAGGAAGGGAAGCCACAGTATTAATGTGCAGCTCATTGGCGATGCAGATCTCAAAATCACCAACTGTGTCGTTAGATGGCCTGGATCTGTACACGATGCTCGGATTCTGAGAGAAAGTAACATACACCAGAGATTCCAGAATACTCCACCAGATGGCATACTTATTGGTGATAGTGGCTACCCTCTACTCCGTTGGCTTATGACACCATTTTCAAATGTGACCAGTGCCTCTCAACTGCAGGGTAATGTTGCCCACAGCTTAACAAGAGGAGCCATTGAGCGCATCAATGGCATTCTTAAACGTAGATTTGCCTGTTTGAATTATCTCAGGGTTGAACCCAAAAAAGCATGCAAGAGCATTTGTGCCTGTATCATGCTGCACAATATGGCTCAAGTACGAAGACTTCCACTTTGTGAAGGCGAGGCCGATGCACCAGTAGCCCCAGAAGGTCCAGATCTTCCACCACCTTTACCACATCTGCCTGATGAACCAGCGGGAAGAGCAGTCAGAAGTGCTTTGGTTGATTTGTATTTTTCCTAGAAGTTCTAGGAATACTTTTGTTTTCCCTTTGTTTATGTTCAGTAAAGCTACTGGATATCTCACATTTGTCTTGTGTTTTTATTTTATTACAGTAGTCTGTGATATCCTTTTATAAAATGCATCTCAAAATATGAAAGGTCAGTGACAAGGCAATTGTTTAAACAGAGAATTGAAGTGAACATTGACTCCATGCAACAGAAAATATTTTGAATGACTATATAATACTTTTGCTTTTGGTACATTAATTTATCAAAGATCTCTGCAGCCTTAAGATCTACACAACACAAATTCTGTCTCCTGTCTGTGACCCTGAAGGCAGGTTGATCCTAGCGGCAGGATGGATTTGGAAATCTCAATCCGAGAGGATCAGGATTATTCTGATCCAATCTAGCAAAGTTTTGAAATACCGGTTAGAAGATCCTGATCCATGGATCAGGAAAGTGGAATTTGGAAATCTGGATCAATTTAATCTGGATTTAATTTTTTAAAATACTGGGCCCTGGATTTAAAGACCTGATGTTTCCTCACCTGAGAGCTTCCAGTCTGCAGTTTAGACTCCTCAGTCCAGCACACAGTCGGCTCACTCCTGAATCCTTCAGGTTGTTATCACTCAGGTCCAGGAGTCTCAGAGCAGAGGACTGTGAGCTGAGGACTGAGGACAGAGCTTCACAGCTTCTCTCTGACAGTTTACATCCTCTCAGCCTGAGAAAGAAATCAGAGGAACATAAAGAGCAGACAGATGAAGTTCATTCTTGTAAAATCACAGAAATCTGATGTAACCTGTGCAGGTAGGAGCACCTACAGAGCTTTGCTGGAGGCTTTGACCACTGGCAGCAGCCTCAGAAGAGCCTCCTCTGAACAAGAGTATTTCCTCAGGTCAAACTCGTCCAGGTCCTTCTCTGAGGACAGTAAGATGAAGACCAGAGCAGACCACTGAGCAGGAGACAGTCTGTCTGTGGAGAGACGTCCTGATCTCAGGGCCTGTTGGATCTCCTCCACCAGAGAACGATCATTCAGTTCATTCAGACAGTGGAACAGATTGATGCTCTTCTCTGCAGACATGTCCTCACTGATCTTTGACTTAATGTACTCAACTGTTCCCTGATTGGTCTGTGAGCTACTTCCTGTTTGTGTCATCAGACCTCGTAGAAGGCTTTGATTGGTCTGCAGAGAAAGACCCAGGAGGAAGCGCAGGAACAGATCCAGGTGTCCGTTTGGACTCTGTGAGGCCTGGTCCACTGCTCTCTGGTGCAGCTGTGTTATTGTAGATGTGTTGGAGGTTGATGTTTCTTCTGCCATCAGATTGGCTCCAGAGTTGATGAAGGTCAGATGGACATGAAGAGCAGCCAGGAACTCCTGAACGCTCAGATGGATGAAGCAGAACACCTTGTCCTGGTACAGTCCCCTCTCCTCTTTAAAGATCTGTGTGAACACTCCAGAGTACACTGAGGCTGCTCTGATGTCCATGCCACACTCTGTCAGGTCTTCTTCATAGAAGATCAGGTTTCCTCTCTGCAGCTGCTCAAAAGCCAGTTTACCCAGAGACTGGATCATCTCCCTTCTCTCTGGACTCCAGTGAGGATCAGTCTCTGCTCCTCCATCATACTTGATGCTCTTCGCTATGGCCTGAACCACCAGGAAGTGGATGTACATCTCAGTCAGGGTCTTGGGCAGCTCTCCTTCCTCTCTGGTCTTCTGCACATGGTCCAGGACTGTGGCAGTCATCCAGCAGAAGACCGGGATGTGGCACATGATGTGAAGGCTTCTGGACTTCTTGATGTAGGAGATGATTCTGCTGGCCTGCTTCTCATCTCTGAACTGTTTCCTGAAGTACTCCTCCTTCTGCTGGTCAGTGAACCCTCTGACCTCTGTCACCAGGTCAACACATCCAGGAGGGATCTGATTGGCTGCTGCAGGGCGTGTGGTGATCCAGAGGCGAGCAGATGGGAGCAGGTTCCCCCTGATGAGGTTGGTCAGCAGCACATCCACTGAGGTGGACTCTGTGACATCAGTCAGGATTCTTGTTTGGTGGAAGTCCAGAAGAGGCCGACACTCATCCAGACCATCAAAGATGAACAAGACCTGGAACTCCTCAAACCTGCAGATTCCTGCTTCTTTGGTTTCTCTGAAGAAGTGATGAACAAGCTCCACCAAGCTGAACTTCTGCTCCTTCAGCAGATTCAGCTCTCTGAAGGTGAATGGAAACATGAACTGTATGTCCTGGTGGACTTTGTCTTCAGCCCAGTCCAGGGTCAACTTCTGAGTCAGGACTGTTTTACCAATGCCAGCCACACCCTTCGTCATCACTGCTCTGATTGGTTCATGTTCTCCAGGTGGTTGTTTAAAGATGTCTTCTCCTCTGATGGTCTTCTCTGGTCCCTGTGGTCTCCTGGATGTGGTCTCGATCTGTCGGACCTCATGTTCCTCATTGACCCCTCCAGCCTCTCCCTCTGTGATGTAGAGCTCTGTGTAGATCTGGTTCAGCAGGGTCTGGGTTCCTGCTTTAGCGATCCCCTCAAACACGGTCTGGAACTTCTGCTTCAGGTTGGACTTGAGTTTGTGTCGGCACACTGAGGCTTCAGATCCTGAGGGAAGACCAACAAATGACATTAAAGTCTGGATCCTTTACACGTGTTGGAATGAGAATGAGGGAACACTCATAAATTCACTCTTCACTCTGTCATAATGACAGACAGCCTCCAAATCATTCCATCATTCTTCAGTCAGCTGTCTCATACCTATCTCCATATTATATTAATTGGTGCATTCAATTTTTAGGTTTGTCGCAACATTTTGGGCCATGCAACAGATTTTACAAGGTCTTAAATTTGATCATCTTAATTTTAGGCCTTAAAAAGTCTTAAATCTGACCATTTTTGGTAGTTTAGATCATAAATTATATTTTGTTCTGTCTTCTGTAAATTTAACGCTTCCATTGTTTCCCCTTTTTTATTTATTTACTCGTTAAAACTAACTAAAATTAAATTAAATAAGAAAAAAATGATCTAAAAGAACTTAACTATAATCCAATGATGATACAAGAATAACATCATGTTAGAAGTAAAGAAATCATTAAAAGAGTTTAAACAGAAGACTGAGAGCACATGACAATGCCTCCATCCACAGACTGAGTGATGATCATGTGAGGAGACAGTCTGGTCAGTGTTTGATCAGCTGAGAGGAGCTGCACTCTTCATGTGTGACAGGATCTGCTCACAGAGATGTTGGTCCACAGATTCAGTAAAGCCCGATCATGATCGTCAGGAAAACGGTCGCAGGTAAAGCAGCAGCTCCTGTCATGATGCTCTGCTGTGCTTTCACTGACTCTGTGACCTTTGACCCCCACTGTGTTGAACTTATGGCGAGTGTGGCTGTGGTCTTCCACACCTACCTCCCCTTATACACTCAGCCAGCTCGTACTGATTCATCTTCCTCAGGAAGCCCACTGTCATCTTCAGAAGTCCCTCTCTGATGTTCCTCTGCTCCTCATCCTCGCTCTGAGCCTCTAAGCATTCTGGGTAGTCTTGATCTAACCCTCTCTTGATCCTCTTCAGCTGGTCCTTCACAAAGGTGATGATGTTCTCCTCCAGCAGCTGGAGAGCAGAAGACAGTGGAGATTCAAAGAGAAAGAGAAGAACATCTGGATCATGGTGGAGCATCAGACTTGTAGATCATGGACTTCACTGTTAAAGTGTGATGTTCTCACCAGAAATATGGAGTCCACCTCTGATTCAGGCTGTTTGGAGAAGATACTGAGGAGTCTAGATGTTTCCATCTGATCTCTGTAGATGAGAACAGGACAAATGTAAGAGATTAATGACTCAGCATTCATTATCATCAGGATGACTCAGCATTCAGTTCGATTCTATTTTATTTGTACATTTCATACAAGTGTGAGCTCAATGTGCTTCACAGAAGACAAAAAAGGCACAGTAAAAATGGTCTTAGTCAAAAACAAACTAACATATATACAAACAAACAAACTTGTGCAACTTGAGCCATAACTTTCTTGATAAAGGTAATAATATAAATATAACTTAGAAACAATCTAACAGCCAAAGGCTTGAGAGAAACAACTCGTAGTACAGAAGTAGGAGAAGCCGATAGGACGTCCAAAGAGACAAATAAACTATGTGGACTGTAAAGGTTCAGTCTGATCATGTTTCTTTTCAAGAGTCAGCTGTCAGTTGTGAGCTCAGCATTCACGTGTGTTCTGTAAACTTCGACCATAGCTGCTATGCTGTGTTCACACCGCACACTGCTTGTACTACCTCAGCGATCACTCTCCGTGCAAAGTCAATGTACAGCCGCCATGGGGTGGGGCTAACCCTCCCGCAATGCAACAGCAGCTTTTCACACTACCACATAGCTTGTCACCCGATGTCAAAGTAAAAAAATGTTTATCTATTCAGACGATGTCGTGTGTGGCTGTGCGACAGGGCCAATCAGAGGCATGTGCATTCCAGCTGTATGCTTTTCATTCACTTATCATACACAAAACATTGCAGCTGATGCCCTACAGCAGCATTATCTTTGAGTTTCCGGCGGTCCGTCTAGGTGGATCTAATGTCCCCACTGACTAATGTTTCCACACAGACATAAATTGTTCCTCTGTAGTCCGGATGAAAAACTGTCTGTCACGGGCACCGTCACACGTGCACACACCGCTGATTGGCTGTTGCTGCACAGCCACACATGACATCATCTGAATAGATCAACTTTTGTGACTTTGACATTGTGCGACAAGCTATGTGGTAGTGTGAAAAGCGGCTGTCGCATCGCGAGAGGGTTAGCCCCGCCCCATTGTTGCTGTATATTGACTTTGCATGGTGAGTGATCACCGAGGTAGTACAAGTAGCATGCGGAGTGAACGCAGCATTACTGCTGACACCGCATCGATCTGCCTATCGATCTCTCGATCCACCCTTCCTTTGCTCGTGAACAAGACCCCGAGGTACTTGAACTCCTCCTCTTGGAGCAGGATCTCGTCCCTGACCCAGAGAGAGCACTCCACCCTTTCCAGGGCGAGGACCATGGACTCGGATTTAGAGGTGCTGATTGTGATCAGGACCGCATCATCTGCAAAAAGCAGAGACCCGATCCTGAGGTCACCAAACCGGAACCCCTTAACGCCCTGGCTGCACCTAGAAATTCTGTCCATAAATGTAATGACCAGAATCGGTGACAAAGGGCAGCCCTGGCAGAGTCCAACCCTCACCAGGAACGACTCTGATGTACTGCCGGCAATGCGAACCAGACTCTGGCACCAGTCATACAGGGAACGGACGGCCCATATCAGGGGGTTCGCTACCCCATACTCCTGTATCATCTCCTCCTGATCACTTAAGTTAACAGGTGTGAAACAAGATATTTTAGTTTGAAGATTTTCACACTGCAGGATGACTGAAGGTTCAGAGATACATGATTGTAAGGTGTTGGATCAAATATTGGAGATTTTTTCTTTGGAGTAAGAAGCAAATTCATTATATTTATTTGTGGAGAGTAGGTCATCTGACATTGATTGAGATTTATCAATTTATCAATTGCAGAGAACAGGTACATGGAGTAATTCTTCAGTTCACTTCATTTTTTGAGATATTTTTCTGTCTGGACAGTTTGACTTCTGTAGTGTAGGAGGAAAGCACACATTTGTAAAACTCATGGTTTATGTGCAGTTTGTTCTTTCTCTATTTAAGTTCAGTCTTTCTGAAAGATTGTTTCATCATCTTTACTTGGTCTCCATTTCTCCAAGCAGCCTTTAGTTTTTAGTCATCAGTTCTGTTTGTGTATTGGGAGTTCTTCTTTTAATGATGTGACCTACTTTATTGTGGAAGGTATTCATCATCTCATCACATGATGACCTGATGGGCAGATTGTGATTTGTCTTCTTTGATAAATAATCCAGGTGTATTTTCACTGATGATATACAGGTGTGGACAAAATTGTTGGTACCCTTCCATCAAAGACAGAAAAACCCACATGGTCACTGAAATAAGCTGAAACTGACAAAGTAATAATAAATAAAAATTTGCTGAAAATCAACTAATGAAAATCAGACATTGCTTTTGAATTGTGGTCCAAAAGAGAATTATTTAAAAAAAACAAACTAATGAAACTGGCCTGGACAAAAATGATGGTACCCTTAACTCTATGTGTTGTTGCGCAAGCTTTTGAGTCAATCACTGTAATCAGGTGATTTCTGTAGCTCTCAGTGAGACTTCTGCACCTGTCCACAGGTATTTTAGCCCACTTCTCATGAGCAAACTGCTCCAGCTGTCTCAGGTTTGAAGGGTGTCTTCTCCAGACTGCATGTTTTAACTTCTTCCACAAATGTTCAACAGGATTTAGATCAGGGATCATAAAAGGCCACTCGAGAATAGTCCAATGTTTTGTGCTGAGTCATGCTTGGGTGTTTTTAGCTGTGTGTTTTGGCTCATTATCCTGCTGGAGGACCCATGACCTGTGACTGAGACCAAGCTTTCTGACACTGGGCAGCACATTTCACTCCAGAATGTCTTGATAGTCTTGAGATTCCATTGTACCTGCACAGATTCAAGACACCCTGTGTCAGATGCAGCAAAGCAGCCCCAGAACATATCTGAGCCCCCTCTATGTTTCACAGTAGGTACAGTGCTCTTTTCTTTGTATGCTTCATTTTTTTGACTGTGAACATAGAGCTGATGTGATTAACAAAAAGCTCCAGTTTAGTCTCATCTGTCCAAAGGACATTCTCCCAGAAGCTTTGTGTCTTGTCAATATACATTTTGGAAAATCCAAGTCTCTCTTTTTTATGATTTGCGTTCAACAGTGATGTCCTCCATTAACTCCACTTTGGCTCAAACAGTGATGGATGTTGTGATCTGACACTGATGTAGCTTGACCTTAGAGTTCACCTCTAATCTCTTTAGAAGTTGTTCTGGGCTCTTTGGTTTCCATTTGTATTATCCGTCTCTTCCGTTTGTCATCAGTTTTCCTCCTGCAGTCACTTCCAGGGAGGTTGACTACAGTCCTGTGGACCTTAAAGAGGACATATCATGTTTGTTTCTCCTTTTCACTATGCCAGGCTAGGATGCCTGTAAAGCATTTCTGCCCTCAGTACAAGTCGTTTAGTTCCTTCACTGCCCCACAATAGCGTTCTCAAAATCATCATTTTAGGCCATCATGAAGCGCTTGTTGAAACGCTTGGTCTCAAGGATGACCTAAAGTTACCTCACAATGTCACAGCACTTTGTGCTCTGATTGGTCAGTTCTATCGGGGGTAGAGCCAGCTTGTCCTTCTTCTTCTACTGTATTTTCCAGCAGGCTCAAAGCAGTGACCGCGTATTGAGTCCCCCTACAGGCCAGAGCTGGTAATGAGGGAGAGTGAGCGAGGGAGCTTTATACCCCTGCTGCTGGATGTATTCCTAGGTGAGGGTTTGTGGCTAACGGACATCACAGAGGAGGAAGTGTTTTATCAGATTACTCCAATAAAAAGAAAGGTACCTCGTGACGTCATGACGTTTGAAATCTCGCGGACATCTCACAATGACCTATTTTCAGAGGCATCAAATCTCGTTCTAGGATATCAGAAAAAATATCTAATTTTTTGAAAATTAAGGTCTTGTTTTCAAATTTATTATATTATATGTAAGTATTAAATCATGCATCAGCTTGATATGTCTCCTTTAAACTTCTGAATAATCTGTGCAGCTGGGGTCACAGGAACATCAAGCTGCTTGGAGATGGTCTTATAGCCTTTACCGCTTACATGCTTGTCCATAATTTTCTTTCTAATCTCCTGAGACAGCTCTCTCCTTAGCTTTCTGTGGTCCATGTTCAGTGTGGTACACATCATGATACCAAAAAGCACAGTGATGACTTTTCAGCCTTTAAATAGGCAGACTGACTAACTACAAGCTTGAAGACACCTGTGATGCTAATTACAGGACACACCTTAGTTTATCATGTCCCTATGGTCACATCATTTTTATTCTTTTCTAGGGCACCATCATTTATGTCCAGGTCAGTTTAATTAGATTATTTTTTAAAATAATTCTGTTGAACAACAATTCAAAAGCAATGTCTGATTTTCATTGTTTAATTTTTAGAAAATTTTTATTTATTATTACTTTTGTCAGTTTCAAATTATTCCAGTGACCATTGTTGGTTGTCTTTCTTTAACAGAAGGGTACCAACAATTTTGTCCACATGTGTACTTACTCATGTCTCTGACCACTTTGTCATCTCTGTGTATGTAGTCATCAGAATCCGAATCAGCTTTATTCGCCAAGTATTTCCAGGAATACAAGGAATTTGACTCCGTTGACATGTTGAAGATGCTACAGGGAGTTCATAAAGAGGCTAAAGTCTTCATGAGCAGCACCAGCAGCCACAGGAGGGGATGGACCAGGATACATGGATCAGGTTTAAGGATCTTTTTAATGTTTGGAACAGGAGGACAAAGTCAGGAGCTCAGACTGCTGCCTCCGGATGTCATTTGTGCCTACGTAGATTATTACTCTGCGGATTTCTGGTTTGTTGGCAACGGCTTTTGAAGAGAAGTCACTGACAGTGGCTCTGGGTAAACAGCATGTCACTGAGGCGGATCAGGCTTTCCTGATGAAGAGTCGCCAATGACTCATGCTGTGGGCCGTTGTTGGGGCTCACCTGAGGGTGGTGAGTTGGTTCCCTGGGGTAGCAGTGCATGGTGTCCAGCAGCTGTCGTATGGTTCCTCAGCACCTCAAACTTGTTTTTCAGCCAAATGGTCCCAGCAGGTTGTTTTGCTCCAGGCAGAGGAGCTAAAGAACTGCTCTTCACATGCTTCTGACCCTGGATGACAGTCCAGGATTCCTGGACCAACAAGTCTAAGCTTTTGGTTTGGGACAGAGCCTCAGTCAATCCTGATCTTCCTCCAGAGTGGCCTGCAGTATCTGCGTGGGTCGGGCTGGCTTGCTATCTGGAGGGCAGGAGGCCTCTGAGGGAAGGGAGTCCAGGAGATGTTCAGCATCCTGGATTTGATACAGTGTAGAGAAATGACCCTCATGTTCTACTGTTTTTTGGGTAAGCTGACAACATCTGGCACTGGACAGATCATGAGGGTGACTCAGCATGTAGCTTGGTTATCAATACTTCCCCACACCGAGGAGGGTCTCTGCTGAACACCTGGTCTCACCTGTCAAAGGCAATGGCGCCACCAGGGGGTGGCCACGGCCTCCCCTATAAATTTGTTGGCCACCCCACTGGCCACCACGCTCACCTGTATAGATTGTAGTAGCATCAGTTATGTAGGCTATTTTATCCCAATGCACAGCCAGGCAAGCCGCTGCTCTTCACCTTCCGTCACATACAGTATACCCCCACCTCCCACCCGCCTCGCCGACAACAACACCACTCTGCCGTGGCTGGGCCCCTCTCACATTTCTGAGAGCCTCATGCCAGTCCTGTTCATGCCCCACCATGTCTCCTGCCATCAGGTCCAGCTGGAACCTGCCTACCGGTCAGGAGCAACTGGACGCTACGGCCCGTCAGGGGAAGGAGCTCTGCGCCGCCAGGTGAGCCCCAGCGTCAGCCTACAACTCTGGTGACAGGGGACTCCATCATCCGGAATATCCGATCAGGCTCAGCAATAACCTGCTGTTTTCCGTGATATCACCACCAAAGTCACCAAGGTCCTCACAGCCAGACCAGGAATCTCGACAGTCATCAACCAACCAGGTACAAACAACATCCACAGACAGCAATCCGAGCTCCTGAAGCATGACTTTCTCCACCTCATCACAACCCTTCAGAGATCCGTGAAGGACATCCATGTGTCTGGTCCCATCCCCACCTGTGGCCGCGGCTGTGGACGTTTCAGCAGACCGCTTGCCCTGCACACCTGGCTGTCATCAGCCTGTGCTGCTCATGGAGTCAACTACATTGACAACTTAAGCTGTTCTGGAGCAGGTGAGAGCTCTTCAGGGGTGATGGTCTCCATCCCAACTGGCTGGGTGCAAAGCTACTCACAGGTAACATTTTCTACAGCGTCCTCCATCCACATGTAAGACTCTCAGGTAAACAACACACTTCACCTCCATCAACCCCCTCCAACGAGTCCCTCTACTACTGATGTCCGCCGGGTCCTAGTGCCGCTGTAATTGGTTCACCATTCAAAACAATAACTGTTTATGAGGAGCCGGGATCCATCCATCATCATCCGACCCAAAATAAATATCCACACCAGCAAAATTTGAACATTACCCAAAACAACTGTTCTGTAGTCTCTGCCTCTCATTCACTCACACCACCCACAGCACCATCTTCCTCCCCCCATGGACCCCCTACTCCTATTCCTGTGGTCACCTACACCAGACGTCGCACAGTAAAACCATACTCAATTATGACAATCTTGAATACATAAAAATACATTGTCCAACTGCTCACATAGATATGAACACAAAAACAAAAGAGGTGTCAACCATAGAAATCTGATTAACCCTCTGGGATCCCCCCAGAAAGACTCACACTTCATACCCTCAGGACCCTCAAGGGTCCCCACTGAAAAGTGCTATAAAAATCATAAAAAATATATATTTTTTCCACTTTCAAAGCTTAAACCTGTTTACTAGCTTCAGCCCTACACAAAACTATGAAGTTTGTGTTTAGACTTTAAAAATATCTCTAATTTTTATGGCATTTTGTGGGGTAATACCGTCTGCTATTATGACAACAAAGAAAAAAATTAGGAAGTGCAAAGTGGATTGCTTAGTTTGAAGTTGTTAGAGACTTATGTATGTTGATAATTTATAAGACCAATCATAATGATGCATTATTATTTATGGAGATATTAAGGTTTGTCTAAAAAAATCACCTTTAGTACCCTTAGGACCCTCGAGGGTCCCCACTGAAAAATGTTATAAAAATCATAAAAATTATTATTTTTTTCCACTTTCAAAGCTTAAACCTATTAACTAGCTTTAGCCCTACACAAAACTATGAAGTTTGTTTTTAAACTTTAAAAATTTCTCTAATTTTTATGGCATTTTGTGTTGTAGTAGCAGATGCTATCATACTAACAAAAACACAAAATAAAATAAGGAAGTGCAAAGTGGGTTGCTTAGTTTGAAGTTGTTATAGCCTTATGTATGTTGATAATTTATCAGATCAATCATATTGATGCATTATTATTTTTGGAGATATTAAGGTTTATTTGAAAAAACCTCACACTTAGTACCCTAAGTACCCTCGAGGGTCCCCACTGAAAAATGCTATAAAAATCTTAAAAAATATATATTTTTTTACTTTTAAAGCTTAAACCTGTTAACTAGCTACACAAAACTATGATGTGTGTTTTTAAACTTTATCTCAAACTTAAACATTTTTAAAAAATTCAAAAAAGTGGATATTTCACACAAATAAATCTTCAGTGTGTTCATTTACATGTAAATGTATTTGTGTCAGGTGTGTGTTTCTGTATGTGTTTGTGTTTGTGTTTGTGTCTGTGAATATAAGGTGCACAAAAGAATGAGGTGCAGCTGGAAGTAGTATTGTTGCACATGCTGCACTGTCTTCTCCTTTATTTTTGCTCTTTGCAGAGGCATGAGGTTGTCTTTTCTTGAAGGGCTTCCTCCTTCCTGTGTTGTCCATCCCTGCCTGCTTCTGTACAGCCTGAACCTGAGCCTAGGCCTTTGCCTGAACCTGAGCCTAGGTCTGGACCTGAATCTGAAGCCTTTTTCACATGTCTAACCCTGATACTATGAGGGTAATGTTGGGGCAGTTCACACTTGGTTTTCTCCAAGGAAGAATGCCATGCTGGATGGGGAGAAGGTTGCTGTCCATCACCACGTCAAAAATACATATCAGCATTTGTTATTTATGATACAGCACCCAGGCAAAGCACAGCTTTGTGTTTTGACTAAAGTGATACATGTTAAAAAGCATATCAACAGCACTAAGGAAGAGTTGAGAAGGTCACTGTAGCACACAGAAGTGAATATGAAGCAGTTTACACCACAGAAAAACGCTGCAGAGTTTTAGCTTCACACAATCAACAGCTGCGCATGAATGCTCTTTGGGTGCGCAAGAGACCCAATGATGATCGTTTTAGGCCATATGTACCACAGAAATTTGATGATGTGCAGTGAAAACAACACTTACAAATGTCCAGATGCATATTTGAGTATAGGTTTCTCCCCTTACAGTCAGATCAACTTCTCACTCTGCATTGGGTGTTTTTATTTCATCCTGTCAAGTCTTCCTTTTCCAGTTTTGTCCACAGGATGACGTCCTCAGCCCTCCCCCTTGCTTCAGTGAATAATCCAGGCAATTCACTGCTGCATTCAGACATCGACTCACTCCTGTGAGGATCGCTCATGCTCCTGTGACTCCAATTCCCGTGAGACAGTGCGAGACCCAAGATGGCAGCGCCCGGCTGCTAGACGCAACACAAACTTTTTCACGCTAAATCATTACTTTTTTACTCCCTTTTTTTCCACTCTTTCCGTCCCCTCTACCATAAAACCAGATTTTCAAACCACTCGACCTGGATCTACTTGAGGAATACATCCACGAATGCTTTCACAGACTCTGCAATATGCATAACAACCTGCCAAACATTACCCCCACCTCCACCTCCACCGCAAGTAACGAAAAGAAACGAGCCCGGCCATCTCCACTCTCCAGCTCCGATTCACCCTCCAAACCACCCTGCTGTACCGAGGTAAGCGACATTCTTTTATCCATTGAACAAAAACTCACCGGACTGGACAATAGAATTGCCCTCATAGAAGTGGTACACCGCGAATTCCAATCCCTCCGCCAGAGCCTGGAATACAGTCAGGAACAAATAGACACCCTCACCTCCGAAAATAAATCACTGAAACAATCCGTCAACACTCTCACCACCCAGCTCAACGCCATCACCACAGACAATAAAAACATGAAGGAAACAATATTAGATGCGCAACAACCTTGTTTTCTTGCATCCCAGAACGCTCCACAGACGATCCGGAAAAAGCTGTAAAGGACTTCATGACTCAACAACTCAAACTCTCATCCGACACAGTTAAAAACATCACATTCCACCGAGTTCACCGTATGGGTCAGAAAAACGCCACCAACAACCGCCTCCGTCCAATAGTCGCCAAATTCGAACATTACAAGCAGAAACAACTGGTACAGCAACAAGGCAGACAGCTCAAAGGAACGGACTTTGGACTCAATGATCAATTCCCCAAAGAAATCATGCTCCGTAGTAAACAACTCCATCCCATCCGCAAACTCATGATCCAACAAGGAAAAAAGGCCGTCATCTCCGTTGATAAACTCTACATAGATGGACAGTTGTACCGGGACAAGGACAAAACCCCCTGGCTTTTCTAACCCCCCTTGCTCCCCTATACTCTCTCCCCCCACCACCACCATATTAGTTTGACAGACTCACACACACACACACACACACACACACACACATACACACACACCCCCACCCACACACATACACACACATAAGACAACACACACACACAGCTCTTTGCTCATACACAAACACCCCCTCCCTTTCCACTCGAATGACAAACTTTACCATACCCATCCATTAAAACTATTACCCATCATTGCACCAACGTCTCTCTCCAGCCTCCGTATGCGCCCTGATCAGCACTGGACTCTCCCCAAATCTTTTTTTGTTGTTTGTCATCTTAAATGTTTGCACACACCTTTTATGTATTTGTGCTGCATTGTGCACTTTTTTTGTGTTCTATGTGTACAGCTTGCAGGTTTACTTTTATGCAATGTGAAAATATATAGACAAAAAAACCCCATCCTGTATCTCAAAAAATGCTACCGTTAAAATTTCTAACATGGAACATAAGGGGAATTGGTTCTCAGACTAAAAGAATGAAAATAATTAATCACCTGTACAAATTACAAGCAGACATATGTTTATTACAAGAAACTCACCTTACTGACTCTGACCAAAATAAACTGAAATCACCACAATTTTCCCACATTTTCTCCTCAACCTACAATAGCAAACAGAAGGGGGTCTCTATTCTGATTAACAACAAAGTTTTATTCGTTCACAATTCCACCATCACTGACACAGAAGGACGTTTCATTATAATAAATATCACCATCAATAACAACCCCATCACAATTGGCAATATCTATGGACCAAATTCTGAGGAACCATCATTTTTTCATAACTTCTTCTCATCCATCGCCAACAATTCCAACTGTCCAATCATCATAGGAGGTGATTTCAATACAGTCATTGACCCATCCATTGATCGCAGTAATAACACAACCAAACGAGCATGTCAATCATCTGACACAATCAAACAGTTTATGACTGACATGGGACTTGGCGATAGTTGGAGGCTTCAACATCCATCAACAAGACAATATTCATTCTTCTCCTCGGTTCACAAATCATTCCCATGTATTGATTTAATCCTCACCAGCAATTCAATTATATAAAATATTTCAGAATTAAAGATCCACCCCATTATCATTAGCAACCACGCTCCAGTAACATTCACATGGAATAAAACCACCCCATACAGACCCAACACCAGATGGCGCTTCAACATATCCCTCCTCAAAGACCCAGAGTTTGACAGTCTCATTAGAAAAGAGTGGACATCCTTCCTAGAAATAAATGATTCTCCAAAGTCAACTCCATTTGTCATATGGGAAACAGGTAAAGCAGTTTTAAGAGGCATCATCATTTCATACTCCACACATAAAAACAAGAAAGAACAGCAACAAGAAACTGAACTGGAACAAAAAATCAAACACTTCGAGGACATCATAGCCAACAACCCAACAGAAGAATCCCATACTGAACTCAGAAAATGTAAATTTAAATTGAACGAAATCTTAAGTAAAAAAACTAAATTCCAAATACACAGACTCAGACAAGAACATTTCCATTACAACAATAAATCTGGTAAATACTTAGCAAATCAAATAAAGCAAAATAAAGAAAAAACAACTATTCCCACCAGCATTTGATAAAGTTAACTGGTCATTTCTTATCTCTACAATGCAAAAGTTTGGCTTTGGGGAATCATTTATTAATTGGGTTAAAATACTTTACACTACACCTCCAGCCACAGTTATCACAAATGGACTAACTTCACAGCCATTCACACTTCACCAGGGGGACTAGGCAAGGATGTCCACTCTCCCCATCATTATTCACCATATTCATAGAACCGTTAGCTGCTGCTATCAGACTCAACACCAATATACATGGATTCAAAACACCAAACCACCATCACAAAATCAGTTTATATGCGGACAACATATTGCTCTTTTTACAGAAGCAACATTCATCAATACAAGAAACAATCAAAACCATAGAAACATATTCAAAAATATCAGACTACTCCATAAACTGGCACAAATCATCAATCCTCCCTCTCCATAGTAACAGCTGGGATGTGGCAGCCCACACACCACCCATCCCTTTATGCACTGGTCACATCACATATTTAGGTATTCACATTTCCTCCAGACTGTCAGAGCTGTTCATCCTCAACTACACACCATTACTTAAAACAATAACGGACACGCTTCTCTGCTGGACAAACCTACCACTTTCATTAATCGGCAGAATAGCATCAATAAAAATGACCATATTACCCAAAATTAACTACCTATTCTCAATGATTCCATCTAAACCCACCCATTCCTGGTTCAAATCCCTAGACTCCATCATCAATAAATATTACTGGAAAAATAAAACACCAAGAATCAAACTTACTACCCTACAGAAACCAAAAACACAAGGAGGACTATCAGCACCAAACTTTCATCAATACTTCATCGCAAATCAGCTACAGTACATATTCAAATGGATCCATCCCCAACATTCAGACAGTATATGGTTAGACATTGAACAAACAGCATGTGACAATATCCCCCTCTCAGATTTACCATTCATCAGCCCATCTATCAAACGCCACTCCTGTTTTAAATCAGTGACAATATCATCAGCTCTGACAGCCTGGTGGGAATTTCACAAAATCACAAACTCTACTCTTGCACCATGTAAACTCACCCCTATCTGGAACAACCCTGACTTTCTCAGCAAAAAAAAAACCTCTCAACCTCTGCACATGGTCAGTCAAGAGCATCACACATTTACAACACATCTTTCAAAACAATAAACTGGTTTCATTTCCACACCTGGTCCAGGAGTTCGGCATCAGGAGCAATCAATACCTGGAATATCTTCAAGTTAAATCATCTATTCATGCAATATATAAGACCACAGACATTTACCTCCCTCTCCCACCTCTCACCTTAGAATTAATCAATGTCACCTCAGCAAAAAATCTCTTATCCAAAATATATAAAATCATTTCTCAGTCAGACACTACCATAACCCTACCAATGGCAAAATGGGAAATAGATCTATCAATTGCTCCTGATGCCGACTTCTGGAACCAAATCATTCAAAATATTTACTCAATGTCAAAAAATACAAATCTACAACTAATCCAATACAGAATACTTCACAGAACACACCTCACAGGACAGAGAATGTTTAAAATGGGATTCACCTCAGAAATTTGTACTAACTGAACCCAAAAACACCAGACACTTACTTCCACGCCTTCTCGCTCTGCACACCAATTCAACACTTCTGGAACGAGGTCACTAAATCACTTTCCACCATGATGGGCTGCCAAATCCCTATGTCCCATTCACTCTGTTTACTCGGTAACACATCCATAACAAACCTCAACAAGTCAAGTAATAAACTACTCCTCACAGCCCTGACTATCGCCAAGAAAACCATCCTCATTAACTGGAAAAATAGGAGCAATACAAACCACACACACTGGAAAAACCTTCTTATAGAACACATCACCCTGGATCACTTACCTAGTATACCCACCCAGAACTCAGCAATAGAACCCCTCTCTGTTTGGGCCCCTTTCCTCAACTACTTTCAATCCTGAAACCACTATTTGTTAATATTTACCATCCCCATTATTAACCATCATAAATATAATAAAATTATAAATTATAACCCCAATAACAGTAGCCTAAGGGCTAAAAAAAAAGGAAAAACAAACAAACAAACGAACAAAAAAAAAAAAGGAAAATAAACAGACACAGGGTTGGGTGATGTGCTGCATGCCTTCCGGGGGCAGGGGGTTGGGACGGTGGTTGGGGTTGCCGGGGGACCTCAGGCTAGGCTCCCACAGGCCCATGGGGGCTGTGGCCGCCATATTGTTTCATATTTTAAAGGGGGCGTGGAGGGGGGGGGGACAACTTTGTCTCCCTGTCCCCTCCTCCGCGACTTCCCATACCACTAAAACTGTTGTTGCTGTTATTGTTGTTTATGGTCATTGTTATCATCGTTATAATTAGGGCCCGAGCCCGACCCGAAGGGCCGGCGGCGAAGGCCCTATTGTAATCGCTAAGATTATTATTATTATTATTATTATTATTATTATTATTTTCATTTCTTTATTATTAGTTTTTCTTTCTGATGTCGAACAATTGTATTTTGTTTTTCTCTCTCTTTTTCTTAATTATTGTTATTATTATTGTCACAATCACAATGCAAAAAAAAACACACAAAAAAAAAACAAATTACAACCAAATTATCTGTTCAGAAAGTTCAAGTGAATAATTTTGCATGAATACTGGTAAGATAATTTCATATTTAGGAATATTAACAGTCCTTTCATTGCAATTTTATTTCAGTTTATAATACATTTGATCATGGCCATTGCAGTAAAAAAAAACAAAAAAAAAAGACATCAACTCACTAATGTTTTACATTACTAAGGGGGCCTCGGCCTGAACCTGAGTCTGAATATGAGCCTGGGCTTGCCTAACCACTGAAACTGCACCAGCGGTCTGTAGTAGGCATTTTCTTCAAGCGATGGCAGGAGCCACCAGACTTTTTTCTGGTTCTTCAAGGAAGATTCATTGATTGACACTGATTGATCTGTGGAAAGTAGACCCAACTTTGTTTGAAAGTTGCTGATTCTGGTTGCAACAAAACATGTTGGCCCAGAGGTTGGATTTGAAGGAGGCACATACTGTGAACTCTCCTGTTGAGCTGGGGCCAAAATTACTGCTCCATTTCTAGACCTCTAGCTGACAGTTACATCCTCCTCCTCCTCCTTGCCCACATTTGAGATTTCATCCATACTGGGAATCTTCTCTAGAAAGGACTCTTCTGGTTCAGAAGTTGAGCTTTCCTCCTCTTCCAGCTCCTCTTCTTCACTGCTGAAGTCTTCTTTATCTGTAGCAGGCCTCAGAACATCTGGGAGAGCCTCCTCTGTACTGTGCCTTCATTTCATTTTCTTTATCATATACTGCTGCTAAAAAAATGACCAGCCAGTAAAACTACATTTTTTTGTTATAGATTTACAGATCAAACAGATCTTTGATGTTTTGACAACCATAAGATGTTTTGTTGTGGGTTTGTCTCTGGACAGTTTGTATGTTTGTGTGTGGACGAATCAAAATGTATAATTTCTGTTGCAATGTGAAGGTGAGAACTTAAAACACAAGTACTCAAACATGTACACAAGATTTTTTTCTCAAGCACATACACAGCACACCTTCACCTTACTACCAACTCATGCAGACTATTTTTATTGTGATAATCAATTTTATTTCTATGCAATAATATAACAAAATATAATGGAGGGGCTCCATTTAGACCCCTATATGGGCTCTAAGGGTTAAGTATGTAATTTTTTGAAAATTGTCAAAAAATTAAATTTTCAACCCAGAGGCTTAGATTGAAAAGGTAGTCACAGGTTTTACATCATGGGATGACTAAACAAGAGTATATCCAAAAAGAGTAGTTTGAATGGACGTCAGTGGGGACCCTCTTGGGCCAAGGGAACTAAACGTGCAGAGTGCGTGTAACTTTGAAACCCTGGGGGTGTGATGAGAAGTGAGGTTGGTATTTTGAACTTTGGTCTATACCAATAATCTTTGGAAAATCTCATATCATGAGTATTAACTCAGGCAAACATACTGACTTTTGAAAATTTAAAAGTTGCAAAAAGGACCCTGTTGGGTCCTGGGGATCCCAGGTTTAAAATACAAACTTCAAATGTCGAGGCTTCAAAACATCAGATAATTAGATGTGGTCTAATATGAGATCAGTGAGATCCAAATCTTTACTGGTGAATGACCTTATATCAGAAAACCAGATAGATCTATTCTGTCTCACTGAAACGTGGCTGTGCGAGGAGGAATATGTCAGTTTAAATGAATCCACTCCTTCCAGTCATTCAAATATTCATATACCACGCGACACAGGCTGTGGTGGTGGTATATCAGCTATTTATCATTTCTGTCTCAAAATAAAACACAGACCAAAGGGAGCTGACCTGACCTCAGCAGGTCCATCAAACAGACACCTTTATCACATCTGAGGGACTAACACATGGAGGTCAAAGGCTATTATGCTTAACTCTCACCTGTACTCAACAGGTGGGTCCTTCTTAAACTCAATGGGATGACCCATAGACCGGTCACTCTGCATGGACACACCACTGGGGTCAGGAGGGTCTGATCTCTTCATCCTGATAAACAAACATCATCGTCATCATCATCAACTCTTAGTGACTCAAACATGGAGGTCAAAGGTCACTATGATTAATGCTCACCTTTTCTTGGCAGGTGGGTCCTTCTTAAACTCAATGGGATGACCCATAGACCGGTCACTCCTCATGGACACACCACTGGACCCAGGAGACTCTGATCTCTTCATCCTGAAAAAAAAAATCATCAGATACTGTCACACAGAGAGATGAAGATGTAGAGATGATGATGATGATGATGATGATGATGATGAAGAGTTTGGCATTGAGCTGCTCTTCTGTAAAGTGTCTTCAGCTAACACCTGTCATGGTTTGACTCTATTGTAATAAAGACTGATGAAGATGATGATGGTGTCAGAGTGTGATGGCTGCAGATCTTCATCTCACCTCAGACCCTGGTCTTCTTCACTCACAGAGGTTTTAGATGGTCTGGTCTCCTCTGGTTCTTCAGTCTGATCCACAGCAGAGCGCCCCCTGCTGTCTGTCAGCTGTGATGAAGGAGTCAGAGAGCAGAGCGTCAACAACAGACTCTGATGGGCTGAAGGCATGGACTCATATCTATGGTCATATTTCTATGGTCTTTCATTGATGATCTGTTATTGTACAGCAGCAAATCCTCACAAATGTCTCATTATGCTTTACAAAAGAATATTATGTATATTTATATTTTAAATTTTTTATTCATTTTCTGTACTTTTATCATTTTTCTTTGATGTATTTACTGATTTTATTTGTTTTGAACAGAGAAGTAGAAAGATAAAGAGGTGTGCAGAGACAAAGGGACTATAATAAGTAGGGCTGGGACGATACACTTTTCCCCCGATTTGATTTTATTTTATTTTTATAGAATATTGCTAATTTTTGCAATCTTTAGTTAGCTTTTTTTACACCAATGAAAAAGATGAACAATGATGATGCCTACAGACTATATCAGGAAAAATTCACATCACATGTGAGTCTGTTTTTAGGATTTATTCAGCAATATATTTTAACCAGCTGTTTATACTCTCTCTTCAAAAGACTGGACTGCATTTAAAAGTGGCTTACTAACACAGACTAAAATGAAGCATTTAAATTTGGAAAAAAAACAATTTAAAATCGTCAAACAAAAAATCCCCATACCTTTGTGAATCGATTTTTTCTCCCACCCCTAATTTAACTACAGTAAGAGCCAACAGACCAAGCTTTGAGACTTCTATTGAACTTTGTTGCACTATGTTGGAAAAGTGTCGACAGTCCTTCATGAGAATGTGGATCAGACTTTTCAGAGTATAGTGGATCATTTCTTAGTCATTTATTTTCTGTTCTCATTTTTCATTTTGATTTGTATTTATTGATTTTATTAGTTTTGTACAGAGAAGTAGAGAGACAAAGAGGTGTATAGAGACAAAGGGACTATAATGAGAACTCATGACAGTGATGATTGATGGATGCCTGGACCATAAATCTGTCCTCATCATATTTGTCTCTGCTGAATATAAAGTTGTCAGAGTTAAGCCCTTGAGATGGGGCTCATTAAACATGTGGGCCACAGAAACATCAGCTGATTGGTTTTTCTCTGTTTAACCAGGTGCCCTGAGGTGGTCATGGTTTAATCTCAGATATGTTTAATGTAAATGTAAATGTTCTGTAAGCAGCTCAACATGTTTGACGACACTGTCCTGCTGTCCTTCACTGGGTTTGACTGACAGACGGCATGTTCCTGGCTGGATGTTGGCTAATATTGGCTAAGTGGATTCCTCTGAAACAGACTCCAGGAGTTTCAGGGGTTGGAGTTACAGCTGTAGATACTTTTAAAACTCAAACTAACCCCCCTCACATCTTTAATTTGATCATGTTCTGGGCTCACTGATGGTTGGAGGTAGACTCTGTCCTTCTGATGGAAATGTTTAAATGTTTTTTTTTATATTAATTAAAGTACAAAGTGGAAGGAAGCACTGATATTTGGCTCTTTTCAGATAAACCTACACTGAAGCGGTGGCTCTTACAGCTCTGTCCTGACAAACATTCATCATGAGCCAAATCTCAAAGATCAGCCACTTTAATTACCTCCACCAAGGAGCTTCTGTTATTATCAACATCTGTTTGTTTGTTTCTCTGTTAGCAACATAACTCTAAAAGTTACGGACAGATTTCAATGAAATTTTCAGAAAATGTCCAGATTGGGACAAGGAACAACTGATTAGAGTTTGGGAGTGATCCGGATCACCGTCAGGATCTGCCATGACAAAAAATGTGATTTTCCTGAATAACTACTGAACTAAAATAGATATCAATATAAATCCAGTTGCTAATGGTATGTTTACATGGTCAAAGAATCTAAATATTTAGATGAAATAAAGGTAGGACTTGACACGTTTGCAGGTAGGACCCAGAAGCAAGCAGTTTTAATTAGACAGTCTTTATTCACACCAAGATCAGAAACAGTTCAGAGCGGGCTGCGAACCCGCGACCAGGAGATCTGTGGACGGGCGCTCTCCTGACTGAGCTAACCCGGAGCTGTTCAGCTGTCGGTTCCCACAGCCTTTTCAGGGAAGATTCTGAGGACGGAGAGGAGCTCACACAGTCTTTACAGGGGAGTAGCTGATTCTTGAGCGGGGCTTCAACCCGCAACAGCGAACTTAAGAGGTGAACACTCCTCTGATTGCAGCACCTCAGAGGAGTCCAAAACTGACACCCACACCGTTGAAACAGAGAACAGGCTGTGGCTTGAGCGGGGGTCGAACCCGCGACAGCTCGGTCCACAATCGGACGCCTTACCGACTGAGCCACCCAGGCGATACAGTGACAGAAGCTCACACAGTCTTTATAGAAGGAGGTGAAGCAGGCTTGACTCACGCACAGACGAGCTGAGGCGCCAGGAACACTTGGAGGAGGGATTCAGGCGAACTCGCGCTTGTCGAAGACAGGCAGGAAGTCAGACACCAGGCGATTGGCACAACGAGAGCAGACTGGGTTCGCGACAGGAGACGGAAGCAGGGTCAGATACCAGTCGTGGGTCACAACGAGAGCGGCTGGATTCGCAACAGGAGACGGAAGCAGGGTCAGATACCAGACGTGGGTCACAACGAGAGCGGGCTGGATTCGCAACAGGAGACTTCAGCAGGATCGAAAGCCGGGATTCAGACAGGCGGGTGAATACAGGACAGAAGCTAGTCGATACCTTGGAGTCGAGCCGAGGGTCAGGCGATGAGGCAGAGTCTGGGACTAAACTGGTCGGCAACGGGTGATCAATCCGGGAAACAAGTCTGGACCTTTCAGCATGAGGCGACGACAGTCTGACGCTGGTTGAGTGTGGAGCTGGGGCTTTTGTAGCTGGCTTGATTACGGGAGATGAGGTGCAGGTGAGCGGGCGGCACAGGTGAGGTGAGTCAGGACTGATTATGGTGCAGCTGGGAGTGACAGGCTGTGGGAGAGGCTGAGGCTGCAGACTGAGATGTGACAGAACCCCCCCCTCAAGGGACGGCTCCCGACGTCCAACAACATCAAAAGGGGTGGGGCGGGTGGGAAGAGTACCTCAGTACTCTTCTGAGGCGGAGTCCTCTCGGACGTCAGGCGGATCGGGAACCTCCTCCTCCTTTTCAGAGTCCTCCGCGGTGGGAGAGCCTACTGGGCTGGCGAGCGAGGGTTGCCGAGCTGGACGTCCCCGCCTAGTTAGGGACGGCTGCTCCGGGTGATCCTCATGAAACTGCCTGACCAAGGCTTTATCCAGGACGTCCCGGGAAGGTACCCATGACCTCTTCGACCATACCTTCCCAGTCCACGAGGTACTGAAGGCCCCTTCTCGCCGACGGAACGGAGCAGCCGACGGATGGTGAATGCAGGACCCCCGTCGATGATGCGTGGAGGAGGAGGGGGAGCCACGGCTGGAGACAGGGGACTCTCATGGACTGGTTTAATCTTGGAGACATGGAAGGTGGGATGGACCCTCATGGATCGGGGAAGGGTTAACCTCACCGCCGTTGATGATTTTCTGTATGGGGAAAGGACCCACACACTTAGGTGCAAGCTTCCTGCTCTCAACCCTAACAGGTAGGTCTTTGGTAGATAACCAAACTTTCTGACCTACCTGATAGGTTGGAGCAGGAGTCCGACGGCGGTTGGCAGAAGAGGAGTATCGATGGACGGCCTTCTGGAGTGCAGCTCTGGCTCGGGCCCAGGTTCTTCTGCATCGTCGGGCAAAGGCAAGGGCAGACGGGCAGGAGACCTCATTGTCCAAGGCCGGAACAACGGGGCTGGTAGCCGTAAACACACTGGAATGGGGACAAGCCAGTTGAGGAGGAGACCAGGGAGTTGTGGGCGATTCCACCCATAGGAGCTGCTGAGACCATGTAGAAGGGTTCTGGGACACAGTGCAATCAAGAGCCGTCTCCATCTCCTGGTTCATCCGCTCTGATTGCCCGTTGGATTGTGGATGGAAACCAGAGGATAAGCTGGCGGTGGCTCCCAGGAGATGGCAGAACTCCTTCCAGAAAACTGACGAGAACTGGGGCCCACGATCCGACACCACGCCCACTGGAAGACCATGGAGACGAAAAAACGTGATGGAGGACCAGTTGTGCGGTTTCTTTGGCTGACGGAGCTTCTGCAGGGGAACGAAGTGTGCCATCTTCGAGAATCGGTCCACCACGGTGAGGATGGTGGTGTGACCATCGGAGGGAGGTAGACCGTGACGAAGTCTAAGGATACATGGGACCATGGATGATGTGGAATGGGCAGAGGTTGGAGGAGACCGGCAGGAGCCTGGTGAGAGGACTTGTGTTGGCAGCAGACCTGGCAGGCTTTAACGAAGTCCCGAGTGTCTTCCTCCAGAGTGGGCCACCAGGACCTCTGCAAGAACCTCCTGGGTGCGAAGGATCCAGGGTGACAGGTCAGATTTGAAGAGTGGGCCCACTGCAGAACTTCAGACCGAAGGGCGTCAGGAACGAAAAGACAATGAGGAGGGCAAGAGCTAGGACCAGCCTGGTCCTGAGTGGCAGCCTTGGTTCTCTCCTCCCTGTCCCAGGTGAAGGTGGCGATTTACACAAGGGGGAGCCAGAATGGGAGCAGGTTTCTCTGGGTTGTCATCGTCTCTGAGGTACTGGCGGGAAAGGGCGTCAGGTTTGGTGTTGCGGGAGCCAGGTCGATATGACAAGGTAAAGTCGAATCTTGAGAAGAACAGGGACCATCGGGCTTGACGGGCATTCAGCCTTTTAGCCGTCTTGATGTATTCTAGATTTTTGTGATCAGTCCAAACCAGAAACGGGTCTTTGGAACCTTCAAGCCAGTGTCTCCATTCCTCCAATGCTAACTTCACCGCCAGGAGCTCGTGGTTGCCGATGTCGTAGTTTCTCTCTGCTGGGGTGAGTCGTCGAGAGAAGAAGGCACAGGGATGGAGTTTGTGATCTGACGGGGAACGCGACAGAACACCTACGACACCCACATCAGAGGCGTCTACCTCAACCAGGAACTGGAGATCTGGATCGGGCATCTGGAGGATTGGAGCAGTGGTGAATCTTTCTTTCAGGGTACGGAAAGCAGTGTCAGCGTCAGGAGACCAAAGGTAGGTTTTCTTGCTGCTGGTGAGGGCGGTGAGAGGGGCAGCCACAGTGCTGTAGTTTCTGATAAACCGGCGGTAGAAGTTGGCAAAACCCAGGAATCTTTGAAGCTGCTTATGGACTCAGGAACGGGCCAGGTGGTAACGGCTGAAACCTTCGCCGGATCCATTTGGATGTGACCTTGTGAGACGATGAAGCCCAGGAAGGAGACTGTGGGAACGTGGAACTCACATTTCTCTGCTTTTACGAAAAGTGAGTTTTCGAGGAGCCTCTGTAGTACAGACTGGACCTGATGCACATGGTCGCTGAGATTCTTAGAGAAGATCAGGATGTCGTCTAGGTAGACGAAGACGTACTTGTTCAACATGTCTCTGAGGACGTCGTTTACCAGAG
Source organism: Scarus forsteni (assembly GCA_036419115.1). Classification (NCBI taxonomy): domain Eukaryota; kingdom Metazoa; phylum Chordata; class Actinopteri; order Labriformes; family Labridae; genus Scarus; species Scarus forsteni. The sequence continues at coordinate 290,520 of JAZDUH010000299.1, read as the reverse complement.
CCTGGAACACTGCTGGGGCGTTGGTCAAGCCGAAGGGCATCACCAGGTACTCGTAGTGACCAATGGGAGTGTTGAAGGCCGTCTTCCACTCGTCCCCCTCCCTGATGCGGACGAGATGGTAGGCATTCCTGAGGTCGAGTTTGGTGAATATGGTGGCCCCCTGAAGTAGCTCTGGTTTCCCATGAACTCCCTTCGACCCTGGATGGCATCATCGACCTCGCCACCCGGATCGATCTCCGCATCAGGGCCAGAAGAGGAGCTAGGAGCTCCGTCCCGACTCATCTGTCCATCACCTGCCCACCCCACAGGAGTGCACCCCAACAGGCTTCTGCTTCCTTGGTAAGGGACCCCGAACCCATGCAGCTGGGCCGTACCTCCCTCACCCCAGCCGAGAGGAAGCGACGGGTTTCCTCTCAACTCTGCCTTTATTGTGGAGGACAAGGACATTTTGTTAAGGACTGCCCGTTAAAAGAGAGAGCTCACTCGTAAGGGAGGAGGTACGAGTGAGCTCATCCCTCCAGACTCCTCAAGTCCTTCGTCCTTCCCTGCCTGCCCGCCTTTTTCTGCCTGACGGACCTCAGACACTGGCGGCTCTCATTGACTCTGGGTCCGATTCCTGTCTCATCAGCAAGAGAGTCGCTAATCAACTGGGACTAAGTCTGGTTCCCCTCAATCATCCTATTCCTGCCAGAGCATTGGATGGCCACAAGATGGGGGTGATAACTCATCAAACATCCCCAGTTACCATGCTCATCTCTGGAAACCACAAAGAGACAATCCAGTTCCATGTGCTTGATCACCCTGAAGTGCCACTGGTTCTCGGCTACCCTTGGCTTCGACGACACAATCCTGTCTTGGATTGGTCTACTGGCTCCATCCGTGGGTGGGGATCTGCCTGTCATCTAACCTGCCTGAAGGATGCCTTGTCCCCTCACCCTCCTGTCTGCACCAAGATCCAGCCTGAACTCTCCCGTGTGCCCCCCGAGTATCACGACTTCAGCGCCGTGTTCAGTAAGGCCAATGCCACCTCTCTGCCTCCTCATCGTCCGTATGACTGTGCCATTGACCTTCTTCCAGGCACCTCACCTCCGAAAGGAAGACTGTTTTCCCTGTCGGCGCCCAGAAAGAAGGGCGATGGAGGAGTACATCAATAACTCTCTGGCTGCTGGTATCATCCGCCTTTCTTCATCTCCTGCTGGTGCAGGGTTCTTCTTCAGAGAGAAGAAAGACCAGTCCCTGAGGCCCTGCATCGACTACAGAGGACTTAACGACATCACGGTGAAGAACCGCTATCCTTTGCCTCTCATCTCCTCGCATTCGAAGTTACTTCAGGGGCCACCATATTCACCAAACTCGACCTCAGGAATGCCTACCATCTCGGCCCTGATCAGGGAGGGGGGACGAGTGGAAGACGGCCTTCAACACTCCCATTGGTCACTACGAGTACCTGGTGATGCCCTTCGCTTGACCAACGCCCCAGCAGTGTTCCAGGCCCTGGTAAACGACGCCCTCAGAGACATGTTGAACAAGCACGCCTTCGCCTTACCTAGACGACATCCTGATCTTCTCTAAGAATCTCAGCGACCATGTGCATCAGGTCCAGTCTGTACTACAGAGGCTCTCGAAAAACTCACTTTTCGTAAAAGCAGAGAAATGTGAGTTCCACGCTCCCACAGTCTCCTTCCTGGGCTTCATCGTCTCACAAGGTCACATCCAAATGGATCCGGCGAAGGTTTCAGCCGCTACCACCTGGCCTGCTCCTGAGTCCCGCAAGCAGCTTCAAAGATTCCTGGTTTTGCCAACTTCTACCGCCGGTTTATCAGAAACTACAGCACTGTCGCTGCCCTCTCACCGCCTCACCAGCAGCAAGAAAACCTACCTTTGGTCTCCTGACGCTGACACTGCTTTCCGATTCTGAAAGAAAGATTCACCACTGCTCCAATCCTCCAGATGCCCGATCCAGATCTCCAGTTCCTGGTTGAGGTAGACGCCTGATGTGGGAGTCGGAGGTGTTCTGTCCCAACGCTCTCCAGATCACAAACTCCATCCCTGTGCCTTCTTCTCTCGACGACTCACCCCAGCAGAGAGAAACTACGACATCGGCAACCACGAGCTCCTGGCGGTGAAGTTAGCATTGGAGGAATGGAGACACTGGCTTGAAGGTTCCAAAGACCCGTTTCTGGTTTGGACTGATCACAAAAATCTAGAATACATCAAGACGGCTAAAAGGCTGAATGCCCGTCAAGCCCGATGGTCCCTGTTCTTCTCAAGATTCGACTTTACCTTGTCATATCGACCTGGCTCCCGCAACACCAAACCTGACGCCCTTTCCCGCCAGTACCTCAGAGACGATGACAACCCAGAGAAACCTGCTCCCATTCTGGCTCCCCCTTGTGTCGTCGCCACCTTCACCTGGGACATCGAGGAGAGAATCAAGGCTGCCAAGATCTACAATAGAAACAGAGAAAACATGAACTTACCTCAGAATCTCCAGTCTACAGTTTGGACTCTGCAGAAAATCACACAGCAGCTTCACTCCTGAATCATGAAGATTGTTGTAGCTCAGATGCAGCTGTCTCAGATGGGAGGGGTTGGACTTCAGAGCTGAGACTAAAGAAGAACAGCTGATCTCTGACAAACTGCAGTACTCCAGTCTGAATAAAGAAGAGAGAATGAAGAGAAAAACTCTTTAGGATCCAATCAGATGTGTCCACATCACACAGTCTGCTCAGCAGAGCCAATCAGCTGCTGCTCTGCCTCCTGTACTTCAGTTTGTCTCAGCTGCTTTCACACACGTCTTGATCCGTTCCTCCTGTTTCTCTAAAGTGTAATTGTGTAGTTGATCTTTGGACTGAAACTAAATTTTCCTGTTGTCATCAACATTTGAACACATCATGATGAAATGTTATATTTTTGTCTAATCATCATTTTCCTGAGCTGTCATTGAACACATCATTATATACCTGTCACTGTCTGCTCATTAAGTCTTAAAGTTTGTTGAAATGTTTCAAAGTCATTCAGCAGACGCTTTTGTCCAGAGCCACGACCATCTGAGAGTCAGAACAACACGAGCAAGAATCTGAACCTGAGGAACAACGTTAGTAAGAGCAGCAAACTGCTTCAAGTCCGTTTGGACACACCAGCTGACATGTGGAGCTCCAGGCACACACATTTTTATTTATACCAAGAAGGAGATCATCTTCAATATGGAGAATAAAAAATGACATGAGGATAAATAAATATGTAAATATTAAAAAATATGAAAAAATTAATAAATGTCTAAAAATATTTTTCGTTAAAAAAAGGTCTGTTGTATTTTTGCATTTATTAATGAATTTCTATTTTTTTACTCATGTATTTCATTATTTCTACAAGTAGAACAATTTATTCATTCAGATATTTGGTGATGTAATTACACATTTATGCACTCCTGTATTTCTACATTTATTTATTTCTGTATTTCTGTGCACCTATGTTAATAAGGTAGTCGGTCCTACTTCAGTCTAAAGCCAGATTGGTCAAGTATGTAAATATTTAGATTCCTTGACCATGAAAACAGACCATTAGCAAGTGCTTTCAAAATGATATCAATTTTAGTTCAGTAGTTATTCACGAAAATCACATTTTTCATCATGGCAGATCCAGACACTGATCCGGATCAACACCAAAATTGAATCACTTCTTCCTTTTCCCATGCTGAACATTTTCTGAAAACTTCATCAAAATCCATCCAGAACTTTTTGAGTTATTTTGTTCACAGACGGACAGACAAACTCTCCTGAAAACATAACCTCCTTGGCGGACACAGAAACAATAAATAAATAAGTGTGCATATAAATGAATAAATGTATGAATGAATATATGAATGTGAAAATTTAGAAATAAATAAGTATGGAAAAGAAATAAAATGCATAAATTAATGCATAAAGACAAGGATGGCCTTTTATTACCAAAATATATAATATATTCAGTTTTCTATTTATTTATATCAATTATTAATTTTTAGTTTCATTGAGATTTTTAATTTTTTTATTTCCCTTTCATTATGTCAGTTATTGTTCTCCATACTTCATCTTTATCATCATCAACTTCACTTTTTGTAAATCTGAAGAAGTTTAAATCTGCTCTGAAAATTAAATCTGACATTAAATGAACATGTGAAGAAGAAATGACCTTCAGTTTCATGAATAAATGTCTCTATTTGAAAAGAACACATCTGTCATTTATTGTTGAATCACATGTTGTTTGTCTTGTTTCCTGTTTCTAAAACCAACAGACTGTCACAATCAGAGGAACACATCAGTTCTCCTACAGGACACACTTGGTCTGATTTACAACAGAAGATGAGTGGAGATATATCAGGAGGAGCTCAAAGAAGGTTGAAATGTCAGCAGATCAGATATCAGCAAAAATCCACCATCATGCACCCCTACATATGATCAGTCAAACATCTGGACATGAAGATGCTTCAGTTAATAATCACACACACACGATCTACAATAGAAACAGAGAAAACATTAACTTACCTCAGAATCTCCAGTCTACAGTTTGGACTCTGCAGAAAATCACACAGCAGCTTCACTCCTGAATCAGGAAGTTTGTTGTCGCTCAGGTTCAGCTCTCTCAGATGGGAGGGGTTGGACTTCAGAGCTGAGGCTAAAGAAGAACAGCTGATCTCTGACAAACTGCAGCTCCTCAGTCTGAATAAAGAAGAGAGAATGAAGAGAAAAACTCTTTAGGATCCAATCAGATGTGTCCACATCACACAGTCTGCTCAGCAGAGCCAATCAGCTGCTGCTCTGCCTCCTGTACTTCAGTTTGTCTCAGCTGCTTTCACACACGTCTTGATCCGTTCCTCCTGTTTCTCTAAAGTGTAAACAGCAGAGCTCAGATTTTTCTGTCAGGATCAAACCTTCACATCTAAACACTTCAATCTGAGCTCACAGTCACAGTCTGCTGTCACATGGTCCAGTTTAGCTCCAAAAACAATTATTTATTTTACTTTATAAGGAAATATATGAGGAAATAAAACAATTTGATAAATAATATAAAAACATATTTCCACAAACATCCTTGATCTTTGGATTGAAACTAAATTTTCCTGTTGTCAACATTTGAACACATCATGATGAAATGTTATATTTTTGTCTAATCATCATTTTTCTGAGCTGTCATTAAACACATCATTATATACCTGTCACTGTCTGCTCATTAAGTCTTAAAGTTTGTTGAAATGTTTCAAAGTCATTCAGCAGACGCTTTTGTCCAGAGCCACGACCATCTGAGAGTCAGAACAACACGAGCAAGAATCTGAACCTGAGGAACAACGTTAGTAAGAGCAGCAAACTGCTTCAAGTCCGTTTGGACACACCAGCTGACATGTGGAGCTCCAGGCACACACATTTTTATTTATACCAAGAACAAGATCATCTTCAATATGGAGAACAAAAAATGGCATTAGGATAAATAAATTAATATGTAAATATATCAAAATATGAAAAAATTAATAAATGTCTAAATATATTTTGGTTAAAAAGGTCTGTTGTATTTTTGCATTTATTAATGAATTTATATTTTTTTTTATTCTTGTATTTCATTATTTCTACAAGTAGAACAATTTATTCATTCAGATATTTGGTGATGTAATTACACATTTATGTATTCCTGTATTTCTACATTTATTTATTTCTGTATTTCTGTGCACCTACTGTATGTTAATAAGGTAGTCGGTCCTACTTCAGTCTAAAGCAAGATCGGTCAAGTATGTAAATATTTAGATTCCTTGACCATGAAAACAGACCATTAGCAGTTGGTTTCATAATATCTATTTTAGTTCAGTAGTTATTCACGAAAATCACATTTTTCATCATGGCAGATCCAGACACTGATCCGGATCAACACCAAAACTGAATCACTTCTTCCTTTTCCCATGCTGAACATTTCCTGAAAACTTCATCAAAATCCATCCATAACTTTTTGAGTTATTTTGTTCACGGACGGACAGACAAACTCTCCTGAAAACATAACCTCCTTGGCAGAGGTAATAACAATAAATAAATAAATGTGGATATAAATGAATAATGTATGAATGAATATATGAATGTGAAAATTTAGAAATAAATAAGTATGGAGAAAAAAAAAATAAAACTAGAAATGCATAAATTAATGCATAAAGACAAGGATGGCCTTTTATTACCAAAATATATAATATATTCAGTTTTCTATTTATTTATATCAATTATTTATTTTGAGTTTCAATGAGATTTTTATTTTTTTTTATTTCCCTTCCATTATGTCAATTATTGTTCTCCATACTTCATCTTTATCATCATCAACTTCACTTTTTGTCAATCTGAAGAAGTTTAACTCTGCTCTGAAAATTAAATCTGACATTAAATGAACATGTGAAGAAGAAATGACCTTCAGTTTTCATGAATAAATGTCTGTATTTGAAAAGAACACATCTGTCATTTATTGTTGAATCACATGTTGTTTGTCTTGTTTCCTGTTTCTAAAACAAACAGACTGTCACAATCAGAGGAACACATCAGTTCTCCTACAGGACACACTTGGTCTGATTTACAACAGAAGATGAGTGGAGATATATCAGGAGGAGCTCAAAGAAGGTTGAAATGTCAGCAGATCAGATATCAGCAAAAATCCACCATCATGCATCCCTACATATGATCAGTCAAACATCTGGACGTGAAGATGCTTCAGTTAATAATCACACACACAAGATCTACAATAGAAACAGAGAAAACATGAACTTACCCCAGAATCTCCAGTCTACAGTTTGGACTCTGCAGAAAATCACACAGCAGCTTCACTCCTGAATCATGAAGATTGTTGTAGCTCAGGTCCAGCTCTCTCAGATGGGAGGGGTTGGACTTCAGAGCTGAGACTAAAGAAGAACAGTTGATCTCTGACAAACTGCAGCTCCCCAGTCTGAATAAAGAAGAGAGAATGAAGAGAAAAACTCTTTAGGATCCAATCAGATGTGTCCACATCACACAGTCTGCTCAGCAGAGCCAATCAGCTGCTGCTCTGCCTCCTGTACTTCAGTTTGTCTCAGCTGCTTTCACACACGTCTTGATCCGTTCCTCCTGTTTCTCTAAAGTGTAAACAGCAGAGCTCAGATTTTTCTGTCAGGATCAAACCTTCACATCTAAACACTTCAATCTGAGCTCACAGTCACAGTCTACTGTCACATGGTCCAGTTTAGCTGCAAAAACTATTATTTATTTTACTTTATAAGGAAATATATAAGGAAATAATTTGATAAATAATATAAAAACATATTTCCACAAACATCCTTGATCTTTGGACAGAAACTAAATTTTCCTTTTGTTGTCAACATTTGAACACATCATGATGAAATGTTATATTTTTGTCTAATCATCATTTTCCTGAGCTGTCATTGAACACATCATTATATACCTGTCACTGTCTGCTCATTAAGTCTTAAAGTTTGTTGAAATGTTTCAAAGTCATTCAGCAGACGCTTTTGTCCAGAGCCACGACCATCTGAGAGTCAGAACAACACGAGCAAGAATCTGAACCTGAGGAACAACGTTAGTAAGAGCAGCAAACTGCTTCAAGTCCGTTTGGACACACCAGCTGACATGTGGAGCTCCAGGCACACACATTTTTATTTATACCAAGAACAAGATCATCTTCAATATGGAGAACAAAACATGAAATGAGGAAAAATAAATTAATATGTAAATATTTAAAATTTGAAAAAAATAATAAATGTCTAAATATATTTTGGTAAAAAATGAGGTCTGTTGTATTTGTGAATTTATTAATGAATTTATATTTTTTTATTCTTGTATTTCATTATTTCTACAAGTAGAACAATTTATTCATTCAGATATTTGGTGATGTAATTACACATTTATGCATTCTTGTATTTCTTCATTTATTTATTTCTGTATTTCTGTGCACCTATGTTAATAAGGTAGTCGGTCCTACTTCAGTCTAAAGCCAGATTGGTCAAGTATGTAAATATTTAGATTCCTTGATCATGAAAACAGACCATTAGCAAGTGCTTTCAAAATGATATCAATTTTAGTTCAGTAGTTATTCACGAAAATCACATTTTTCATCATGGCAGATCCAGACACTGATCCGGATCAACACCAAAATTGAATCACTTCTTCCTTTTCCCATGCTGAACATTTCCTGAAAACTTCATCAAAATCCATCCATAACTTTTTGAGTTATTTTGTTCACAGACGGACAGACAAACTCTCCCGAAAACATAACCTCCTTGGCAGAGGTAATAACAATAAATAAATAAATGTGGATATAAATGAATAATGTATGAATGAATATATGATATGAAAATTTAGAAATAAATAAGTATTGAAAAGAAATAAAACTAGAAATGCATAAATTAATGCATAAAGACAAGGATGGCCTTTTATTACCAAAATATATAATATATTCAGTTTTCTATTTATTTATATCAATTATTTATTTTGAGTTTCAATGAGATTTTTATTTTTTTTATTTCCCTTTCATTATGTCAGTTATTGTTCTCCATACTTCATCTTTATCATCATCAACTTCACTTTTTGTAAATCTGAAGAAGTTTAACTCTGCTCTGAAAATTAAATCTGACATTAAATGAACATGTGAAGAAGAAATGACCTTCAGTTTCATGAATAAATGTCTCTATTTGAAAAGAACACATCTGTCATTTATTGTTGAATCACATGTTGTTTGTCTTGTTTCCTGTTTCTAAAACCAACAGACTGTCACAATCAGAGGAACACATCAGTTCTCCTACAGGACACACTTGGTCTGATTTACAAAAGAAGATGAGTGGAGATATATCAGGAGGAGCTCAAAGAAGGTTGAAATGTCAGCAGATCAGATATCAGCAAAAATCCACCATCATGCATCCCTACATATGATCAGTCAAACATCTGGACATGAAGATGCTTCAGTTAATAATCACACACACAAGATCTACAATAGAAACAGAGAAAAAATGAACTTACCCCAGAATCTCCAGTCTACAGTTTGGACTCTGCAGAAAATCACACAGCAGCTTCACTCCTGAATCATGAAGATTGTTGTTGCTCAGGTCCAGCCCTCTCAGATGGGAGGGGTTGGACTTCAGAGCTGAGACTAAAGAAGAACAGCTGATCTCTGACAAACTGCAGTGCCTCAGTCTGAATAAAGAAGAGAGAATGAAGAGAAAAACTCTTTAGGATCCAATCAGATGTGTCCACATCACACAGTCTGCTCAGCAGAGCCAATCAGCTGCTGCTCTGCCTCCTGTACTTCAGTTTGTCTCAGCTGCTTTCACACACGCGTCTTGATCCGTTCCTCCTGTTTCTCTAAAGTGTAAACAGCAGAGCTCAGATTTTTCTGTCAGGATCAAACCTTCACATCTAAACACTTCAATCTGAGCTCACAGTCACAGTCTGCTGTCACATGGTCCAGTTTAGCTGCAAAAACTATTATTTATTTTACTTTATAAGGAAATATATGAGGAAATAAATCTATTTGATAAATAATATAAAAACATATTTCCACAAACATCCTTTGATCTTTGGACTGAAACTAAATTTTCCTGTTGTCGTCAACATTTGAACACATCATGGTGAAATGTTATACAGTGGGTACAGAAAGTATTCAGACCCCCTGAAAATTTTCACATATTGTAATATTGCAGTCATTATCTAATAGCAATTAAATAATTTTTTTTCCTCATTCATGTTCACAAAGCACCCTATAATGACAAAACAGAATTGTAAAAACTTTTGAAGATTTATTAAAAAAGAAAAACTGAAATATCACATGGTCATAAGCACTCTTACTGTACGGTTTTTTACTGAATTTGACAGTGTCAAACCAATAATCCCACCGCACGGGGTGTGCTTGACCGGCGAAACAGTGTCATACTCAGCACCGACACGATCTTTATACTTTATAACTTGTTTATTGGCCTTCAGCAACTCCACACATGCTCTACACAGGCATTTAAACAGTGAAAGTTCGTGCCGTCAGCAACAGGTAATCAACTAGAAAACACAAAATAACAACAAAGTACGATGTTAAAAGGCACAAACCTACTAATAAGTTTTATCCCAAGTTATATCAAGTTATAATTACTTATTGTAAACAATAACTCACCAGCTCGGCTTCACCGGTTAACACGAGGCACAACAAAAGAGACTAATTATCGTCCAAACACGAGTTAGAATACTGCCCCTAGAGGGCGCAATAAACATACATATTTTGAAAATAGGAAAACTCCACACACCTCCCACTTGGGCTACTTGTCAGGGACCAAGTAGGCCACAATAACTTTTAAGAATTAACAATGCAGTACAAAGTATGAACAACTTTTCAAGCAACAAATAAAGAAACAACGTAACTGTTGGTAACACAGATTTGGTCTGAGTCCTGCTTTCATAAGTTCAGTTTCATGTGAGTTGGGGGGTATGCTAAGCCTTCTCCTGCTCCTCCACTGGTAACAACACCACCAGTCTCCTGACGTCTCTGTGTAGTATAGTGGAAGGACACAACTCCTTGTCCTTCCTGGCTTGGGACAGGCTGATGGGAAGACTGTGACAGACCCTCACCTTGACGTCTCGGACAACACCTTTCTCATCCGGACACGTCTCCTCGACACGACCCAGCCGGAATCGACCCCGGAGGGCGTTTTGGTCTGCAACCCATACCAGGTCCCCAACAGAGACATTCCGGGCTGAGGCATGCCATTTTTGCCGGACGAACAGGTGAGGCCCTGCCAACTGGCTCCACCGTCTCCAAAACTTGTCCACCTCCACCTGGACTGCTCGCAGGCGACTGAACGGGTAGGCAGGGAATTTAAAGTCCTGGATGTCACCTCTGGGCCCCGCCCGACCCAACAGCAATGTATTTGGTGTTACAACTTCCAAGGTCTCCTCCTGGACCTGAGCTCTGGCACCAATCGGCCTCTCATTGGAAAGGTTTGCAGCCAAGTAGAGGAGAGTCTGAAACTCCAGGGTGGTCATGTCACCCCCCTCACCAACGCTGGACAATGATCTCTTTAACACACGGACAGCTGCTTCCGCCGCCTGCTTCGATGTGGGGAATCTGCCGGACTGAACTCCCATACCCAGTCAGTCCCAGCCACAACCGCTCTCCTTCGAATCTCTTCCTTATCGATATCTGCCAGGAAGTTGTAGAGATCATCCAGCGCAAGTCTGGCCCCCACGAAGTTAGTACCCTGGTCAGACCAGAGTTTTCTGGGATGACCTCTTAGGGCCGTGAATCGTTGATATGTTTTGAGAAAGCCCTCAGTTGATAAGTCTTCAACCAAATCTGCATGGATGGCTCTTGAGGCCATACAACTAAAGACTACGCCCCAGACCTTTTTCTTTGTGCGCCGCCTCACACTGTCTTTGACTGTGTATGGACCAAACAGGTCAAGCGTTGTGTACTCGAAAGGAGCTGCTGGCTTGGCGCGCACAGACGGGAGAGTGCCCATTACTTGAGAGCATAACTTGGCCCTGCATTTCCTACAATGAACACATGAATCAACGATTTTGCGAACGACCCTAGGGCCCTGCACGACCCAGGCTCTCTTTCTCATTCGTAGGAGGGTACCAGCAATGCCCTCATGGTTGGCATGATGGGCTTCTTTAGCAAGGAGGGTGCTGATTTTCTCCTTGTAGGGGATCAGTGGGACCCCACGACTCTCCTTATCAATGGACTGTATGCGGCCATGGCACAACAGGAGGCCAGTTGAGTTGTCCTTGTTCACAACCAAACGGTTCAGTGTCGCCGTGGGAAAGGTCACACCTGCCTGGGCAGCAAGGCATAAGTCCTGGAATGCCGCCTCTCGTTCCTGGACAGTGAGCACTGCCTCCCACTGTTCTTGCTCACAGGTTCGATCTTTACTGCGTAACCAGAAGCGCACAGCTCTACGGACATATCCCACAGCCCCACAGAGCTTGGTTAGTGTGGCAAACCTTGCAAGATCCATCTGACCCACAAGAGCCGATCCCCAAAGTCTCTTTGTACAACCAGCACTAGATGCAACTGAAGACCCTGTCGTGGCATCTGGTGAGGGACCCTTTTTATCATCCATAGAAGTCCACGTGATTGCTCCATCCCTGCCCATGGCACTGCCTGGACTGCCAGGATCCAACACTTTCTTGGCCTGGGCTCTAGTGTTGATGGCGGTAAAAGCTTTCCTTTGGAGTCTACTCACAATCTCCCTGGAACCAGAGGCCACCTCTGCTGCAGACTTCATGGGCCACTCATCCACCGCTTTGGATAGAAACTCTGGACCCTTCTGCCACAGGGAGTCACTGTCAAGCTGATTATGGGAACATCCTCTAGTGACCAGATCAGCCACATTGTACTGACCTGGGACCCACCACCAATCTGTCACAGGTCCAGCCTTCTGTATTTCACCAACACGATTGGCGAAGAAAGTTTGGAACCCATAATTCTCCCGCTGGATAGCCCCTAGCACAGTCTGGCTATCAACAAAGTGGTACCACTTAACCACTTCCAACCGTCCATGTTTCTGCATGTACCCCTTCAGCCGGGCAGCAAAGACAGCACCGCAGATTTCCGCTTTAACGGCGTCACCCTTCTGATCCAAGGGGGTCAATTTAGCCTTTGATTCCACAAGCCGGGTTACAACACCCCCTGCAGTCTCCCAGCGTAGGTAGAGAACGGCCCCATAAGAGTCACAGCTCCCGTCAGAGAACGTAATCCCCCAGGGTTTACCCAGCCAATTGGAAGGTGTAATGCTCCTGGGGAAAGTGATGGTACTCAGCTGAGCATACTCTTTGAAAAGCTCAATTGCCCTCCCGCGCAGTTCACTGGACAGTGGCTTGTCCCACATATCTTTGGTCAATGTCCCAGCCTCTTGAAAGGCCCTCCTGACAAGGATGACGCCCTTTTGCTTCAGGGGTGTGGCTAGACCAATTGGGTCATACAGACCAGCTACCTGGCTCAGTAGCATCCGACGGGTCAGGGGATCTGGTGTCCTCTCCTCTATATCCTCCACAGTGAGGTTGAGCTCTGTACGCATCTTTTTCTGTCTTGTGGAGAAATTGATGGCAACCATGAGGAAAAGTTTATCCTCCCCCACATGGTAACCCACTCCCAGGGCCTTATTGTCCTCATCCCGCAACTGATTGGGCAGCACCATGGTCTTTGGTTGAGTGGGACTACCTCCTTGCCTCCCACTTTGGCCAGATCTCACCCATGGCTTGAGGTGAAACCCCCCAGTTGCGAGAATAGCTTCAACCCCCTCGAGGATCTCACTAAGTCTTTGAGGGTCGTTGTGAGACACCAGTATGTCATCCACATAGACGTTGTCTACGATGACCTGTCTTTCTTCCACCTTGGCAGCAAACTGTGGCAGGTGGGCGGTCTCCCGCATCGCCACCTGAGCAATGCAGCCAGCCGGCTTGTCGCCCATGTTCACCCGTACCACAGCATAGTCCTCAATGTCATTGGCTGGAGAGTCCCTCCATAGGAAGCGGTGAACATGCAGCTCCTGTTCCTCTAACCAGACTGAATTGTACATTTTGGACACGTCGCCAATCGCTGCATGCTCCCCCTCCCGGAAACGGAGCAAAACCGCTCGGATGGGGTTCAAGACATCTGGACCCTTCAGCAAGATACTGTTAAGACTAACGCCCTTGAATTCCCGGCTGCTGTCCCACACTAGTCTGACCGGGGTAGAGGCAGAATGAGGATTGGGTGCTGTTAGGTGGTTCACCCACCATACAGCTCCATTCCAACTGTCCATTACAGCACTGGAAAGTTTGATCGCAGCCCCTCTCGCCACCATGTCGTGCACCTGCCTCGCATAAGCTTCCTTCCACTTCGGATCCCTCTCAAGGCGCTTTTCCGATTTAAGGAATGCTGCTTTGACGGCTTCGCGGTTGTTAGGCAAGGTAGCAGGGTTCTCTTTCCAGGGATACCTGGCGTCCCAGTGGGGCTTGCCGCTATGGTGGTCGCTTAACTTGAAGGTCAGTCCTCCTTTGATGACCTCTAACTCCCTCTCATCTGCGAGGGACATCTCCTTCCCTCCAGGGGCGCACTTTCCACATCGACATCCGCCACATACTGGGTCGCATGCAGCGCCGATGCTGTCCCACTGCAGCCACTTAACAATCTCAGCATTGCAAGCAGCTGTGGTACTGACCTTCACATCACTTTTTAGCTTGGGGTCATTGTTAGGGAGAACCTCGACTATCCTGGACCCCGCCCTCATGGAGCAAGCAAAGTGAGTTGAAGAGTGACGTGCGGTCACCTCAATGTCCTCAGAAAAGTGCACACCACTGACAGTCTTCCCTAGTGGACCGTCCCACAACACTAAATCACCACATCTCATCATTCGCTGAGGGGCGAGACGACCTTCCCGGGTACTGATGAGCAACTCAACCTTCTCTGGACGGGTCAGCTCCCCCTGTTTGACGACACCTGGGAAGAACCTTTCTAGGCGATCTGAGTTCATAATATGGTCTACTCTGGCTATTTCTTCCAGTCCATAACAGAGCAACTCATGAAGTTGCCATTTCCCCTTTTTTGTGGATACTTTTATGCTCACACGGTACCTCTTTGTCTCGACCTTCACCTCCATACCACCCACACCATACACGACCAGTGTAATAGGCTCACCAGCCAATCCAAGTCTCTCTGCTGCTTGGTGTGTGATATAGTTTGTATCAGAGGCTAAATCAATTAGCGCACCAACCCAGTCTCCCCTCTTGGTCGTGACTTCCACCAACATCATGAGGACTGGGTGTTCCTTAGGCCCACTCTCATCCACCAGGTCTTTACCAGCACATACTGTTGAGGATACCTTATTTGTGCAGGCATTACGAACAGCCTCCAGCTGCTCTGGGGTCAGACCTAGACTAGCAAACACAGCCTCCTGTTCTACAGTGGGACCACGGGGTTCTCTCTTCTTTTCCCCCTTAGTGTCACCCCTGGTGGAGTCCCTTTTGATTGGTGATTTGAGGCACAGGAAGAAATGGTGGTCTGGAGGGGTGTCACCTCTTTTACATTCACTATTGCGACACAAAAAGTTTTTATTGCACGGACTGTCCTTCCCATGGAGATCGAGGCATTTGGGGCAGGCTTTTGTCTTTTTTACTTGTGCTCTCCGCTCTGACGGGTTGGACTTCTTGAATGTCTTACAATGGTACAAACGACCGGCATGCCCCTCTTCACCACATATACCACAAGGTTCTCGCGATGATTCTCCTCTCGCCTCGCTCGCCGTGGCCCTAGTAAATGAACGCCTTTCCTGCCTACGGTCCCCCAGCCTTTCCTTTGCCTTCTCACGGGGGTTAGGTTCACCTGCTTTGCCTGAGTTTGGTCGTCTGGTTATCTGTAACTGCTCCAGTTGCACCAAAACTGTTTTCTGATCCCTCAGGAACTGCCATAGTTTGTCAAATCGGTTACGTGGGTTGACGTTGCTGGCCACGTCGCACCGATATAACAGCCATCTTTCTTTCATACTGTCTGGCAGCTTACTTTCAAGTGACCGGATTACCAGCTGGTTTTTTATGGCGTCCTCACAGCCTAAGTCTATGAGGTCCAACAATGCCCTTTCCACTGCTTGAATCAACTGTAACGCCTCCCTTGGCTGGTTGTTACGTACAGTTGGTAAATCCTGTAGCTCCAGTACAATGTCATCTGCTATTTGCGATATATCTCCGTAACAGTCCTCCAAAACCCGAAAGACCTCATCTGCAGTGCGGCAATGAGACAACCTGTGCTCACGTTTTACTACATCACTGATGCTGTCCAGCAGGTGGAAGAGTTTACACTCAGGGGATCCTGTAGGTTCAGCTAATGCCTGGAGAGTCACCCAGTTACTTTTCCATCGCCAATAACTTCTTCTGTCCCCTGAGAACTTCGGCAGGCTTAGGGGTGCAAGTGCAATCCTGGGTCCGATTAACCCTTGCGGGTTGGCAGACGTGCTCCGGCCTACTCCAGCACTATCTGGTGGCATAGCATGCGGTCCTTGCTGCTGCTGCATTTTGCTAGAAAAATCAGTTCTAAATACTGGGCTCATGGACTGCAACGGTGGATGTTTATGTGGTGTTATTTGGGGAGACCCTGCCCAGGTGCCTGTGCCCTGTACTCCAGTAGGATGGTCCACATTACCATCCAGGGCACTGTCAGTAACTGCAGTGATTGGGTTGGTGACCGGGCCTGCGTCTGCACTCTGCTGGCCATCATCATGTGCTGTGCCACCGAAAACCCCATCAACTGGAGGTACACTCAGTCCATCAGCAGTGGTTTCCCCACCTTCATCCACACTGTCTTCACTGTCGTCTCTTCCGCCATCAAGGTCGCCATGCACTGATGTTGTGCCTTGGCGCATGTAGTTAGTTCCCGCACAAACTCCTCTAGAACTTCGACCCTGCTCTCAACTGCAGTGCGCATCATATCATATTGATCACTGGTGATGTACCCCGACTGTAGCGTTTCAGCTTGGTCAAACACGTCCTTGAGGCCAACCTTCAGACTGCCAAAAGGACCTGATGCACAGCGGGACCACAGTGTGTCTTTTATCTTCATTTCAGTGTCCTGATATTTCATGCGGCACTCTTGCAGCCGTTTCTTTACATCAGCTACATCCTTGTCATATTTACTTTCATCCTCTTCTTTCATAGCATCAATGTAATCAAAACTGCTATTACAGATCTCTTCATAGCTGCCTTTGAGTGCTCTCAGTTCAAGTTTGAGTTCGTGTTCAGTTAAAAGGTCGATATTAAAGTCAATGGAATTTGCCTTCCTATTAAAGACTCCTTGCGCATAAGAACGCTTTTTCTTTAATTCACCAAAGTCCGTCATGCTGTTTTGATGACGTACTTCCGCCGTCGTACCTCTCCAAGATGGCGGCGGCTCACCTACGTTAGCTTAGCGGTAGCTATTTAGCACGCTAACACGTACAACTGGCGAACGGCTTATCCTATACCGTCGCTCTAAACAGTCACAATCACAGTCACACAAGCACAGTCAGAGACCACACGAAATCCTTCCCCGAGGGCTTGACCCGCGTCGGACGCTCTGTCGATCCGCTGGGATGCTCCGCCGGGCCTCGTCTCGCGCTAGCCTCCTGTAGCTTGACGTCGTTGACACTGTCCGACCTCCGCTTCTCCGTCACGGGGCTGGCTTAGTGTTGATTACTGTACGGTTTTTTACTGAATTTGACAGTGTCAAACCAATAATCCCACCGCACGGGGTGTGCTTGACCGGCGAAACAGTGTCATACTCAGCTCCGACACGATCTTTATACTTTATAACTTGTTTATTGGCCTTCAGCAACTCCACACATGCTCTCCACAGGCATTTAAACAGTGAAAGTTCGTGCCGTCAGCAACAGGTAATCAACTAGAAAACACAAAATAACAACAAAGTACGATGTTAAAAGGCACAAACCTACTAATAAGTTTTATCCCAAGTTATATCAAGTTATAATTACTTATTGTAAACAATAACTCACCAGCTCGGCTTCACCGGTTAACACGAGGCACAACAAAAGAGACTAATTATCGTCCAAACACGAGTTAGAATACTGCCCCTAGAGGGCGCAATAAACATACATATTTTGAAAATAGGAAAACTCCACACACTGACCCTTTGCTCAGTACTGAGTAGGAGCCTTTTGAGCTCATACTGCCATGAGTCTTCTTGGGAGTGATCAACAAGTTTGTCACACCTGGATTTGGGGATCCTCTGCCAGTCCTCCTGCAGATCCTCTCCAGTTCTGTCAGGTTGGATGGTGAATGTTGGTGGACAGCCATTTTCAGGTCTCTCCAGAGATGCTCATTGGGTTTAAGTCAGGGCTCTGGCTGGGCCATTGGAGAACAGTCACAGAGTTGTTCTGAAGCCACTTCTTTTAGCTGTGTGCTTAGGGTCATTGTCTTGTTGGAACGTGAACCCTCGGCCCAGTCTGAGATCCTGAGCACTCTGGAAAAGGTTTTGGTCCAGGATATCTCTGTATTTGGCCCATTCATCTTTCCTTTAATGTCATCCAGTGGTCCTGTCCCTGCAGCTGAAAAACACCCCCACAGCATGATGCTGCTCCACCATGCTTCACTGTGGGGTTATACTGGGCAGGTGATGAGCAGGGCCTGGTTTCCTCCACACAGACCTCTGACAATTAAGGCCAGAAAGTTCCATCTTGGTCTCATCAGATCAGAGAATCTCATTTCTCATAGTCTGGGGGTCCCTAATGTGTTTTTGGTGAACTCTATACAGGCTTTCAGGTGTCCTTCACTGAGGAGAGGCTTCTGTCGGCCCACTCTGCCATAAAGCCCTGACTGGTGGAGGCTGCAGTGATGGTGGACTCACATGAACTTTCTCCATCTCCCTTCTGGATCTCTGGAGTTCAGCTACGGTGATCTTTGGGTTCTTCTTTACCTCTCTCACCTAGGCTCTTCTCCCCTGATTGCTCAGCTCTAGGAAGAGTTCCTGTTGTCCCAAACTTCTTCCATTTCAGGATTATGGAGGCCACTGTGCTCTTAGGAACCTTAAGTACAGCAGAAAATCTTTAGTAGCCTTGTCGAGATCTGAGCCTTTCCACAGTTCTGTTTCTGAGTTCTTCAGGCAGTTCATCGACCTCATGCTTCTCATTTCTTCTGACATGCACTGTGAGCTGAGAGCTCTTATAGAGACAGGTGTGAGCTTTTCCTAATCAAGTC
Source organism: Scarus forsteni (assembly GCA_036419115.1). Taxonomy (NCBI): domain Eukaryota; kingdom Metazoa; phylum Chordata; class Actinopteri; order Labriformes; family Labridae; genus Scarus; species Scarus forsteni. The sequence goes on along the minus strand of JAZDUH010000299.1, from coordinate 271,822 downwards.
CATTTAATACAATTAAACACAGCTTGACTCCAATGAAGGTGTCGACCCATCTCAATGATGATAAGAAGAAATGGACAATGCCTCAGTTAAAAAATAAGTGTCACAGTAAAGGGTCTGAATACTTATGACCATTTGATATTTCAGTTTTTCTTTTTTAATAAATGTTCAAAAATGTCTAGAATATTGTTGTTTTGTTGTTAATATGGGGTGCTTTATGTACATTAATGGGGAAAAAATGAATTTAAATAATTTTTGGTAATGGCTGCAATGTTACAAAATGTGATTTAAGTGGGTCTGAATACTTTTCGTACCCACTGAATTTTTGCCTAATCTTCATTTTTCTGAGCTGTCATTGAACACATCATTATATACCTGTCACTGTCTGCTCATTAAGTCTTAAAGTTTGTTGAAATGTTTCAAAGTCATTCAGCAGACGCTTTTGTCCAGAGCCCAGATCTTCTTATGGGGGGGGGCCTTGGGTACATAATTTTGCATGTGAGTGGTTGTCTGTGTTAAATATGGGCTGGGAGGGTGGGTGGGATCCTCTATTTTAATCTGTATCTCTCTGATCTGCTTGTTTATTTTAATGTACAGCACTTTGTGATACATCTCATGTATGAAAAGTGCTTTATAAATAAAGTTTGATTGATTGATTGATTGACATATAACATAAATCTACACCCACTAGCATACTTATATAAACCTATACATAAAACGACACACATAACATTTCTGCATGCATACAAATACATAACCCCCTACATTCACTCTACATGTATGTAGATATGACATGCTGAGTAGTCAGCAACATAATGGAATAGAAATTATAAGGTGTAAAAGTCCATATATAATTTTGTATCTTTGTGTGATAGTTACAGTGCAAAGTAACAAGTGTCAATAAGGGATAAGAACAAATCACATGATGCAACAAGGATAAAATAACATCTTACACCCTGTGTACATTATATACACAAAAGTTGCTATGTAGAAAATCATGTAGTTATCTGCTGATATACATCTCAAGAACACATGATTGGAGAAATGTGTGCAGGCAATGTATATCTGCAGACAAAATACATTACTTAGTAGTTAGTATTCCCAAACAAGGATTCATGCTGAGAGGCCATCATGTGATATGTAACATTTTTGGATAGTATTACATGATGGCCTCTCACCCTGCCTCCCTTCTTCTGAGGGGGTACCTTGTTGATTGTAAATAATTGTCGATGATTTCCAGCTGAGTTGGGTCACGTGTGCACTTACTTCTATTTAAATGGCTTTTCACTGACCACTATGTAAAGTCTGAGGAAGAGCGGTGACGCTCGAAACGTCACTGTCTGAAAATAAAAAACTTCAGGGGAGCTACTTTTGGTGTGCAGATCCCCTTACACATTTTCATGCTACCATTAATAAAAACATCTTAATCAGAGCAAATCTTGCACCTTACTGGAGCTCACAGATTACTGTTGTGCATACACGACTTTAAACTTGTTAAAATATACCATAACTGTGTCTTTATTTGGTGATTTGTGTAAAGCTGGTTCTTGTGTTTTGTGGAGAACATAGGATCGTGTTGGTCTGACTGGTCCACTGCAGCCTCAGCTTCAGCTGTACTTATCAGAAAGTCCAATGCATTGCCAAGCAGCAGATAGAAAGGCTAACAAACCACAGCTTTTGACAACTCCTGACATTTTGTGTGTTTAGTTTTTCAGTGCTTCTGATCTTGACTCACAGTTTTCTTGGGAAACTGTTAACCATCTGCTAAACTAAGGTAGCTGGGGCAGGAAAGTCAAAGTAAAGTTCAGCTGCTTTGGCGTATTGTAAAAAATTGACGGGGGAATCGTTAAGCATAAAGGATTATGATATCCATGAATTGAACTGTTCCTAATTGATTCTTAACAAGAACCAATACCCATCTCTAAACCTGGAGAAAGGCACATGGGAAAGTGTGGAGACCTACAATGGAGGATTAGGGCCATGTTGAAAACTAAAAGAAAAGGAAGGTTACAAGAATAATCTCATATATTTATGAGAATAAAGTCGTAAAATTACGAGAATAATCTCATAAATTACGAGAAAAAAGTTGTAAAATTATGAGAATAATCTCATAAATTACTAAAAAAAAGTCGTGAAATTATGAGAATAATCTCATAAATTATGATAATAAAGTGGTAAAATTATGAGAATAATCTCATACATTACGAGAATAAAGTCGAGAAATTACAAAAATGATGTCATCTTTTAGATCAAACTAAGAAACATCTACATGGGTATACTTAAAAATATTTTCACAGATTTGGACTTTGCGGCTCAATAGCTCATCTGCAAAAAGAACGTAGTTCCAAACCAGACCTCTCTTTTGATCACTGTAATGATGAATGTGAGCTTTAAACTCGTTTTCCTCCAAAGCGAGGCCAACGCGCTGAAGCTGATGGCTCGGCTTGAAACCATCGACAAATTACCATATCGGAGGAATTATGTGAAAGAAAATGTAATAACTTCCCCATATTAAATAATAGGTTATGGGTATAAAATCTGTAATTCAAGTGTTTATGGCGGAGGTGACACCAAATTCAGCCTGATGATCACACATGCCCCTTTTTTCCTGTATATTCAATGATTTTTTAAAATATTAGCATATATTAATAAATAGGTTATGACTATTAAACTGTAAAAACTTAACTGTTTTTGGCTACAGTGTCATCAAACTCAGCCTGAGGGATGCATGATCATCAGGCTGAGTTTGGTGTCACTGCAACAAAAAACAGTTATTAGTTTTTATCATCATTACCCGTAAATGAGTATCCATCAATATTTAAAGTCACATAAATTTAATTAAGAACAACTCTTAAAATGGAGATGTAGTATAATATTGAAGAGATGTTTGATCATTAGTGTTGCTTTAGTGTCACTACAGTTACCAACAATAAAATCATTGGAGTTATTATTTTCTATACATATTAATTACTAAAATTAAATATGCAAAATATCATTTTAATCAAATCAGAACATTCTTTCTGAAGTAAGAGCTGTAGTTCAAAGTAGAGGAGATCATCATTCATGTTTTGTTATGACTTGGTTGGTAGATCTCATTACTTTGATGGCATTTCCTTTATTTTCAATCAGAAAGTCCTGTAAAATATTTTAATTCATAAGTCTTAAAGAAATTATGACTCGTAGTATGAATAACATATGATCCTTTGTATCTGCTGTGATTTTGAAGACTTTACTTCTCAGTATGGGGAAGTTATTCAGTTTTTTTTCACCCTATTCCTCTGATATGGTAATTTGCTGATGGTCCCTAAGTGAGCCATCAGCGGCAGTGTATTGAGACCAGTTGAAGTCCTCTGGCTCGCGTGACGGCTCGTTTGGAGGAAAAGGAGTTTAAAGCTCACATTCTTCATTACAGTGATCAAAAAGAGGGTCGAGTTTGGAACTATGTTCTTTTTATTGATGAGTTATTGAGGCGCAAAGTCCAAATCTGTGGATATATTTTTAATTAGATGTTTCCTAGTTTGATCAAAAAGATGACTTTATTCTCATAGTTTTTCACTTTATTCTCGTAATTTTACGACGTTATTCTCGTAACCTTTTTTTTTAGTTTTCAACGTGGCCCTAATTCTCCGTCGTAGTGACCTGACACATGCTATGGCAAATGTAAATGGGTCTGGAGAAGCCATAGGATTAAACAACTTTAAAGGTTTGAGAGTTGAAAAGATTTTTAGGTCAACTTATTTGACATTTTCTTCATTCTTGCGCCTATCATAAAATACTCTTTAATGCTTTCCCTAGGGTGTTTCCAATTGTTTGGTGCAACTGAATGGGAGAGGAACTTTCAATAAATAGTTTTAAAAAGATCATCCTGCTCCAGAACAACCTGTCCCCCTCACTTCTGAAATGAAGGCTGCGCCCCTGCTCACATCAACACTTTGACTTCTTCATCCTCATCCTTTAAACTCTCCAGTGAGCTCTAAAGACTAAAGTCTGAGCTCTAAACTACAGATAGTTTCATCTGTCCCACTTGAGAAGAATGTGTTTGGATGTTATTTGAAGCTCTTTGTCAGGATGTTCTCAGAGGACCACCCTGCTGTTTCATCACAATGATTTCACTCTGTTCACTTCACACTCATGTCTGTGCGTGGTCCTCACTGCTCTGATGATCATCAACTATAAAGCCCTCATATAAACCACGTCTGTCTCTGTCAGCTTTGGCCTGTTTTATTCACACTTCTTCAGTTAACAGCTGCCCATCAGCCTCTGCTAAAACTTGAAGTATTAGTCTTCCTAAACAGACTAAATCAGGAATCAAATCTGTTTGTGCTCAACACAAAGTCTGACTTTAGCTCTAAACAGATTTGTGTCTAAACTCAAACTGATGACTGTCATGTCTTTGCAGAGCTGCTGTTTCTCACTCTGTTTCTCCTTCTTTTCAGGAGGACAAACAACAACATGTTTATCTCCTTCTTCTCCTGTCATGCTGTCAGTCTGCAGCTCACACAAGTGTCCTCTCTTTTCACTGGGACACGTCCCACCATGTCCTAAACTCTGGCCTTAAAGCCAGTATTTACCAGGCTTGGATTTCTTTGGACTGTGCAGTGTGAAAGGTTGTGAGCTCAGTCCGTCTGTGATCACAGTGGCTGTAGGTGTGCTGGAGAAAATCTGAACCCAATTCAGAAATGATTCCCCAAAGACAAAGTTTGACATCGTGGACAGAAGAAATGAGCAGGTGACTCTATCCTGGCTTTTTCTGAGTCTAATGTGACTCTGATGGATTTGGTTTGATGGTGTGAAGAAGAGTCCATCATGTTGAAAAGTCTGCCTGTGTTATTGGAGGAACGTCTACCTTTGAGGAAGCCGCTCTGATCAGGATGATGATGGACGTGTGCAAGTGATTTGGGGAGGATTTTTACATCTACAGCTTTAAATGAAGTGACTGAAGAGCACTAATAAAATATTGTCATTAAATCAAGATTTCCTGCTGCTTAACAAAAGTTTTTTTTCTTGAGCCATGATGGAGGGATTCATGATTGGCTATGTGGATTCATGTTGGTGTTGGATGTATATATGTATATGTGTATTTTATTTATGTTTATACGTATCTATGCAAATATGTGTATCCAAAAATACAGAGACTTGTGCTCCATTGTAAGGTGTCTTGATTTAACATTTGTTATGAATTGGCGCTATGCAAATAAAGATTGATTGAAATCATAAAACAAGAGAAGCCCTACTTTTACTTTTCATACTTAATAAATACCATCAAATTAAAAAATATAATTTATATAAAGTGTTTGTCATCCAAATCTTCCTTAAATGTTTATTTACTGAACATTTAAGCAAGTTTCTAAATGATTTGAGTTCATTTAATTTTTAGTTTATTTTATTCTCCTACTTTTACTGTTTTAAGTTTATCAGGAACAGGGACAAGGCTGTTTCTCCCCTGTCCATCCAGCTTCCAAGACCCTCCTCAAACGAGCCCCCAGTAAGTAAAACTGTTAAAGTTTGGGATGAAGAGACTGATCTGGTGCTTCAGGACTGCCTCAGCTCTACAAACTGGGATGTGTTTAAGACTGCTGCTGTGAGGGAGGACTGTTCTGTGGACTTAGAGGAATATGCATCAGTGAGCAGCTACATCAGCAGGTGCTCTGATAACACTGTCCACACCAAGCACTGCAAAATATATCCAAATCAGAAACCTTGGATAAACAGAGAAGTACACTCCATGCTGCTGCACACTCCACTGCAGTTTACTCTGGTGACACAGATGGATACAAAAAGGCCAGATATGACCCCAGATCCATCAGGAAGCCAAAAGGCAGAACAGACTGAAGCTGGTGGGGTACGACCACACCTCAGACCCCTGATGCATGTGGCAGGGCCTGAAACACATCACTGATTTTCAGCAGAGGAACAGCAGGGTCACAGCAACCACAACACATCACCAGCTGCACTCACTTCAGCTGTAATGAAGAGTTTGAGAGGATGGTCCTATCACACAGAAAGAGAACATCCCAGACACAGCAGAGCCTCTAATCTGCATATCATCATAACCGCTCCACTGATGAGGTCAATGCAGCCATCCACACAGCCCTGCCACACCTCAAACACAGGGACACCTGTGTTCAAAAGCTGTTTGTGGACTACAGCTCTGCTTTAACACCGTCAGCCCCAGCAGACTGACTGAAAAACTCTACAACCTCACACTGACATCCTCCCTCTGCTGCTGGGTCCTGGACTTTCTCACAGACAGACCCCAGGCAGTAAGAGCTGGTACCAGGATATCCAGCACCAGGACACTGAGCACAAGGACTCCACCAAGGCTGTGTGCTCAGTCCACTGCTGTATACCCTCTTCACCTACGACTGCACCCCCTCCCAGAGAAACACCTCCATCATCAAGTTAACTGATGACACCACTGTCATCGGGCTGATCACCGGTGGAGAAGAGACAGCCTACAGGGAGGAGGGGGCTCAGCTGGTCTCCTGGAAATGATTATGGACCCAAAGAAGAGGAGAGACCAGCAGGCCCTGTTACACATCCACAGGACACATGTGGAGAGGCTGAAAAACCTTCAAACTCCTCTGCACTCTGATCAGAGAGGATTTTACCACAACAAACAACACTCAGCAGATCATCAGGAAGGCTCAGCAGAGACTCTTCTTCTTAAGGAAGATGAGGACATTTGGACTGTCCACCAAACTCCTCAGAAACTTCTACAGATGCACAGCAGAGAGCGTCCTGACAAACTCCATCCCAGTGTGGTGTGGGAACTGCCCTGTCCAGGACAAAGGCTCTCCAGCTGTCATTAAAACAGCACAGTTCATCTGTGGAGCAGCCCTCCCTCCACTACAGGACATCTACAACACCCGGGTCACCAAGAGGACCCACAACATCATCAGAGACCAAACCCATCCACAACACAAACTGTTCACACTCCTACCATCTGGCAGAGGCTACAGGTGTGTGAAAACAAGGACTACGAGACTCACAAACAGCTTTCACCTCCAGACCATCAGGCTCCTGAATCTTTGACTTTAACTGAACTCTTTGGACAAAAACTTAACTTCATCTATATAAGTCATTTTTGCACAGTGACTGACACTTTCACAACGAATCCTCCTGTTTCATTCATTCAACAATTTATATTTTATAATTGAGGTTTTTATATTTTTTAAATTACATACTTCTAAGTTTTTTTAAAGTTCAGGTTATTGAGGGAGTTGCAAAATAGAGTTTCAGTACCCAGTAAATACCACTGTGATTTAGTGTGTATATAAAAATAGATATCTGGAGCCTTGAACTAGTTTTGAAAAAAGTTTGATTAAAATGTTTTAAATAAATGAAATGATGCTGGATCATCTATAACCAGCCTAAATGCCCCTGATGCTGAGTGATGGACGTGTCCTTCTGCAGCTTCTACTGCATCAGAGGTTGAGACAAAGACGTTACAGAGCAGTGAGTATTTGCAGATATTTCTGTGTTTCTTTGTCCATCAAGCTTTTTAAAGTGACACCACTGGACTCAAACACTGACCTGTTGCTGTGTTAAAGGTTCAGGTGTGGACTGCAGAGCTTTGACAAAACCCTGCTCAGATATCCTGGAGTTAAAGACCTGATGTTTCCTCACCTGAGAGCTTCCAGTCTGCAGTTTGGACTCTTCAGTCCAGCACACAGTCGGCTCACTCCTGAATCCTGCAGGAAGTTCATACTCAGGTCCAGGAGTCTCAGATCAGAGGACTGTGAGCTGAGGACTGAGGACAGAGCTTCACAGCTTCTCTCTGACAGTCTACATCCACTCAGCCTGAGAAAGAAATCAGAGGAACATAAAGAGCAGACAGATGAAGATCATTCTTGTAAAATCACAGAAATCTGATGTAACCTGTGCAGGTAGAAGCACCTACAGAGCTTTGCTGGAGGCTTTGACCACTGGCAGCAGCCTCAGAAGAGCCTTCTCTGAACCAGAGTATTTCCTCAGGTCAAACTCGTCCAGGTCCTTCTCTGAAGACAGTAAGATGAAGACCAGAGCAGACCACTGAGCAGGAGACAGTCTATCTGTGGAGAGACGTCCTGATGTCAGGGCCTGTTGGATCTCCTCCACCAGAGAACGATCATTCAGTTCATTCAGACAGTGGAACAGATTGATGCTCTTCTCTGCAGACACGTCCTCACTGATCTTTGACTTAATGAACTCAACTGTTTCCTGATTGGTCTGTGAGCTACTTCCTGTTTGTGTCATTAGACCTCGTAGAAGGTTTTGATTGGTCTGCAGAGAAAGACCCAGGAGGAAGCGCAGGAACAGGTCCAGGTGTCCGTTTGGACTCTGTAAGGCCTGGTCCACAGCTCTCTGGTGGAGGTGTTTCATATCAGTTTTGAAAAAGTTTTGAAAGATTGTCGTTCTCTGATCTTCTGCCATCAGATTGACTCCAGAGTTGATGAAGGTCAGATGGACATGAAGAGCAGCCAGGAACTCCTGAACGCTCAGATGGATGAAGCAGAACATCTTGTCCTGGTACAGTCCCCTCTCCTCTTTAAAGATCTGTGTGAACACTCCAGAGTACACTGATGCTGCTCTGATGTCCATGCCACACTCTGTCAGGTCTGCTTCATAGAAGATCAGGTTTCCTCTCTGCAGCTGCTCAAAAGCCAGTTTACCCAGAGACTGGATCATCTTCCTGCTCTCTGGACTCCAGTGAGGATCAGTCTCTGCTCCTCCATCATACTTGATGCTCTTCACTTTGGACTGAACCACCAGGAAGTGGATGTACATCTCAGTCAGGGTCTTGGGCAGCTCTCCTTCCTCTCTGGTCTCTTGCACATGGTCCAGGACTGTGGCAGTGATCCAGCAGAAGATCGGGATGTGGCACATGATGTGAAGGCTTCTGGACTTCTTGATGTGGGAGATGATTCTGTTGGCCTGCCCCTCATCTCTGAACCGTTTCCTGAAGTACTCCTCCTTCTGCTGGTCAGTGAACCCTCTGACCTCTGTCACCATGTCAACACATCCAGGAGGGATCTGATTGGCTGCTGCAGGGCGTGTGGTGATCCAGAGGAGAGCAGATGGGAGCAGGTTCCCCCTGATGAGGTTGATCAGCAGCACATCCACTGAGGTGGACTCTGTGACATCAGTCAGGATTCTTGTTTGGTGGAAGTCCAGAGGAGGCCGACACTCATCCAGACCATCAAAGATGAACAAGACCTGGAACTCCTCAAACCTGCAGATTCCTGCTTTTTTGGTTTCTCTGAAGAAGTGATGAACAAGCTCCACCAAGCTGAACTTCTGCTCCTTCAGCAGATTCAGCTCTCTGAAGGTGAATGGAAACATGAAGTGTATGTCCTGGTGGACTTTGTCTTCAGCCCAGTCCAGGGTGAACTTCTGAGTGAGGACTGTTTTACCAATGCCAGCCACGCCCTTCGTCATCACTGTTCTGATTGGTCCATCTTCTCCAGGTAGTCCTTTAAAGATGTCTTCTCCTCTGATGGTCTTCTCTGGTCCCTGTGGTCCCCTGGATGTGGTCTCGATCTGTCGGACCTCATGTTCCTCATTGACCCCTCCAGCCTCTCCCTCTGTGATATAGAGCTCTGTGTAGATCTGGTTCAGCAGGGTCTGGGTTCCTGCTTTAGCGATCCCCTCAACCACGGTCTGGAACTTCTGCTTCAGGTTGGACTTCAGTTTGCGTCGGCACACTGAGGCTTCATGTTCTGAGGGAAGACCAACAAATGACATCAAAGTCTGGATCCTGGACAAAGTCCTGCTGTCACAGAGGGGCTGCTCACATCTTCTCATGTTACCAAAAGTATATTTTTTTTCAACCATTGTGGTTATGAATATCATATTAGAGGAGATCTCATAAATCAGGGGTCATGACCTTTGTGCTGTGAAGATCCATTTTTAAATGTTCCTGTTGCCCAGTGAACCACCTCAACATCCAGGTCCATCAAGTTTAATCACAAACTACAACAACTTTTAAATCTCTGACAGATCTGTTCCATCATTATATCCAAAGAGACAACACGCTCAGAATTATAACTCAGTCACATTCATCTCCTTCTCTCAGACTTTATTATAATCAGAGGATATAGAATAAAACCCTATCTTTCTCAGAACTCCAGAGTGCAATCATTTTTGTCGCACATGCACCCAAAATTTTTAAGTGTGCCTAACATTTTTTGTTGGTCACACCGGTACACCCGACGCTCCCTGGGTGAAAACACTGACCTTTGTCACAAGCCCAGTCTATTCCAATGGAGTCTATTCCAGCTGTCATTGGGTGAGAGGCAGGGTCACCCTGAACCGGTCACCAGTCAATCACAGGGCCACATAGAGAGACAGACAACCATTAACACTCACACTCATACCTAAGTGCATTGTAGAATCATGAATTAAGGTAATGAGCATGTTTTTGGTCTGTGGGAGGAAGCCAGAGTGTCCAGAGAGAACCCATGTATGCACAGGAAGAACATACAAACTTCACACAGAAAGGTCCTGTCCAACCCGGGAATTGAACCGAGGACCTTCATGCTGTGAGGCACGATATCAAGATTTGAATAAGCAAATCAAATAAGGACTTTCTATCCAAATATCAAGAAGAGCATTAACTTTAAAAACAGTGGAGCTCCATACAACATCTCCATCCTGATCAAACATCCTCCCAGAGTTCAGTCTGATCTTATCCATCAGCACTAAATCAGAGTTTAGTCAGAAAAGACAAATCAGTCCTGAAGAACTTCACAGTCTGTGTAAAATCATTCTCATCTCTGTCTTAGTCCAGATTCTGAAACAGTAATCCTAAAACCTTTTCTTAGTCTCAGTCCTCTGCAGTTACACATTTACCGTTTCATCATGTTCATGTTCCCTCATTAACAAAGTGCTGAGGTCAGCAAATACAAAAACAACATCATGTTAGAACTAAAGAAATCCTTAAAGAGTTTAAACAGAAGACTGAGAGCACATGAGAATGCTGACCCCCCCCCCATCATCATAGTTGACCTTCAGAATAAAGCTCTTACCTCTCTTTATATGCTCAGCCAGCTCGTCCTGATTCATCCTCCTCAGGAAGCCCACTGTCATCTTCTCAAATGCCTCTCTGATGTTCCTCTGCTCCTCATCCTCACTCTGAGCCTCTAAGCATTCTGGGTAATCTTGACCTAACCCTCTCTGGATCCTCCTCAGCTGGTCCTTCACATAGGTGTTGATGTTCTCCTCCAGCAGCTGGAGAACAGAAGACAGAGGAGATTCAAAGAGAAAGAGAAGAACATCTGAGTCATGGTGGAGCATCAGAGTTGTAGATCATGGACTTCACTGTTAAAGTGTGATGTTCTCACCAGAAATATGGAGTCAACCTCTGATTCAGAATGTTTGGAGAAGAAACTGAGGAGTCTAGATGTTTCCATCTGACCTCTGTAGATTAGAACAGGACAAATATAAGAGATCAATGACTCAGCATTAATTATCATCAGGATGACTCAGCATTAATTATCATCAGGATGACTCGGCATTAATTATCATCGGGATGACTCGGCATTATTTATCATCAGGATGACTCGGCATTATTTATCATCAGGATGACTCAGCATTATTTATCATCAGGATGACTCAGCATTAATTACCATCAGGATGACTCAGCATTAATTATCCTCGGGATGACTCAGCATTAATTATCCTCAGGATGACTCAGCATTAATTATCATCAGGATGACTCGGCATTAATTATCCTCGGGATGACTCGGCATTAATTATCCTCGGGATGACTCAGCATTAATTATCATCGGATGGCTCAGCATTAATTATCATCAGGATGACTCAGCATTAATTATCCTCGGGATGACTCGGCATTAATTATCCTCGGGATGACTCGGCATTTATTATCATCAGGATGACTCAGCATTAATTACCATCAGGATGACTCAGCATTAATTATCATCGGATGGCTCAGCATTAATTATCATCAGGATGACTCAGCATTAATTATCCTCGGGATGACTCAGCATGAATTATCATCGGGATGGCTCAGCATTAATTATCATAAGGATGACTCAACGTTAATTATCATCAGGATGACAGCATTAATTATCCTCGGGATGACTCAGCATTAATTATCCTCGGGATGACTCAGCATTAATTATCATCGGGATGGCTCAGCATTAATTATCATCAGGATGACTCAGCATTAATTATCATCAGGATGACTCAGCATTATTGGAGCTGTTTTAAGTGTGTGGACAGTTTTAGGGGTCATGGAGCTCTGGTTTTCATGTGGCTCATCTTCTGGCTGCTAAACCAAAGTCCTGGTTCTTCTGGCCTTCAGATACTTCCCCACACTGAGGAGGGTCTCTGCTGAACACCTGGTCTCACCTGTCAAAGGTCAGCAGGTCAGAGCCACATGTTCACAGACATGTTTACATTTCTGAGCTCCTGATTGGAGGGACACTGTGACCCTCACTTTCTTAGATAAAGGGACAGATGATGGTTCATCTCAGCATGATGGAGCACAGACACGTGGAGGAGAAGAACCATCAGGCTGCTCCACCTTCAGCACACTGCGGGCTCAGAGAGTGGTCTACCAAACAGTTGAGTCGGGTGCTAAAGGGTTAAGACAGTCTGAGGGCAAAGGGAGCTGACCTGACCTCAGCAGGTCCATCAGACAGACACCTTCATCACCTCTGAGGGACTCAGACATGGAGGACAAAGGTCATTATGTTGAATTATCACCTTTTCTTAGCAGGTCTGTTCTTCTTAAAGTTAATGGGAAAACCTTTAGACCGGTCACTCCTCATGGACACTCCACTGGGCTCAGGAGGGTCAGATCTCTTCATCCTGATAAAACAAACATACTTTTTAAAAATCAATCAATCAATCTTTATTTGTATAGCGCCAATTCATAACAAGTGTTATCTCAAGACACTTTACAATAGAGCATAAAGCTCTTCATTTTATGGATACACATATATGCATAGATACATATATACATATAAAATACACATATACATATATATACAAATATATACATCCTACACCCAACATGAATCCAAATAGCCAATCATGGATCCCTCCATCATGGAGGCAAGAAAAAACCTTCTGTTAAGCATCAGGAAATCTTGAATGTGGATCCCAGTCTCATGATGAACAGCAAATCCACACGATGCTGTGTCGGGTTTGAGGTGCGAAAAACCATGTACTTATTGAGTTATCAGTTCCCCAAAAAAGTCAAACTATAAAATATTTCACTCCCTCCACCCCAATGGAACTAAAAACAAGTCTGAAGGGTAAATAATGTATGAGCATCTGAACTTTAGTCAAGAGAGATTTAACAGTTGGTTGAACATAATCAATCCTTTACCCACTCCATTACCCCTCTGTTTCTGCTAAAAACATCATCATCATCAGATACTGTGGGATGCAGATGTGCATATTCAGTTTGCCAATGTATAAATTCAACAGGAATTTGATCATTTGTTCACTGCAAAATCTCAGATCTTAGCAGGTGTATTTGTCTCACTTTTAGTCAAAAATATTCACAATAATTACTAAAACTTATATTAATTAGACAAATCCAGATGGATATTGTAGTTTCTCGCTGGTTGATCTGGAGGTGCAGATGATGAAGGAAACTTCGCCGACACGAACTTTGTTTGTGTATAAAAGAAGTTTATTACAAAAACCAAGCAATTGTCTGAGCCAGGCACTCCGGACTCAGCCTGACTGAGGTTCACAGCCAAAAAAAACCTCCCGAGAAGTGAAAATGGACATGTATATATACCCTGACACAGTCTTTGATGTATACAGACAAATGGACTCTCAGCAGACCAGAACATCTGACATAAATTACCAATGTTGACACGGGAGCCTGAAGTGATGGCCTTTAACCCCTGGTACAGGGTTCATCGGGTTTAAGTTTTCAGCTGTTTACCTTGGCACAGGAGTCTGGTTTTTGTTAAGGAAAAACAAATGAAGAATGTTCTTCACTGAGCATTTTGGTCATAACATCTTAAGTGACACTAGACCAACTTCAGTCTTCTCCTGGGTCAACATCGGACACTTCAATATCTTATGACAGGGAATTAAGAACAAAAATAGAGCACTGCATTATTTGTAATTATCAGAAAATATCTGCCAAAGAAATGAGCAAAATCTTACTCCTTAAGGGTCTTAAAATCAGGAATAGAAAGTACTTGAGACAGAACATCCTACTTCTGAGACATTGTACAAGTAAAATTTGTCTTGCCAAATTGGCAGATATTTTAACTTATAACGAGCAATCCAGGGTTTACTTTTTGTTTCTAAATATTGAAGTAAGATGTGTGGCTGGGTATGTCAAGCTTATTGGCTTACAGTAAGTCTTACAAGATTTTTAGAATTGAAATTGGATGAATAAACTTCCTTAGATTTGAGTTTTTGCAGTGTTAGCCACTTAAGGCGAGTAATTGTGCAGCAAATTCCCATCTCTTCTTCAAATACAGTCCTGGAAGCTGTTTACTGTTCCAAAGTGCCTCAGACTAATGGTTTACACAAATCTTGGTTTTCTTGTGGCTGTAGAATGAACACAAGTGAAAAAATGCCACCACATCTCTATATCCCGTTTTTGCTGATCAGAATTGCCCTTTGGGATAAATAAAGTTGTCTAACCTAAACTAAACTAATAGGAGCTCCTCAGAATGGTTGAACACACGTCTGAACAGATTCACTTATTGCATTCATTTATGTTGGTTTAAGTCATTTTGTAGCAAACCCATTTTTTGTTTTTGTGTTTGTGGTTTCTCGTTTTGTCCACCAGAGGGCAGCTTGCATTGTTTGAAGGTGAAAAAAACAAATATCTGTGTTAGATGCTGTTTGAAATAATTTCCTTGTGTAAGAATTTTGTAACTTGGCTAACTTCTTAGACAAATTTATTTCTTCTACTTCTAAATGTGTATTTTTGTCTGATTTGGATCTAATAGTTTGGGTCTATATCTGGGACTTTATTTTGAAGAGCACCACCTTGTACTTCCTTCTGTGTACATTGCTGGATGAAGCGACGGAACATATGAGCTGGTAACGGTAATGGTGAAACAGTATAAGACAGCAAAGCTGAAATAGCAGTTAAATGATAAATCTTCTGAATCTAAGTGTATTTTGGCAACCCCCCGAAGAGGCACAAGGTTGGTGTTCATTGTTCTTATTGTTTTACAATTTGTTTTGAATGATTTGTGTTGATGAATGAACTCATGGACTAACTTGTGTGCCAGTTTTATGAAATGGCGGTACATTGCTTGTAATGCTGCAATGTATTTGAATTAGTGTCTATATTACCATTTATTATTGATAGAAAACTGAATTTCTTGTTTTCTTCATTTTGTCAGTTCTCACGTTGGTTTATGGAGCTGATTTGTGGAACAGCATTAAAGTTTAAACCATCAGTCGAGTCTCACCATCTTTCAGAGGGTCTGCTACACATTTCTTTATGTCCAAACATATCCCACTTCACTGCAGCCAGATCACAGATTAGTTGATCCAGGATAACTGAAATATATTTGATGAATTCTCACCTGTCCTCAGCAGCTGGGTCCATCTTAAAGTTATAAGGACAACCCTTAGACCGGTCACTCTTCATGGACACACCGCTGGGCTCAGGAGGGTCTGATCTCTTCATCCTGATAAAACAAACATCATCATCATCATCATCAGATACTGTGAGCTGTTCCTACAGGATGAAGATACAGACACAGAGAGATGAAGATGTAGTGATCAGGGATGAGATGGACATGAAAGCTTCATATCACAGTTATCATTATTATAACTTTATTATGATGGAATCTTCATCATAAGCTATTGTTTATAGAAGTAACAGCAACATGTGAGCTACCTTAGCAGAGGTTTGTGCTCTCTGAGGGCTTTTTGGTTTCATCTTTTTATCACCTTTTAGTCAACTTGAACTAGTTGTCAGCAAAGCTCTGTAAAACCTAGCTTCACTTGAGTGGTTTCATTTTTCAACATGGACCAACACTTTGCAAATGTATAAATTCAATAGGAAATGGATCATTTGTTCACTGCAAAATCTCAGATCTTAGCAAGTGTATTTGTCTCACTTTTAGTCAAAAATATTCACAATAATTACTAAAACTTATATTAATTAGACAAATCCAGATGGATATCTTATTACAAGGAATTAAAAACAAAATAATGCACTGCATAACTTGTAATTATCAGAAAATATCTGCCAAAGAAATGAACAAAATCTTACCCCTTTAGAGTCTTTAAATCAGGAATAGAAACTACTTAAGACAGAACATCCTACTTCTGAGACATTGTACAAGTAAAATTTGTCTTACCACATTGGCAGATATTTTAACTTATAACGAGCAATCCAGGGTTTACTTTTTGTTTCTAAATATTGAAATAAGATGTGCAGCTGGGTATGTCAAGCTTATTGGCTTTCATTTAGTCTTACAAGATTTTTATGATTGAAATTGGATGAATAAACTTCCTTACATTTGAGTTTTGGCAGTGTTAGCGGCTTTGGGCTAGTAATTGGGCAGCAGATTCCCATCTCCTCTTCAAATACAGTCCTGGAAGCTGTTTACTGTTCCAAAGTGCCTCAAACTAATGGTTTACACAAATCTTGGTTTTCTTGTGGCTGTAGAATGAACACAAGTGAAAAAATGCCACCACATCTCTATATCCCGTTTTTGCTGATCAGAATTGCCCTTTGGGATAAATAAAGTTGTCTAACCTAAACTAAACTAATAGGAGCTCCTCAGAATGGTTGAACACACACCTGAACAGATTCACCTATTGCATTCATTTATGTTGGTTTAAGTCATTTTGTAGCAAACCCATTTTTTTGTTTTTGTGTTTGCAGTTTCTGGTTTTGTCCACCAGAGGGCAGCTTGCTGAATCTAAGTGTATTTTGGCAAACCCCGAAGAGGCACAAGGTTGGTGTTCATTGTTATTGTTTTCAATTTTTATTTGAATGATTTGTGTTGATGAATGAACTCATGGGCTAACTTGTGTGCCGGTTTTATGAAAAGGCGGTACATTGCTTGTAATGCTGGAATGTATATGAATTAGCGTCTATATAACCCAGAGCCAGCCCAAGGCATAAGCGAACTAAGCACCTGCTTAGGGCCCCAACCACTCGGGGGCCCCCAAGAGCAATTAACTTAAAAAAGAAAAAAGTAACTAATTATTTTTTCCGTGTGTGAGTGAGTGATGATGATTCATATATTATCAAATGTATGTTCATGTACATAAAAAGACAACATTATGTTCACAGAGTGTAGTTTCCTACTGCCTCTCTGCTCTAAATGTCAGAGCTCCGCTAGTAACGTGTGCATCCAGCCATGCAGTGTGCACTGCACTCCGATGGGCTAGGTTCAGGTTACACATTATGTCGCAAAAAAGGACATACCCTTCAGGTGCTGAAAAGACGAAAAGGAAGAAAGAGGAAGAGGAAAAAAGGCAACAAGATAAAGGTATGTTTGCATGTCTTGGTTGGTTGGTTGGCTGGTTTGGTGTCAAGGAGATTTTTAAAAGTTTCCTCAAATTAGTAAAGTCCCTAACTGGCCTATTAGCCTATAATGGCAATTTAGCTAGCTAACATTATTTCAAAAGTAGAGAAATTTCTCTTTTAACTAGTAGATGAGATAGCTTACTATTCTAGATAACGTTTTTGTGTTTGTGTAATACTGTGACTGAGTTGATTCTTCATATATACAGTATATATATATAAATACATATATATATAGAGAGAAAGATATTCTGAGTCGCTTCTGGGCAGCAAATGTTTGATAACTAACGTCTATTACAAAAGTGGTAATGTTTCCTAGCAATATGTTTTTTCATTTATGAATTGACATAGTTAACTTTAATTTGAGATATGTTGTTTGCAATTGTTTGTTGCAGAGCATAGTGATTTATGTGAGTACATCAACTACCTATTATGCTCATAAGTTATGTGGAACTTTCCCAGGAGCACTGTTAAAGTATTTTGGAGGAGGCACTGACATGGCCCATTATTATAACTTTATTAGCACAGCGTCTCAAAATGTCCAAAAAGTACTTCTACAGACACTGAAATCATTTAACCCTTTGATACCATGCAGCTGTCTGCTCTTTATTTGGCTTTTCTGTCTATAAATGTGTCAGGAAACGTCGTCTGTGTAAACTGTTTCCCCTTTGCTCATGAAAAATAAAAAACAATTCTAGTAAGTATTTGTCATGATTATTTAAGAAATGCTTGAAACAGTGAGTAAATACAGGAGGAGAAAAAACAGATCTGATCTTTAACAGGGTGACCGTCCTCGACATCCTCGTACAGTCTGGAACAGCCAGAGTTCAGACTTTGTTCATTTTGAAGGGGACAAATCTCTGATATTATCCATGAGGGCACCACCTGCCATACTTTCACTTTCAGAGGTCGAACATTACAAACTGTTCATTCACGCCTCGTTTGAAGGACCATGGCTGCTTTACCGAGGAGCAGACACACAGTTCAGACTTTTCCAGGTGATGAGCAGCATCCACACAGTGAGGTCATCAGACACGGTTTAACAGTCATTAAAACAGAGAACGGTAACACTGACCATCTGAAATATGACCAAGATTTACCATTTTACTGCTAACTGTTACAGTCCTAGAAGAGATGATGATGATGATGAAGAGTTTGGCCCTGAGCTGTTCTTCTGTAAAGTGTCTTCAGCTAACACCTGTCATGGTTTGACTCTATTGTAATAAAGACTGATGAAGATGAAGATGATGATGGTGTCAGAGTGTGATGGCTGCAGATCTTCATCTCACCTCAGACCCTGGTCTTCTTCACTCACAGAGGTTTTAGATGGTCTGGTCTCCTCTGGTTCTTCAGTCTGATCCACAGCAGAGCGCCCCCTGCTGTCTGTCAGCTGTGATGAAGGAGTCAGAGAGCAGAGCGTCAACAACAGACTCTGATGGGCTGAAGGCATGAACTCATATCTATGGTCATATTTCTATGGTCTTTCACTGACGATCTGTTATTGTACAGCAGCAAATCCTCACAAATGTCTCATTATGTTTTACAAAAGAATATTATGGATTTAAATTTCTTTATCATTTATTTTCTGTTCTCATTTTTGATTTTAATTTGTATTTATTGATTTTATTAGTTTTGTACAGAGAAGTAGACAGATAAAGAGGTGTGCAGAGACAAAGGGACTATAATAAGTAGGGCTGGGACGACGCACTTTTCTCCTGATTTGATTTTATTTGATTTTCAAAGGTGCTGATTCGATTGAATTTGTTATTCTACAATACTGCTGATTTTTGCAATCTTTAGTTAGCTTTTATTTTTACTTTTTACTTTTTTACACCAGTGAAAAAGATGGACAATGACAGACTATACCAGGAAAAATACACATCACATGTGAGCCTGTTTTTAGGATTTATTCAGCAATATATTTTAACCAGCTGTTTATACTCTCTCTTCAAAAGACTGGACTGCATTTAAAAGTGGATTATTAACACAGATTAAAATTAAATTTGGGAAAAATTGATTTAAAAATCGTCTCATAAAAAAATCCTGAAACATATGCAAATCGTTTTTTTCTCCCACCCCTAATTTAACTACAGTCAGAGCCAACAGACCAAGCTTTGAGACTTTAATTGAACTTTATTGCCCTATGTTGTAAAAGTGTCGACAGTCCTCCATGAGAATGTGGATCAGACTTTACAGAGTATAGTGGATCATTTCTTTGTCATTTATTTTCTGTTCTCATTTTTCATTTTGATTTGTATTTATTGATTTTATTAGTTCTGTTCAGAGAAGTAGAAAGATAAAGAGATGTGCAGAGACAAAGGGACTATAATGAGAACTCATGACAGTGATGATTGATGGACACCTGGTCCATAAATCTGTCCTCATCATATTTGTCTCTGCTGAATATAAAGTTGTCAGAGTTAAGCCCTTGAGATGGGGCTCATTAAACATGTGGGCCACAGAAACATCAGCTGATTGGTTTTTCTCTGTTTAACCAGGTGCCCTGAGGCGCTCATGGTTTAATCTCAGATAAGTTCAATTTAAATGTAAATGTACTGTAAGCAGCTCAACATGTTTGACGACACTGTCCTGCTGTCCTTCACTGGGTTTGACTGACAGGCGGCATGTTCCTGGCTGGATGTTGGCTAATACTGGCTAAATGGATTCCTCTGAAACAGACTCCAGGAGTTTCAGGGGTAGGAGTTACAGCTGTAGATACTTTTAAAACTCAAACTAACCCCCCTCACATCTTTAATTTGATCATGTTCTGGGGTCACTGATGGTTGGAGGTAGACTCTGTCCTTCTGATGGAAATGTTTAAATGTTTTTTTTATTATTGATTAAAGTACAAAGTGGAAGGAAACATTGATATTTGGCTCTTTATGGATAAAACATACACTGAAGCAGTGGCTCTTACAGCTCTGTCCGAAGAAACATTCAACATGAGCCAAATCTCAAAGATCAGCCACTTTAATTATCTCCACCAAGGAGCTTCTGTTATTGTCAACATCTGTTTGTTTGTTTCTCTGTTAGCAACATAACTCTAAAAGTTACGGACATATTTTGATAAAATATTCAGAATAGTTCCGGATTGGGACAAGAAACAAATGACTCGATTTTGGTGTTGATCCGGATCACCGTCTGGATCCACCATGACAAAAAAAATGTGATTTTCATGAATAAGTACTGAACTAAAATAGATATCATTATGAATCCAGTTGCTGGGAATGGAATGTTTTCATGGTCAATGTATCTAAATATTTAGATTAAATAAAGGTAGGACTAATATTTATGGTTAAAATCACAATATGGGAGATGACTGTGGTGCTGGCTCTCCGAGTACTTTTCTAGTTTTTTGAATGAAAAATGTTGTAGTTTCAACCTCAGATGGAAGAAAACATATTTTTTAGCAAAGGAACATGAAAAAAGGTTATAAACATTAAATAATAAGCCCTGGGAGATCATACATTCATTAACCCTCATCACTTTGTTTCCATCATAACATTTATATGTTAGTTATTTTCTAGACACCCCAAGTCCAAAGGTTATCACAGAAAAGCCCATTTCTATCCTAAGATGATTGGATATGTCGAGATCCTGGGTGAACAGTTAATATTCACTTGTTACAGCCCAACAGAGTAAAATAAAGATGGATGTTTGTCTGCTTAGGGCCTCCATACACTGAAGACATTTCTCATTTTGACCTGCTTTATACACCGTCCACTGAAAACAGCTCTGACCCACTTTGGGTTTGTTCTTCTATCACGGAGAATAAGTGATGCAGGATACCTCAGGATAGATTTATCATTTAGAAAAAGGAAGTAAAAAAAGAGCTGGACTGCTGAAGGATGTGGAGTTTTGATTAATCAAGAGTCTGACTCTTCATTTGTTAAGTCTTTGTGTTAAACCGAGCACAAGAGCCAACGAGACATCGTTTGAATCACAAAAACAAAAAGTGACTGATGATCCCTGTAAAACTGGACCTGTACTGTGCGCCTTTACCCATTAACGCAGAGGAGCGCGCGCACGGAGACGCAGAGCGGTTTAGTTGTTATGTTGAGAAAATGTTGACCTGTCCATGGGCTGAATAACAAAAGGACATAACTGACAGACAGCAGCAGAACAGCCTCAGTTTAAAAGAAGAATATGGAGCAGATGGTGGCTGCTTCACTTCAGACATGACGACCATTCAAATCTCTCTGCAGCTTTTCCTTCCTCTCTCTGCTCTGTGGGAGAGTGTTTCTGAAATCAGTCCACGTTTCATGTTCAGCTCTGTTTAACTGAGGGCAGGGTTTATTCTGCTGAATGTCTGATCAGAGTCAGAGCAGGAGGAGTGAAGCCAGCGGAAACCATCAGACGTCAGGTCGGAGGGTCAGGAAACTGTCAAGTGTGTCAATGGGTGCTTCCCAATGTGCCAAAATGCACTGTCCCCTCTCCTCTCTCCTCCGCGACACTGGAAGTACTTTGTGAGCAGCCATACTGAAGGACATTCCAAAGCACCAAATGCGCTCGGAGGAGAGAGGAGAGAGGAGACTGATCTGGAGGAGGCATAATCAAGGAAACACAAGTGCAGGCTTCGCAGAAGTCTTTTCACTGACAGACACGCCCCCTTGTGACGTATCAGCAGCCGGCTGTAAAGCGTCAGCTGCCCACATGAGTGAAATGTAAACATCACGGCACAAAAGAAAGTGTTAAAGTAAAATTAGCAACTTTTGGGAGTCATTGTAATGAGTATATCCACATTTCACACAAAGCAGTCGATGTGTAGGCCTAATGTTCCCTCAGAATGTGCACAGGTACTTTATTTCCGTGCCTCTTTTTTATTTTATTCACTGTGCAAAGAAATATTTGACTCATCATTTAAAAGAATTTTAAGATGAACATATTGATATCACAGAAAATATTGAACACTATCATGGGGCAGTTCTTCCAGGTTTTCCTTCTGTTGTCTGTCCTGATTTATCTGTGTTGTTTGTGTTTGTGTCTGTAACAGTGAGGCTGCTACAGTAGACAGGTCTGTTCAGGAAAACACATTTTAGATTAGATTAGACAACTTTATTTTTTTCAAAGGCCAATTCAGTTTTTACAGTCTACCCAGACCATACATACATTTACAAACAGAAAACATGGACAATAATAAATAATAAAAAAAGAGATGCTCATTGACAAATATCAGCACCCAATAGACCCTGGGGTCAGGCAGATTATGATGCACATTAAGGAAAAGCATGTTTTATGTAGTTCCTGATCTAACCAAGCATAAAAGGAGAGAAAGTAGTGAATTGTACATTGTTATCTCATGCCTTTATCTTTTTTTCTATAGAAATGCACAGAGAGAGGGGGTTTAAGTGCTTATAGCAGAATAAAAAAATTATTTATGAACACAAAGTGGCAGCAATATAACAATTAAAAACTCCTATCATTCTGTGCCTGGGAAAACGTGACATTTTTCTTTTCATTCATGTACATATTCATGTTAAACTGATCTAAAAGTGAATATGAATTTACCGCGGTCGAGCGCCCTGGAGTGTAGGCTACATTATTTTCCTAAGTTCAGTTTCTCCTGTGCGCTCAGACCAGCATATCCAGCTGTGACACTGTCATCTCTAAAAGTCGCTTCATGTGACGCTCCGGAGGAGAGGACATCTCAATGCTCTTAAAATGAATCTCCTCGTCTCCTCTCTCCTCTCTTCGTTTCCTCGCGTCTCTGGCATGCGTCTCTGGCATGCATCTCTGGTGGGCGGGACTAAGACGCAAGTGGAGGAGGCGAGGATGCAACTTTGGAGCTTTGAGAAGCAGCCATTGTACTCAGAAAGGGTTTCCCCTGGCCGCGGGAGCGCGCATGCATGCAGCGAAGGTGGAGCGACAGAAACGCGCATGATTTCATCCAAGTAAATTATTATTATAATTCAGTGTTTTGGTGTTGTAATTATCCACGAGGTTTTGTAACAATAATTAACATTAATACAAAAAACAGTAATTTTGACAGAGGTGAAAAACAGTCTGAAACAATTTGTATCTCTCATATCTTTGTATGGATGAAAAGAAACTTGTTCAGAATAACAGGGATTATAGACTAGTGTTTAAAAGTCTGAAAAACTTACAAAATAAGCACACACACAACCACAGTTATTTTGATCATTGATGTTTATAAAGTCCTGACAGAGGACTTGAATTACAGCGAGTTAAACGTGAAATCACACCAGGAAAAAAAATGACTTTTTGTTGGGGTTTTTTAAGTTATGTTCGTAGGTCGATGTTACTACAAAAGAAAGAATAAAATGTTTTTTTTCTTTTTTTTTAAACATGTGTGTTTATTGCTTTTTGTGCATTTCAAATCATACAACACAACAACAACAACAAAAGAAGACAAGGTACAATACCAAACAAACACAGTAAGACATCATCTCATTATACAACTATAAATTTCTATATTGTTACATTTCCTGCAATAGGACTTCACATTAGGTGCCTCTGAAAGGCTCAAGGGGAAAAAAGTAGGCTCTGGAACAGCCCCCCAAATAAACCTCAGTCAAAAATCAAAACAGGACATAATCTTCTCCCCTTCTAGAAAAGACATAAAACGTCCCCACATTTTGTCAAAAGTGGAATATTTACCCTTGATCATAAAAGTAAGTTTTTCAAGGGCAAGGGAGTGTGACAATCCAGCCAGCCAGGCTTGTAGACGAGGTCTAGTAACAGATTTTCAAAATTTGGCTATTGTGTGTTTAGCTTGTAGCAAACAGTACATAGACATTTTCTTGTCTGCCTTGCTGAGAAGATGGTTTGCAGGAATAGTGCCCAGGATGCACAGTTTGGGGCATAAGAGCAACTTCACTCCTGTAACCTGAGTAATGACCTCCAGCTCCTCTATTCAGAAGGCTTGGATTAGTGGACAGTTCCATAGGCAATGAAATAATGTACCCTTCATTCCACATTTACTACATGCATCAGGGGTAACAGGGTTAAATTTATTTAACATGTTTGGAGTTGTATACAATCTCATTATCCACTTATATTGGAGTAGTTTAAAATGGGTATTTATGGTACATGTTTGGGCTTCTAAGAAGCTCGTCTGCCAGTCCTCAACTGAGATTTCACTGTTTAGATCCTCACACCATGCAAGTCTTTTAGTATCAGAGGAGACCTTGGAGCCCTCCTGGATTATTTTATAGAAGCGGGATATCAAGCCCCTTGTGGAGTGATGTTTTATTATTAGTTCTTCTACAGAGGAGAGAGAGGGTAGGGATAAGGATTTCTGTAACTTTGATATAAAGCTTCTAATTTGCAGATACTAAAAAAAATGTTTTGAATCAATGCCATATTTCTCAGCTCTGCAAATGACATAAGAATACCATTGTTGAATAGATCCGTGATTTTTCCAAGGCCTAAAAAAAAAATGTTTTTTTTGATGGATGGGCCATGTTGCAAAACCTCGTAGATAATTACAACACCAACACACTGAATTATAATAATGATAATAATAATAATAATAATAATAATAATAATAATAATAATAATAATAATTCACTTGGATGAAATCAAGCGCGTTCCTGTGGTTCCACCTTCGTTAAATGCACGTGCGCTCCCGCGGCCAGCATCCCTTTCTGACAGGATGAGTACATTAACAGGACACCTGTCCATGGATTTGAAACACACAGGTAAACATTAAGGCCTTTAGAATCGTTAGGACAGAGTCTAAGGAAGCCCCGATGGTCCAAAAGTGCGTCACACAAAGAAGACGAATTTATAAACGGGAGAAAGTGACAGTAAAAAAAACAACCATGTGCTCCGTATCTTTGAGCTTTTTGTCGGGGTATTTTCCAGAGAGAATTCGACCTATACTTGAGTATCAGGTAGACTACACCACTGGATCACTAATATATTTTTATTTTTGTTCTTTTAAATCATTTCTCCTGGGACATCCTGACACTGACAGTCTGAAACACCCAACCAGTCTCTGTGGTAAATCTTCACGTCTTTTTGTCTTCAGTCCCGTTCACATTAACACTGTTGTCATGTTTAAACGAAGCCTGAGCCCCCTCCCCAAACTGATCTGTCTGACTGAACTTTAAAGTTTGAAAAACAGGAAAAAGTTTCTCACCAAACTCCGACGGAGAGGAGGACAGATCTGTGACGCAGCAGAGAACAGACTGACAGGAAAAGGCTCACCACATCCTCTTCCTCTGCTCTTACCCTCTTCTTCTTCTTCTGTGGATTATTTTGACATCACCAACAACTGGTGTGGAGTGTGGATAATGATATGGACTCATTCTTATCAAAAACAAAACAAAAAATAAATAAATATACTAAATCTATATCATGTTCAGAATATTTATTTTCCTCAAATATTGAAAAAGTATTTGAAAATTTGTTCCTTCTGAATTTTATCTCAAATTTCTAAATTAAATTGTCTTTTTCTTCTTTTCAGTTTTTGGACCAAATGATTTTTGTCTGCTTCTTACTTCTCCCAGTCAAAAAAAGAGCTGCTCCACTGTTTCAGATTTCCCTGAACTCCAACTCCCCATTTCATGCTCCCCTGTCTTAAAGAAAGTTCAGCCCTGTGAGTCCAAATCTCATTCTTGATCTTCTTCTTTCTTCTCTTTCTTCCTGCTCTCCTCATTTCACCATCTTTCCTTTGGATGCTCTGACACCACCTTCCTCTCCTCTCCTCCTCTCACTGCTTCCTCCACCTTTCCTTTATTCTCTTTGATAATATCCTTCACTTCTGTTCTGATCACTTTATTTCTAATAGACTTTTAGGCCTCTTTTACTTTCTTGTCTGTAGATTCATTTCCTCTTATTCCACTGTGAGCTGGTACCCATAGAAAAACTACAGACAGGCCCATCATCTGAATTTGGAAAGGAGAGGAGGATGACAGAGACATCACAATGTCTTTCTACCTTCTGAATGACTGAATGAAGAGTGGATGGTGATTTACACTCAGCCTTACAAATTACCTTTTATATATCAAAATGGAAAAAATTCTATGATCACCCCTTTTTCTTTTTCAAATGGTGATATTCTAACAATCTTATCAAAAACGTATAATAAAATGAACACACACTAAAAAAAATATTAATGTTCAGAATAATATGTCTATTTACCATTCTTAAGCTTAATTGATTCCCAGGTATATAAGAGGCCATTTCATGTCACAAGCAGCACTGCACATGCAAAGGCCTAGTGGTGTTGTCTGCCACTTACCAAGCCTGTAGCTCAAAGACTGTTGTCAGCTTCATCATAATGCCTAAACAAAAGAATTATGTGAAGCCACAAGAATCTTAGATATTCTCTTCTTATCTTAAAACTGTCGATCTCTCAAGACAATGCCCTTGCCACACGGCAAGGTCAGATTCCTGGATGGAGAGACCACAACATTTCGCACCATGCCTTGGCCTGCTCAATCACCAGATCTTAATCCAATTGAAAACCTGTGGAAAATCATCAAACTCAAAATGGAGAACCACAAGCCCAAAAACAAAGAAAATTTGTTTGAATTTGTCCAACAGGAATGGGCTGCTGTGACAGCAGAACAACGTCAGAAGCTGGTGGAGAGCATGCCAAGACGCATGGCTGCAGTCATCAAAAACAATGGTTATGCAATCAAGTATTAACTCTTGTGTGTATCATGTGTTTAAAGCAAACAGAAAAGACATGGAATGCTTAAAAAGTAGTGTTTTTGGCGGTACAATGCCATAGCTATTGATGTAAGAATTTAAGTAATTTTGGTTATTATCAAGAAAACCATGGGAAAATGAATAGTTCTTAGTTCTTAAATTAAACTCTCATGAGCTATTTTTGTTGTTATCATTATAATTGTCCAAACAAATGTACCTTTAGTTGAGCCAGGCATTAAAATTAACAAGAAATTGAAGAAAACAAGGGTGGTCTAATAATTTTTTCCATGACTGTATATTTATTCAAATGTGACAGTATGCATTAATAAACACTGACATGTAAATATATGGGATTATAAACGAGTGTCTAATTTCCATCCCAGTCCCATGAGCAGGTTGATGTCAACACATAAAACAAAACAGACATCCATAACAGGAATACTAAAACTACTGCCCAAGATAATATAGAGGCATGTTGACTAGAATATTGCACCATGCCCATAGCACACGGCTGCACGTGCAGATGTGAGTAGATGTTGCACTAAGAAAGCAGACACAGATGTCTTATGTCTGCACTAAATCACAGAAATGTCAAACATAGATGTGCTTACAGTGGACAGTTTCTGGATGGAGCCCCAACACACTGAAGCCGTTAGACTGACATACAAAATTAGACACAGCTTGTTTCAGAGCTTTGATTTCCTACCCAGTGTAACGTCAACAATATTGACATCATTCCCCCTCACTGAGCCTTTTCATACTTTGATTAGGGCTGGGCGAAATGGCCTAGAAATAAAATCCATTTTTTCCCACAACACTCGATTTATGATTTTAATTTATTTTTCCCTCCCTAAAAGAAACAAAACTCCCAGTGACATAAAAATGAAACAAATCAAGTTTTGCCTTTATGTTGTCTAAATGTTTCCCTCTTAAAGTCAAAGTCTGGCTCATAAAAGGTTGATTATGTAGTATAAACGTAGGCAGGTTTGTCTACATAAACACTAAAAGGCTGAGCTATTTTTACAGTATTAGCATGAAACTCTCTGATCAATATTTAATCTACTTAAACAACAAATACAAGCCGATAAAAGTGCTTGTGTAAACCCTACAAGGCTGACCATCATGAAAATTGTGATATTTTCAAAAATTTACTTACAATTGGACTCAGGCAAGACAAAAAATCTCTATTTTTAATTTTTTAAATCTTCAGCAGAAAATAATTCAAATTGAATGAATGAATGTGTTTATTTCAAACCCAAAATGGAAAACGTACATATGTATATCTCCATACAAATCCAACAAAAATAAAATATAAAAGGTAAGCAAAGGCAAACAGCAATTACAGCATTTTTTCTACTCTCATTAATCTTTGTAAGAAAATCAAACAGATTGAGTTTGAAAAGGGTGAAGGAAGAAGTACCAAACTTATCTAGTCCCAGCCCTTTTTCATTTTCAAAATGTCTGAGCTAAATTCACCCTGAAGCCTCTTCAGGTCAAAGCCATCAACATATTTAGCAACAAAAGCAACAACAAGCTCAGACAAATAACAGCAAGAACAACACATTTCAAACAAAGACAATAATGACACATCAGTGGATACACACAGCCCTGATGTTCCTGATTTTCTCTTTGTTTTTCCATCTGTATCTGTTTAATATTCACGTTTGAAAGATGAATTTAAACCTTCCTATTGTTTGACATGATTTCAGTTCATCACTGCAGCTGCTCCATAAAGTAACTCCTTTAACTGAGACACACTAAACTTTCATTTTTCTTCTCTCTGCTTGTTTTTTGAACATCAAATTTCCTTGAAGATGATGTTTGTCATCTCTCAGTTGTAAAAACCTTTGGATTCTGTTTGGTAGCTTCTGATTTTTAACTTTCTCCATAATTTGGAGAGTTTTATAATCAAGCAGGTCCTTAAATTTGAATGTATTCAGTTCAGTGAAGAGTTGTTTGTTGTTCTCTGTTTGTGCTTTTGTTTCTGATTGGTATTGCTCTTTTCTGGAGGATGAAGATGGGCTTTGTGTTTGTTTTGGATGTGTTCCCCCACATGGATTTTTTGCCCAGCTCTAACTTTGATATTAAATTGTGGAGTGACAAATGATTGTCCTGTTCCACTTGTTGAGCTTCTTGATGCGTCTGTGTAAATCTGTAGCTAACTGGAATCATTGTGTGTATTTTGTTGTGTGTTTGTGTGTAGTTTTGTGGCTTGTTGCTCTCTCCCTCCCTTCCTGTTTTCTCCTGCAGGTCAGTGTGAAGCAGGGTGAGGCTGCAGCAGGTGATTGGGCACACCTGTGCTCACTGGGCCAATCAGCTCCCTTTAAAAGTGTGACCTGGAGTGGAGCACACTGACAGATAATTCCTTCTTCTAGGGTCGAAGTCTCTTCCTGCGCTCACACTGTTTGTCGTGGAGCTTTTTGAAGCCTGTTTGGATTTTTTTTTCTCCCTGCTTCCTTTTCCTGTGCTCAGGTCTTCAAGGGCGTCACCTGCTGCTTCAGTTTGGAACATTTTGCTCTGCGGAGCTTCAACATGACAAAATGTGTTGTTTCACACTAATCTGCTTCTTTTTGGAAACAAAGTCTGTTCTATTTATCAAACTGATGGATGTGGACTGAAAGTTGTGTTTTTCTGCTTAACTCTCTTCTCACACTGTTTTATGTTCATTTGGACACAAGTGCTGATCCCATTTGTGCACGTGCCCCACGTGCATGGACCGTCCTATAGCAGCACACCTTTATCATGATTATCACTTTAGCTCAGAAATTTGACTTTTTTTAATCATAATAATGAGTTATTCTCTCATAATTATGACTTTCTTATCCCATAATTGTGACTTTTTCCCCATAATTATAATTTTTTATTTTATAATTATGCCTTTAAAACAAAAAAACATTTGAGTTTTATCCCATTATAATGACTTTTTTCTCATAATAATGAATGTTTATTTCACAATTAGAATTTTAATCCCATAAATTTGATGTTTTCTCATAATTATGACTTGTAATCTCATAATTTTGACTTTATTTCAGGATTATGACTTTTTGTCTCA
Source organism: Scarus forsteni (assembly GCA_036419115.1). Lineage (NCBI taxonomy): Eukaryota > Metazoa > Chordata > Actinopteri > Labriformes > Labridae > Scarus > Scarus forsteni. The sequence goes on along the minus strand of JAZDUH010000299.1, from coordinate 241,667 downwards.
TAATATGACTTTTTATTTTATCATTATGACTTTTATATCATACTAATGAGATTTTATCTCATAATTATGACCTTTTATCCCCTAACTTTGAATTTCTTTCTCATAATGATAACTTTTTATGCCATAATTTTGACATTTTTTCCAATATTTTATTACTATATTTTGTTATTATGACTGTTATCTCATGAATACATCTTTTTATCTCATTATTGGTACTTTCTTTTTTCATAATTTTGACTCTTTATCTCATAATTTTGACTTTGTTATCTCATACATATGACTCTTTTTCTCATAATTATGATTTTTTTTCTCATTATTATGACTTAGTATTTATTTTTTATTTCATAAGTTCCCTAAGTTCTTTTTTAAAGGTCTTCCGTACATTAGCTTGTGTTTCACTGAGGTAAAAAAATGTTGATGTGCAGTTGGAGGTGCACCTTTCTTGACACACAAGTACTTATCATAGACACCCCCCCCACCCCCCCACCCCCCACACACACACAGACACACACACACACACACACACACACACACACACACACACACACACACACACACAGACACACACACACACACACACATACACACAGTTTTCCCAAACTAACAGTCCAAAATCCAAATGTCTTGTGTGTGTCGTTGTTTCCTTGGGTACTCTGTAACAGAGGTCCTGGCCATGCTGCAGGACTCTGAAACAGTGACCCAGAGACAAGCTGTGGGACTACAGTCAGAAAAATGAGATTTTCTTTAAAACAAAGGACAAAATGGAAAAAAGAAATACACAACATGATTCAGAGGGACTCACAGATAAAATGATATGCCTTACAGCTCATAAAAACTGTGGTGATGAATGGGTTAAAGCTGCTTCCACAGCCTGACAGGTTTTTCTGTTGAAACCTGCCTGTCTCCTCCTCTGCTCTGAGATCCAGTTTTTGACTAAACCAACATTTCTATTGATATTTTTGTCTCAGAGTGTCAAATCAGCATTTACATCTGCTCATCATTTTTACATTTGTTTATAACTTTCTGAATGTGTACAGCCCACGTCAATCTCTCATCTAACCATAGATCTAAACATTTACATTATTTCACCCTTTACAATTCTTGAAAGTGTATCAGACAGTTTTAAGGTTGAAAATGGAGTACCTCAGGGCAGTATTGTGAGTCCTCTGTTATTCTCCATCATGATAAATGATGTTTTTGGGCGATTCCACCAAAAGAGTGAAATTTCTGTCCCCAGCATATTATTGTATATTAAATGTATAAACACAAGTAATAATATATTACAAATTATATTTTATTATTATACTAAACACCATACACATTAATCTTTGTAGAAATTCCTTATATATTTAATTTAATATTTTAAAATGTCATCCAAAACACTTCTACACAGCATTTCTTGCCTGTCCCACAGCCAAACGCTACACTTTACTACAACGCATCATCAACAAAATCCTTCCAAAGAAAATTTTCTTTGGCATTTAAGTGTGACTCCATATTCTATCTACACTTTTAAAACAAAAGTTTGACTGAAAAGTGATTATATTTTGGTTAAAATTAACACATTCCCCCCTTTAAAATGTTGGAACATTCCACCAGTGACATGTTCTGCAGGAAGTGACATCATTTAGGTCTTCTGCAAGTCATGGGAAGACCAAAAGTTAGTTCTCTCTTTTGTTTGTCCTTAAATTTAATGATATATTAGCTGTTTTAGAGATGGTCAATCTAAAAACTCAGTCCTGTTACCTAAGTTAATATTCAGTGAAATCTGAAGAATTGTCCATGTGCTCACGCTACTAGCATAGATGCTAAGTGGCTAGATTTCACACAATTGCCAATTTTATGCTAAAAACTCATTGCTGTTACCCTCATTGCAAGAAAAAGTCATTTTTTGTCATAAATATGAGTATTTTCATCATGTAACCAACCATTTCTTCTAAATGAACTCTTTTTCTGAGGGAAAACATTGTATGTGGATGATATTCTTTTAAACATGGTTTTAAAATGACATTTGAGTTTTGGTCACAGCAGAGAAAAAATTGCAATGATAATAAACTGTTGAAAGTTGAAATAAATTAAATAAAGTAGCCTGAGATTGACCAGTACTCATTTTAAATGAGTAAATGTGTATATTACTAAATTCTATATTGAAATGGAATGAAAAATGAAGTTTAATTTTGAAGAGTTACAACAAGCAAATGTCACTCTTTTCTCAGTTTAGACAGAGGACTGGGTTTTTCATCTTTGTGGACGATGGAGAAATGTGGAAAAGAGGAAGAACTTCAGAGTTTACAGTGAAAAAGCTGCAGGGAGCTGCTGTGAAAATAGAAAATTAGTCTGACGTGTGAGGATTCTAATTTTCTGTTGATAAAACAAAAATATTTTTATCAGAAAAAGGTGGACATGTTAAAGTTATTCTTATCCAATCAACAATTGTAAAGAGTTAAACATTCTAAATCCTCCTCAGTTTGTCTGGATGAAAATAAAGCGTCCATATCCATAAATGAAAGATAAATGTAAGAAAGTGGAGTTGACTCTGTCCCATATGTGTGGTCGGGGCCAACTGTCACTGTGCTCTCATTTATTCCAGACTTCCTTTAAAGATTCAACTCTTCTCAAACTCCAGGCCTGGAAACGTGATTTCCATGAAGATATCCAGGAAGCAGAATGGGAAACTGCTCGTTCTAAAGCCCAGAGCCAATCTGTTAACACTAAATCTAGACTGTTACAGTCCAAGTGGCTGATGGGAACTTCTCTCACAGCGAGTAGGCGGAGTCACATGTTCCCCAATATTCCAGATTTTTGTGTGAAATGTAGGCGGAAAAAGGTCCTTTGATTGTCTGTTTTTGGGAGAGTGAAAAATGCCAACGATTGTGTAAAGCTGGAGTTGATTGGATCAGACTTGTAGTTGGGTAAGAAGTCCCTGCTGTGCCAAACTCTGTGTCCTGGGCATGTATCCTGAGGATTTAGCTGGGACCTTGCAGCAGTCACTGCTCACTGACTTTGGACTTTTACAAGCCAGACGGATAATTGCACTTTAGTGGAAAAGTGTGGACTCTCCCTCTGTTGGATTGTGGAGAAAAGAAGCAGCTGCTAATCTTGCCTTGGAACCACGTGCAGATATTGTCAGAAAGAAGGAGGAGAAATGTGCTTATTTATGGGGTCTGTATGTGGTCTTCTTGGAAAACCACTGCCCTGCATGACAACAATGGAGTTTGATTATTATTACTTATTTATTTTATTACTGTTATTATTTATTCTTTTTTATGTTGTGCTATGGCTGTACACTGCTAAGGCCTGCTTATCATTTTATAATTGTATTGTCATCTCACTTTATTGTTTTATTTAATTATTTTAGATTTTTTCTCAGTATTCATCTTACAGTTTTGTTCATGTTTGTGATTTTTTTTTTTTTTTTACTCTCTCCATCTTTCTGCCAGGGTTGTGGGAGTATTTAGTTGTTTGTTAAAAGCTAAAATAAAATGTTAAAATGTGTAAAGTGGTCAGTGTGATGAGATGCCTGGTGGGACATGATTGAGGAGCAGAGAGGTCCGTCTAAATCCATCTCCAGTGGACTAATAGGGTTAGTATTAGATTCTGGATCTGCAGGAAAAACATCTTTACAAAGGTTAGATACCATCCACAGAAACACAGCAGAGAAGAGCAAGAAGCCCAGGAGCAGGATGAAGTGATGGGGAATTTAACAGCATTACACCCAGAGAGCAGGACAGACATTTGAACAGAGATGAAACAAAGAGAATTCAGATGATGGGACTACGGCTCAGATTGATATGATCCCAGCACACACGGGGATTAAAGGACATGAGACTGCAGGGAAATGTGAAGCCACAGAGAGAAACACAGCAAACATTAGAGCACAGATAAGGACATTATCAAACAGAAGATGAGAGGAAGACGGCAGAAACGGAGGGAAGAGGACAGAACAGGACGATGGCTGAATCCAGAGAAAATGATCCAATGAGAAGAAGATGAAGAAAAGAAGAAAGAATGATTTGAAGACTGCTGTTGGGACTCCCAGGACTAAATGAGACTGATCTTATTCAGAGCAAACATCCACCAGGATACTGTGACTTCTGTGGAGAGGAAACATGAACATGTGATATTAAAACGTCAAAGATACCACGAGAGCAGAGAGGAGGAACCACCAGGGACTGAGAGGAACTAAAGAGCATTAGATTTAAAGGCAGAGTGTGCCACATTGAACACATTAAATATCAGAATCAGAGTCTATTCTATCATCAAAACTCTGAGTTAATGCTCCACACACAGAGCTAAAGCCTGAACCCTCTGCTCGTGTTGATCTGGAGCCAGGGTTGCCAGATTTTTGACAGAAATAAGCAACCAGGTCCATAAAAACAAGCCCAAAAGAAGAAACCTGTGGGTATTTTTTTTCTAATGTTATATATTACTTTATTTTAAAAGAGAAATCTACATGTTTTATTTATTTATTGTTTTATTTGATGTTTTGTTCCATCAGACTGGACAACTCCTCAATGATGGGGATGAGGAGTAACAGGAAGACAAAGGATGGGAAGGAGCAGTAGTCATTTATTTTTATATCTAATTATATTTTAGTTTAGTTTTTTTTATTTGATGTTTTTTATCTGCAATACTTAACTGCTACTGTACTCCCAATTTCTCGGAGGGACTTTTTTCCTTTCAGATTAATAAAGTTCCATCTAATTTAATCTAATCTTTAATTTTCATCTTCATTACATTTCAATTTCACACTGATATTTTTTCTTTTTTGTCTCTTAATTTCCTTCTATAATATCTTTTAGTTTGGAGGTGGAGCATCCTTTTCTTTCTACAGCAGTGAAGGGAGGGGCTTCTGTTATTTATAACTCTGTTATCACTAAACAGTCTAACCTTGATTTTTGTAACCAAACAGACAAAGTCAGGCTTTTAAGTTTGATGTTGATCCTCTACAGTTTTATTCTGGAGAAAACAGGAACAGCTACATTAGAGATCAATTTAATTCTGGTTATAAGGATTTATTTTTGTTGGAAACATCATTTTTGTCTCTTTTGACAGAAAAATCCACATTTGTGTGTAAACCCAACCTGCAGCTGCCAACACTCACAGGTGTAATCTGGTTAAACAGGTCTGTATTCAATCAAACTAAAAGGCGCAACAGTGACACCTGCTGTCGTAAATGTGTAACTGCAGCTCGGTCTCAGACGGCAGTGCATTATGGGAAATCCTCACAGCTCGGAGGGATTATTACAGGTAACATGTCTAAAATAGTCTATCAGAATGTCCAATTAATTTGACATTAACACACAGACAACCGAAAATGATGATAGCTGACTTATTGTTGAGTGTGTCAACTTTAATTCCGCCATGTTACTGATGAGTTAACTCTTCGTTTTTGTTTGTTTTATTGATGAGAAAAGATCGCTAGCTAGCGGCTAACATTAGCATGGTGCATCTTTCAGGCTGGTGTGGCGCGGTTAGCTTGAAAATCACCTTTCTGCTCTTTGTTTGTGTTGTTACACATGCAGCTTTGTTGTTTTGAGCATTTACTGACAACAGAGTGAATTATAAAACACAAAGGTTTATTATGTATGTTTATTATGAAATGTAAAGTTAGAAATATTCTAGAATTTGACATAGTTGTTTAAATAAAGTTAGATAATTTATTAATAATTGTCTGATTCTGTTTAAATAGTCTAAATTACAGATGCTTTTGTGTATTTAAATTATCATTTTGTACACTGTCAGTGAAATGAGCTTTAAAATATTCACTAAATGATCACAACATGCTATTTTGTCTTGTAAAAGTCCCATTTTTCTCTAATCTAAAGCTAATTCCTCACAGCACTGCATGAATGACTGCAGACTGGTGTGTGTGCACTTCCATAACCTCTTCTCTCTCTCTCTCTTTCTTGTCTTTCTTGTCTCACAAAAGGATTTAAAAAGACTGTTCCAACCAACATGAGCAGCTCCAGTGATAGAAGACGGCTTGATTTCATTGAGCACACACAGCAGCACACACACAAGAAGCAGCTTTAGAAGCAGCTTGCACTGCAGAGATCCAGTCTGTAGAGAGAAGAATGATCTCTGTACACGAGGTCTAAAGCTGTGAAATGACTTGGTCAGCTTGTCCTCCTCAGTCCCTGTAGACCACGATGCTCTCTGAGCTGCACACATCTCAGCAGATGATCCCAGACTGTTTGATTACAGTCATTTATTAATGCTTTTCAAAGAAATACTGCAGTGAGTCAACTTTTTACTGGGAGTGACTTACATCTGCTGAAATATTCTGTCTTAATATTGAAAAAAAAATGTTCTCATGTTGTTGTCACAGGGTGGAAAATAAGAACGTAAATGGTTTAAAACGTCCAGGAGACTCCAGGCTTAGACCATCAGCACCCCCCACACTCACTCCTGCAGCAGAAATGGACGAGAATCAAGTTGGAGACAAGAGTCTTGGTATGTTGTTTCTGAAACCATTTATCCTTTTTGGTTAAAAAGATGCAGTCACATTAAGTAGTGTTCCTTTTGAAGAACATTTTGTGTCCATGTTTGCAGGTCCAACACTGTCAGAATATAACCGTAGAAGAGCTGATGTCCAGGCACGTTTCTGACTGTAAGTCCAGCTGCTGTAATGAAGAAGGTGAGTGAAGACGGTGACATACTGAGCTGACAGTGTCTCCTAAAAACACCAAAGTCCTACATTCACTCTGCAGAACAGTTTGCTTGTTGTTCTGCCAAATGCTGTTATGAGGCTCAAGCCAGAAAACATAAATCCTTTAAATAGGGTTTCAGTTTGCTGATGGTTGTTGGCAGTTATGGGAGCAGCACAGTTAGATGTAACCATACAGCCTTTAGCATGTTGGCACAGGGCAGGGAAACAAATACAGTTGGTTAATTTAAAATAATAAATGTCAGGGTTTGCAGGGGCTTGTAAAAGGTAGTCAACACACTTTGACTTGGTGTTAAAATTTTCATCACCCTTTGAATACATCATGACTTTTCTATTAATGCAGATTTTTATTTTAACTTCATTTACTTAATAGAATGAATATAAAAATATTTGCCAGCAGGACCCAGTTAGCGTTGACAGTCAATCAGTGATCCTGACAACATTTGCTTCCCTGTACAGCCTGTACTCAATTGGTTCAGCTTCTCCGATCTGTTGTGCGCATGTGTGGTGTCAAAACAGAACGATGAGCTACAAGCTGTTTTCTCCGACTCGTAGCTCGGCTGTGACCTCAGGAATTCCTGTTGCTCCACCTCAGCTTGAATCCAGCGTGACAGCACTGCAGCGGCTGCAGCAGACAGGCAGCAGATCTCACTGTAACCCATGTCAGCGACAGCAAGTCATACTCGTCCAATGACGGTATCAGGAGCTCTTCTAAACATCTTCACAGACTCGGTTCATGTGTGGAAGATGATGTTACGTCTTCATACTCTGAATCACAGTTCCTTGGACATGCAAGGACTGAAGACCTGCTACAACACATCACAGTAAGTTAATTTCTTATTGGTTTTCTGTCTTAGGCCTTTTAAGCTCTTTAGGGCCATTTGTGTTTCGGGATGTAATGGTTATCAGTAAAATGGTAAACTGCGTTAAATTTCTGGCGGTTAGTATAATCCTTCCCTGTTACATTACCGTTAAACCGAGTTTGATCACCACACTGTCAGTAACTCTTGGTGGTGCTGATCATTGCCTGGAAAAACCGGACCTATGTATCTGTTCCTCAGTAAAGCAGCCGTGGTCCCTCACAGACTGAGCCGAGCATGTGCAGTTTGCAATGTTTGGCCTCTGAGAGTGAAAGTTGGTGCCCAGATAGACTGTATAGTGCAGATTTTTCCTCTCAAATGGACAAAGTCTGAAGCGTGGTAGAACTTTTGATTTTACAAGGAGGCCTAAAAACTGATGGACGACAGTCACCCTGTTTAAAACACAAAGCTGTGGGGAAAGAAAAAGACGCACATGAACTGCTGCAACTCCTCAAGTGAGTGAGCTGACTGAGCCGGAGAGAGAGAGAGAGGATTCAGTGAGTCATACCTGAGTGAATTACAGATATTTTATTAGTATTTTCTGTGTAAATGTTGTAAATAACAGCAGTAGTATCATTCTGGAGTGTGTTCTTGACATTCTTTTGACATTTATTCATCATGATTTCACATTTTTCATCATTGACCAACTTTGTCCATCTTTGTTTGTGTTTTATGGACTTCATTGATCTTCATTTGTAAATATTGGAAGAAGAAATGTGGAGGAGATCTGCCAGGGAGAGGGGAGACCAGAGGAGAGTCATGAAGGGGAGTAACTGGACAGGAACTGCTTCAGCAACTATGGTCAGTAAAAAAAAAAAACTCCTGGACATGTTTTAATATAACGAGCTGTAACATGGACACTAATGCTGCAGGCAAACTAAAATGTGTGAGTGTTTGTAAAATAGGTTACATTTATTTTTGGTCATCTCAAAACTTTGAACATGTTCGATTACATTAGTTTATGAAGAGAAACCTGTTTAAAGTTTTAACCCTTTTTTTCTTTTCTTGTAATTACACTCTGTTTAAGCATTTATAACATAATAATGACAAATACTTACCAGAATTGTTTACTTCTATTTCTCATGAAAAAAAGGGTGAAAAATTACTTATAGGACATTTCATGACACATTTATTGACAGCAAAGACAGACTTGTTATAATTATAATGTTAAGGTATTAAAGGATTCCAAGTGTGTGTAAAAGTACTTTTTGAACATTTTGAGCTCACTGCAACAATACCACGATAATAATAACTGATAATTTTTTGTTCCCAATAACCTTGATAAAAAAAATTTCATACTGTTACATCCCTATTTGTGTGTGCGGCACTGAGTGTTTTCAGAGACACAAACAGTTTTTAAAAAGACTTGATTAAGTAAACTGGACTAAAATATCTTATCCCCCATACAAATCCTGGACTAGTAAAAACAGCTTAAGACTTTTAAACAAGTCAAAATTATGGTATTAGTATTTCATTTTTGGTTTATCTTACTTAGTTGCAGTACCTGGTCAGTAGATGGAGCTGTGTGCATTATGGATCAAAAATTGAATGCCAGTCACCAATAGAGTTAAATATCAGACAGTAAGAAAACAACACAGATGTTTAGTCTGATACTAACATGCTTTTGTCAACATTCCTGCAGGTAAGATGCTCAGAAATCAGAACCAAAATGAAACATTAAAATAATAATATAACATGCAGAAGCCTCAGATTGACTGTGATTGTAATGATTTGGAACGTGACTTAGAATAAGACAAGTGAGCCCGTAGTAACGAGTGGTAATTTAATACAACGACAAAGCTTCAATAACATTGCAAGAAGATAATAAAAAAAAACTTCTGTAGAGAGACAAGAGCAAACATAAATAAAACCATAAACAGGTATAATGGCTCTGGCTAACAAAATGCAGTCTTTACACTTACATTTTATATTGTAGCTTTATGTGTGTGTTTTAAAACATTATTGATCATAGGTAGGTTAAAAGTGTAGTGGGGGAACACACTGCTAACTGTGCAGAGCAGCTGGAGGGTTTTTACCTTGAGTGGTGACGTCACGTGTGAGTTGCTGTGTGAACCAGCCATGTGGGTAAATTGCAGTTCCTCCAGTAGAGGGTGACAGAGTGCTGTGTTCATTGGTGGGCCTTTAGCCAGGAGTCTGGCCCTGTGTTGAACTGTCTGCAGTGGGTAACAGTGGAAGCCTTTTTGTCAGTGTCTCTGCAGGTGGAGGAGGTCCACATTACAGTTACTTGCGTATTTTTATGTTCCATTTTTATTGTGCCATTAAAGATTGCTCTCTGTGTTTTGTAAATCACATCTTGTGCTTGTTAGATGGCTGTGGAGGCTGACATAATGATCCACCATGTTGTCTACTGGTTGGTTTTGATAGAAAACAGAGCAAAACACAATTGTGTTTGATTTTGTTTGCTTGTGTTGAAAGTTTACAAAGTTTTGGTCTTCACGGCTCCTGACACTTCTGAACACTAGATGTGACTAAAATGCCAATTTCTACACACTGCACCTTCAGATAAAAAAGTTTATCAGTTTGGTCATTAAAGATCTTAAATATCTTTGGAGTGTTTTCAGTAAATGGTATATTCATTTAAAGTTTTCTTAATATTTTACAGATACAATAAGATATAAAATACAGCCATTAGGGGAATTAACAAAGCCAGCAACAGGAGCTACTAGGGGTGTAATGGTACACAAAAATGACGGTTCGGTACGTACCTCGGTTTTGGGTCACATTTCGGTACAGTATGGGAGCAACACAAAACCATTTGCTTGTTTAGCATGTTGATTAAGCCAAAAATTTGTAATTATACAAACTGATGAACAAAATAAATTCAATGTACTGCTTGGTAATACTAATAAGTAAAATATAGTAATAAAAACAAATGTATGGAATTAAAATCAATGAGTTTCTTTGTAAATTCCTGGCTTAAATGTGGACCACTGGGTACTTTATACCAGAGCTATGCAAAGGTTATGCTTTAAGGGTAAACAAATGCTGTTACATCAAGTAGTGTTACTTTTGAAGAACATTTTGTGTCCATGTTTGCAGGTCCAACACTGTCAGAATATAACCGTAGAAGCGCTGATGTCCAGGCACGTTTCTGACTGTAAGTCCAGCTGCTGTAATGAAGAAGGTGAGTGAAGACGGTGACATACAGAGCTGACAGTGTCGCCTAAAAACACCGAAGTCCTACATTCACTCTGCAGAACAGTTTGCTTGTTGTTCTGCCAAATGCTGTTATGAGGCTCATGCCAGAAAACATAAATCCTTTAAATAGGGTTTCAGTTTGCTGATGGTTGTTGGCAGTTATGGGAGCAGCACAGTTAGATGTAACCATACAGCCTTTAGCATGTTGGCACAGGGCAGGGAAACAAACACAGTTGGTTAATTTAAAATAATAAATGTCAGGGTTTGCAGGGGCTGGTAAAAGATAGTCAGCACACTTTGACTTGGTGTTAAAATTTTCATCACCCTTTGAATACATCATGACTTTTCTATTAATGCAGATTTTATTTTAACTTCATTTATTCAACAGAAAATATCAAATTAGGGAAATATGCTTAAGCAGCACAGCAGGACCTTGTTTGGCGTCGACAGCCAATCAGTGATCCTGTCAACATTTGCTTCCCTGTACAGCCTGTACTCAATTGGTTCCGCTTCTCCGATCTATTGTGCACATGTGTGGTGTTAAAACAGAACGATGAGCTTCAAGCTGTTTTCTCCAACTCGTAGCTCGGCTGTGACCTCAGGAATTCCTGTTGCTCCACCTCAGCTTGAATCCAGCGTGACAGCACTGCAGCGGCTGCAGCAGACAGGCAGCAGATCTCACTGTAACCCATGTCGGCGACAGCAAGTCATACTCGTCCAATGACGGTATCAGGAGCTTTTCTAAACATCTTCACAGACCCGGTTCATGTGTGGAAGATGATGTTACGTCTTCATACTCTGAATCACAGTTCCTTGGACATGCAGGGACTGAAGACCTGCTACAGCACGTCACAGTAAGTTAATTTCTTGTTGGTTTTCTATCTTAGGCCTTTTAAGCTCTTTAGGGCCATTTGTGTTTAGGGATGTAACGGTTATCAGTAAAATGGTAAACTGCGTTAAAATTTCCGGCGGTTAGTGTAATCATTCCCTGTTTCATTACCGTTAAACTGAGTTTGATCACCACACTGTCAGTAACTCTTGGTGGTGCTGATCATTGCCTGGAAAAACCGGACCTATGTATCTGTTCCTCAGTAAAGCAGCCGTGGTCCCTCACAGACTGAGCCGAGCATGTGCAGTTTGCAATGTTTGACCTCTGAGAGTGAAAGTTGGTGCCCAGATAGACTGTATAGTGCAGATTTTTCCTCTCAAATGGACAAAGTCTGAAGCGTGGTAGAACTTTTGATTTTACAAGGATGCCTAAAAACTGATAGAAGACAGTCACCCTGTCTAAAACACAAAGCTTCGGTGAAGTGAACTGAGCCGGAGAGAGAGAGAGAGGATTCAGTGAGTCATACCTGAGTGAGTTACAGCTGTTTATAAGTATTTTCTGTGTAAATGTTGTAAATAACAGCAGTAGTATCATTCTGGAGTGTGTTCTTGACATTCTTTTGCCATTTATTCATCATGATTTACTGTTTTTCATCATTGATCAACTTTGTCCATCTTTGTTTGTGTTTTATGGACTTCATTGATCTTAATTTGTAAATATTGGAAGAAGAAATGTGGAGGAGATCTGCCAGGGAGAGGGGAGACCAGAGGAGAGTCATGAAGGGGAGTAACTGGACAGGAACTGCTTCAGCAACTATGGTCAGTAAAAAAAAAAAACTCCTGGACATGTTTTAATATAACGAGCTGTAACATGGACACTAATGCTGCAGGCAAACTAAAATGTGTGAGTGTTTGTAAAATAGGTTACATTTATTTTTGGTCATCTCAAAACTTTGAACATGTTCGATTACATTAGTTTATGAAGAGAAACCTGTTTAAAGTTTTAACCCTTTTTTTTTTCTTCTTGTAATTACACTCTGTTTAAGCATTTATAACATAATAATGACAAATACTTACCATAATTGTTTACTTCTATTCCTCATGAAAAAAAGGGTGAAAAATTACTTATAGGACATTTCATGACACATTTATTGACAACAAAGACAGACTTGTTATAATTAAAATATTAAGGGATTAACTGATTCCAAGTGTGTGTTAAAGTACTTTTTGAACATTTTGAGCTCACTGCAACAATACCACGATAATAATAACTGATAATTTTTTGTTCCAATAACCTTGATAAAAAAAAAATTCATACATCCCTATTTGTGTGTGCGGCACTGAGTGTTTTAAGAGACACAAACAGTTTTTAAAAAGACTTGATTAAGTTAACTGGACTAAAATATCTTATCCCCCATACAAATTCTGGACTAGTAAAAACAGCTTAAGACTTTTAAACATGTCAAAATTACAGTATTAGTATTTCATTTTTGGTTTATCTTACTTAGTTGCAGTACCTGGTCAGTAGATGGAGCTGTGTTCATTATGGATTAAAAATTGAATGCCAGTCACCAATAGAGTTAAATATCAGACAGTAAGAAAACAACACAGATGTTTAGTCTGATACTAACATGCTTTTGTCACCATTCCTGCAGGTAAGATGCTCAGAAATCAGAACCAAAATGAAACATTAAAATAATAATATAACATGCAGAAGCTTCAGATTGACTGTGATTGTAATGATTTGGAACGTGACTTAGACAAGACAAGTGAGCCCGTAGTAATGAGTGGTAATTTAATACAGCGACAAAGCTTCAATAATAGTGAAAACAAGTTTAGAAAAACCTCTAAAGAGAGACAAGAGCAACCGTAAATAAAACCACAAACCGGTATAATGGCTCTGGCTAACAAAATGCAGTCTTAGAACTTACATTTTATATTGTAGATTTTTGTGTGTGTTTTAAAACATTCTTGATCATAGGTAGGTTAAAAGTGTAGTGGGGGAACACACTGCTAACTGTGCAGAGCAGCTGGAGGGTTTTTACCTTGAGTGGTGACGTCACGTGTGAGTTGCTGTATGAACCAGCCATGTGGGTAAATTGCAGTTCCTTCAGTAGAGGGTGACAGAGTGCTGTGTTCATTGGTGGGCCTTTAGCCAGGAGTCTGGCCCTGTGTTGAACTGTCTGCAGTGGGTAACAGTAGAAGCCTTTTTGTCAGTGTCTCTGCAGGTGGAGGAGGTCCACATTACAGTTGATTGCCTATTTTTATGTCCCATTTTTTATTGTGGGAGTAAAGATTGCTCTCTGTGTTTTGTAAATCACATCTTGTGCTTGTTAGATGGCTGTGGAGGCTGACATAATGATCCACCATGTTGTCTACTGGTTGGTTTTGGTAGAAAAAAGAGCAAAACACAATTTTGTTTGATTTTGTTTGCTTGTGTTACTGAAAGTTTACAAAGTTTTGGTCTTCACGGCTCCTGACGCTTCTGAACACTAGATGTCGCTTAAATGCCAATTTCTACACACTGCGCCTTTAAATGAAAAGAAAGTTTATCAGTTTGGTCGATAAATATCTGAAATATCTTTGGAGCGTTTTCAGTTGAATAAATGTGGAAAAGGATTTGCAGGTCATTCTGTTCTGTTGTTATTCACACAGCGTCCCATCTTCAGTGGAATTAGAGTTTGTTTCTGTTCTTGGAATATTTATTGAAAGTTTTCTGAAATTTTGAATTTTTTACATATAAAATAAAATATAGAATACAGCCATTAGTGGAATGGACAAAGCCAGCAACAGGAGATACATACAATAAAAGAAAGAGAATAATAAAGAGGAACATAAAGACTCGATCAAAATCTCAAGACCAGTTTAAAAATTGCTAGAATATGCATTTTGCACATTTGGGCCTGAAGTAGGTTTTAAATAGAGCTACATTATGTAACAGCAAGAAGGGGGAGTGTGGCAAAAAGCACTTTGAAGAAATAATTTAATGAAAACAACAAATAAACTGAAATAGGCTGTTTATCAGCTGATCAAAAGTTTAAGATCACGGGCTATTAAAACCAAAATCTGCTCAAAATGTTCATTTTCTGTCAGTCATTCACACGGTCATGCCCTCCTGATTCTGTATGTATATATTATTAAGAGATGGATGATTATGAATACTATTGACATTTAGATAGCTTGATTACATAAACAATGTATACTGTATATAATCTGTGTATTTGTATGATATGGATATATAATGTATATACAGATTTTTCTGAAGTGTTTACTTATTATAAGCATGTTTTTGTTTGTTCACTTGGTGATTCATATGAAGAATGGAGTTACTTTTACCCATGAGTTTACATTGTTTCCATGAATAATGACAGCAGGTATTGATTTATAATTCAGTTTTGTGTCTGATTTGCTCTTTGCTTCTTTCTGTTCCTTCTCAAACTCGTTGCTGTGCATGTGTTTGTGCTCACATGCTTCATTTGTTTAATGTTCAGTAACAGTACATCTACAGTTTGGTGTACATATTAGTTGTATTGATTCGGTTGTTTGTAATTTTTATTACCTTTTTAAAATGGTTGAGATAAATATTCCTATTTTCTATTTCCTATTTAACCCTTTAACTCCCAGCTCAATTTTTTTGGCAGGGGTCAATATATTTGGGAATACTTCATATATGAGAAAATAATCATCATTTGTCTCTGTCACTTTTTTGGGTTACAGGAAAAATACTACAAACTAATCAAAATACCTAAGATTTTTCTTTTTTTTACAATCTTTTTTAACACTTAACAATTTACTAATATGATGTATATGTATGCTTGTCAAACTCAGTATTTTCTATTTAAAGTTATTTTTTGTTATTTTGTTTATCAACATTTCTGCCTTTTGTCCTAAATATTTTTGCATCCTTATTTCATCACATAGTCAACTGTTCGCTTTGAAACCTTTAACTCCCATACCAAGAAAATGTTTTTTTTTTGTTTGTTTGCTGTTTTCTCTGCTCTCTGAAATGTTAAAAGTGTCAGACAATGATCTGATTTGTTCTTTTTTTAAAACTTTAAATATCACTGAATTCATTGATGACCTCTGCCAAACAGTTGAGCTGGTAGGTAAAGAGACTGTGAGGAGTTTTTGAGTAATTACAAAAAAGTCTCACTTTTAGATATCTGCCTGATTGAAATACGCACTTATCGATGAGTTTTATAGCATCCTAATAGGTTATCTATAAATGCTATTCCTTAGCCTCCTGGTCGGGTCGGACAGGGCTGGACTGGCCTGGATACTCAACTTCAGGAACAAGACAATTAAATTAAAACTAGAGCAAATTTATATTATTTTATTATTTATATTACACGTCTGAGAGCACCGGGCTGTAAGTAGCGATTTTTAGCCGGCTACAACTACGACAATAACTTTTCCCCGCATTGCTTGTCATCACACATCAAAAACTACCGCTAAGTAACTAGAAAGAGATACATTACCTCGTGGCTTTGCATCCTGTAAGTTGTTGAAAAAGAAGTTGTAAAGCAATGCAGAGTTCTGAGGAAGATCCATGCTGCATTCATTAGCATCACAACGAACACATTTGGCTTCACATCTCCGGTGCGTTCAAGTTGTAGTCAGAAGTAGGAATTTTGAGCTCCGAGTAGGAAACTAAAACTGGAACGTCCCCCGAAGTCTGAATTTCCTACTGGGAACTCGGTGAAACCTCGCCACCCCGAGGTGTCAATCAAAGATGGATGCCCCCAGTGTGAACAGTTATTTAGCTCCTGTAATAATCCATTTATTTGCACTTCTGACTGGGGTGTGTCGCTCTAGATCAGCTGTATACATAGTATTGATAGACTTATATTTACAAACATGCTGCCATAGTGATAATCACATTCTTCATATAACAATGCAGGGCGTGCTAACAACAGCTAACAATAGCCTGGTAGATCGGCATGTTTTTTTCCGACTTCAACTGGAACGCCGATAAGTCGGAGATGATGTCACTCCCATTTCCGAGGATACAGGAACGCAGCATTACGCCGGCGATAAATTCTCCTTATAGCACCTTTAAAGGGTTAATATTTTATTGTTACTCCGCTTATCCTCAAGCCAGTTTTGGGAATGTCACACTTGAGTCCAGCATTTATTTCGAGAGGGATTTCTTTAATGAAACACTTTACAAACACAGGAACGCATCATTCGTGTTCTTGATTTTCTGTATTACTGCACCAGGATACTTTTAAGAAAATAATTTAAATGTTTTTTCAGATCAACAGTGAAACAGTATTTTTATTGAAAACAAAAACAGATAAATTTCATGGGTCTCCTCTTCATACACATGCTTTTGACAAGCTGTAGCTCTTCAAGATGAACACTGATGCTTTTTAAACCAGGAACATAAGAAAAGTTTAATCATTAAAACACTAAAGAACTGAAAGGGAATTTAAAATAATACAGTTTGGTATGAAGTTGTTTTGTTGCTTTAATCCAGTCCAGTTTCCGTGTTCGATGACTTTATAAAATGCTGTATGAATAATAAGGATATAGAGAATATTACAGCTTTTAGTCACGCGTAGAATCGAGAGTCGAGTTCAATTTGGAACCTAACCTGACCACGATCAGGTTAGCCGTTCAGTGTCACGTTGCCATGGAGACTTCGCCTACGCTAAGGAGTGATCTGTCTCGTAGAACAACTTTTTTGCAATGTGTTGCAGGCATCAAATTCAAATGAGCTAATAATTGCAAAAATAATAAAGTTTACCAGTTTGAACATTAAGTATCTTGTCTTTGCTGTGTATTCAATTGAATATAAGTTGAAAAGGATTTGCAAATCATTGTATTCTGTTTTTTATTTATGATTCACACAATGTGCCAACTAGGGCTGTAAAGTCCAAATCGACTGATGCGACTAATCGGTCGATCGTGCTCAGTCGACCAAAATTCTGATTAATTCGACCAAATATGTCAATTCATTTTTCCCCTGCAGTTCATTTCATCAGGAGAAAGCGTATCAAGTGAAATGGGGGTATTTTCTGAAAGCACCCCATCATGTCTCAGAACACCATTTTAATGTATTTATCCCTCATTTCAATGTTTTTATTTAAGAAACATTTCAATATTCTACTCTAATAATCGGCGTATTTGTTTTATAACTGCATGCGCTCTGCCAGCGCTTCTTGTTGGCCAGGATCCCTCACCCTCACGCTGGATTTTATGCCTCATATAAACACCCAAATGCAAAAATGAAATGAAAAATGAAAAACTACATCACAGAAGGAATTAACTATTTTTATTTCTGAGGATATGGGGCCCATTGGTGTCGTGGAAGGCCAAGAAAAACATTGGAACCTGGATATTCAGTGCAATGGCGCCAGACAATTACATGCGCCCTCACGGCAAAAATCTGACGGGAGTAAAAAGAAAGTTTCGAGTTAATAGATAAAGATAACAGATGTGTGCATCTCTTCTAATGGAGTCCTATATGACAGTGACTGTCCATATTATTGATAAAGACTGGAAAGCAAAGAGTCTTGGGTTAAGAAGAAAGAAAAGGAGGAAAAGAAGGCGCTGGGGAAAGCAGCGGGGTGGGGGCGATTTTGGTCGACAAATTGCTGTGTTTTAGTCAGTGGTGTAAAGGAGCAGTAATAGTACTTAGTTACAGTACTTAAGTATATTTTGGGAGTATCTATACTTTACTTGAGTTTATATGTTTTGCAACTTTCACTTTTACTTCACTACATTAAAAATAAAAAATGATACTTTTACTCCAGTACTTTTAAATTTTTTAACAATTAGTACTCACTACATAATAAAATGTGAATATAAATGACACTTATTTTCACATTTTATTTTGAAAGAACAGTACAGACTGTTCATGCTTCGGGCCAATATCCGACCCTCTCGACTCATCTCAGTGAGACCACGCCGCGCAGCCTGCGTATGATGCGTCAGTGTAGACAACAACCGACAAGCGTGATGGAAGCAGCCTTATCCACTAGCAATTGCGGGAATACCCCATGGATGTATTATAAGTTCATATGGACCTACTGAAATCATTCCTGCCATCTGCAAGTTGTCAGTCAAGCTGAACACACCTCTGCCTGCCTCTGCAGCCTGTAGCGACTGTTTGGCACTGCAGGACTTGTATTCAGCCCGTGAGAACACGACTGAATCCATGCAAATTTGAAAATCAACTTCAGCTAAGATGAACTGCAACTTTGTGGACTTTCACGTAAGGGAGGAATGGAGAGAGAGTAAGAGGTGAAGGGAGCTGAGGGAGGGAGGAAGAGTCAAACTTAAAGCTGGGGTTGTGATGCGATTTAGACACACTTTTTGTAATACTGGTTAAAATGGTCTTTATGACCCGATGGTAATCAACTCATAATGTGTTCTTAAAACACATTATGAAAAATATATCCGCTATCTACAGCAGGAGTAAAACAGGAAAACACCAACCAATAATCATGCGGGACACCTGTTTTTAAACCAATCAAATCCATACCGCCATTCTGCCTCTGGGCGTGCATTTCCAGCGTGCACAGACTGGAGTGCGTGTAGCCGAGCTCATATGTATCAGAGTCCGGCGGGAGAATGCTTACCTTTAGTTTGGCGGAGCCCTTAAAGGAACACTACACCCAAACAACAATTTGGCCTCATTTTCCCTCACCCTCATGCTGAGCAACACTCTGGAGCACTTTTGATGTCTCAAATGCAGCGGGGTCCGGGGGGCATTTTAAGCTGTCAACAGGCGTAAGCAGCTGACAGACCAATCCAGGCGGCTTCACGTGAGTGCAGGAAATAGCCAGGCGTGAAGCGTGCACTGCGGAAATGCGCTATAGCACTGTTTAGGCTCGAAAAATGTACTAAATGACCTCGTTTAGAATTAATTATGGGCGTTACCGCTCAGGACACTTGGATTACAGCGGTCGAGCAGCATATGAAGGAAAATAGAGCCGCGTTTTGTGGACTTTTATGGACCTTTTTCTATCAGGCGCCATCTTCCCTGTTAGATGGGCGTTTGTTGACAAGCGAAAATCCACCGGACCCGGCTGCATTTGAGACATCAAAAAAGTGCTCCAGAGTGTTGCTCAGCATGAGGGTGAGTAGAAAATGAGGCCAAATTGTTGTTTGGGTGTAGTGTTCCTTTAAGGAGATACTACTTTCAACAAAAAATTTGTACCTGTTCTCTTTTCTTGTACTTTTACTTTCAATACTTAAGTACATTTAATAGTAGCTACTTTAAGACTTTTACTTAAGTGATTTTTTAATGAGTGACTTTCACTTTTAGTTGAGTATATTCTATATAAGATATCTTTACTTTTACTCAAGTATGGGTTTCAAGGACTTTTAACACCACTGGTTTTAGTCGACCAACAATTTCTTTGGTTGATTACAGCCCTAGTGCCAACTTCACTGGTTTTGTAAGATGTGAAATGTGCCCTGAGGGGTTGGTCAGTGTGTCTTTGTCAGAGAAAATAAACTCACTGAAAACCACCTAAAGGTCAAAGGTCACTCAAGACTCTCCAAAAGGTTAATCATTTATTAAAGAGAAAAAAAACCACTATAACCACTGGATATTTACAATAAATTCAAAATCAGATCAATAGATGTGGATTTAAAACCATAAAAGTTAAAAATAATCATATCTATGCCCCCCCATCAGTGATTTACATTCACTAACTAAAGAAATCCAACATCATATTTTACCATTGTCTGTGATTTATAAGATAACATGTCAGTTTATTTCTTTGCTTTAATCATCTGTAGTTCTATTAATCAGGCATTTCTTTACATTTGAGTCAGTGTGAGCTTGCAGGACCTGTTCATGCTTTGGTAAAGATCCTGAGTTCAGAGGAAAACCACAAACTGCAGCGGCTGACACTTTGAAGGCCTCAGGTTTCAAAAACCAAATGTGAGACTCTGTCAGACTGTTGGAGGATCTGCAGGGACCTGAACAGAGTCTGTGTGGACACGTCTGCAGAAGGAAACAGCTGCAGGACGTCACAGTGGATCACTGACTGACTGTGGATGGACTCACTGATGATGATAATGATCCTCAGGCATCACCTCCACCTGTTGGAGTAAAAATGAGAGCAGAGATTAGAGCTGCTGATCTGTGGTCAGAGCAGAAGAATGAATCAGGAGCCTCCAATAACTGAGCTCCATCAGTCTGAGAGCACACAAAGTTGTGAGGACTCTCTTCAGTTCAGGCTGAAGCTGCAGCTTTGTTGGATCTTCATGTGTTTGCTGAGTTTTCACTCTGCTCTGTGTCCAGCACACCAAAGCCTGTCACATGTTGGACTGCAGTGGTCCAGCTCTAGGGATGGGACCATGAGGAATTTTGGGGCCACAGTTCCAGTCAAAGAAATCATCTGCTCTTCATGATCATATTGATTCTTCTGCTGAACTTCAGCAGGACCATGACGGCTTCATGAGCTTGATTTCTGCCTCTTCTGTCAGATCACAGCGTTAATGTTTGTTTGAAAGGAAAAGACAATAAAGGGATATTTTCATCAGTGGATTCACATGTTCACACGCCAACAGCAGCTGTTTCTCATTTCTTTGACTTTTCTGAGAGGATTCAGAGACAGCAGCACAAACTGAAGACACTTTGAAGGGCAGATTTTCACCTGGACCACCTGCAGAGTCTTACAGGTTTCATGAGTTTAAACTGCTGTCATCATGAAGCCTCTCCTGACTGAACCCAGTTCAGCTCAAAGATGGACAGATCAGCACGGATTACCGTAAAGTCTGGAGTATAAAGCACATTTTTAGACCTGTTTTAGAAACAAAAGACAAAAACAGATTCATGGACGTCTACACTGATTCTGAATGTAAAACAACTCAAAGGAAAACCGTCTTTTTGGACTCCTCTAGTGTTTGAGCTTCACAACAATTCCCTTCAAGCTGAGAGCTCAGCTACCGTAATATAAGAAGTAAAGGCTCAGCAGGTCACAGCAGGTGGACTAAAGAGCAACAGTTTGACACAAACTGAACATTGAAGGTTTTGCTGAACGTCACAGAAATCATCAGGCAGGAAGACGGAGAAATTCATTTTCACTCTGAGAGACTCAAAAAAGAGAGCAGCTGAGAAACCAGAGAGATTTATATTCTGGGATTTATGGTAAATTCAACTCTCTACTTACTTCAGAGTCTCCAGTCTGTAGTTTGGATTCTTCTGAAGATCCTTCAGTAGCTGCTTTCCTGAATCCTGAAGTCTGTTGCTGCTCAGGTCCAGCTGTCTCAGATGGGAGGGGTTGGACTTCAGAGCTGAGGCTAAAGAAGAACAGCTGATCTCTGACAAACTGCAGTAACTCAGTCTGAATAAAGAAGAGAGAATGAAGAGAAAAACTATTTAGGATCCAATCAGATGTGTCCACATCACACAGTCTGCTCAGCAGAGCCAATCAGCTGCTGCTCTGCCTCCTGTACTTCAGTTTGTCTCAGCTGCTTTCACACACGTCTTGATCCGTTCCTCCTGTTTCTCTAAAGTGTAAACAGCAGAGCTCAGATTTTTCTGTCAGGATCAAACCTTCACATCTAAACACTTCAGTCTGAGCTCACAGTCACAGTCTGCTGTCACATGGTCCAGTTTAGCTCCAAAAACAATTATTTATTTTAATTTATAAGGAAATATATGAGGAAATAAAACCATTTGATAAATAATATAAAAACATATTTCCACAAACATCCTTGATCTTTGGATTGAAACTACAACCTTTTGTCGTGAACATTTGAACACATCATGATGAAATGTTATATTTTTGTCTAATCATCGTTTTTCTGAGCTGTCATTGAACACATCATTATATACCTGTCACTGTCTGCTCATTAAGTCTTAAAGTTTGTTGAAATGTTTCAAAGTCATTCAGCAGATGCTTTTGTCCAGAGCCACGACCATCTGAGAGTCAGAACAACACGAGCAAGAATCTGAACCTGAGGAACAACGTTAGTAAGAGCAGCAAACTGCTTCAAGTCCGTTTGGACACACCAGCTGACATGTGGAGCTCCAGGCACACACATTTTTATTTATACCAAGAAGGAGATCAGCTTCAATATGGAGAACAAAAAATGACAAATGAATAAATACTTCGTATCTAACAAAATACATAAGTATGAGAATAAATCAATAAATATGTTTTGGCAATTAAAAGGGCATTTCCTGTATTTTTACATTTATTAAGTAATTCATGAATTCATTTGTATTTAATTATTTATGTATTAATATATTTCGGCATTTTTTAAAATAAATTTCCAAATTTATTTATTCATTCAAACTTTCATTTTATATCCACAGTTATTTATTTATTCCTGTTTTTCTACATTTATTTAATTATACATGTATATTTTATAAATTTCCCACTTTTAATTTATTCATTCCTTCATTTCTACATTTATTTATTTACATTTTTTTAACCTTGTAAAGCCAATTGCATCATATTTGATACATACTTTTATAATACCTCTATCTACTAAATATGATCAACAAATTACAAAAAAACATCTGCATACAATCAGATAAATGATAAAAATGTCGATTATCAGTTGCCAAAAACACCTAATGTATCAAATGAGATATTTTAATATTTTAAGTATTTCAGCAGAAAGTGAAAGCTCCAAAAAATTAGAATTTTCTGACTATAATTTTATGGTCTTGGGCTTTAAAGGGTTAAAAATAATTTCCTATTTTTTTCATTTCTTCATTCCTGTGCTACATATTTGTGATCATCGTGCAGAATTTGGTGTCAACACAGCCATAAAACCTTAAGTTTTTACAGTTCTTATAGCCATAACCTATTAATTAAAACATGCCAATATAAAACTTTCTTTAAAGAAAGAGTTGTAGTACATGAAAAAAAGAGATGTATGATCATCAGGCTGAGTTTGGTGTCACTGCAACAAAAAACAGTTCAGTTATTAGTTTTGATCATCATTAGCTGTAAATGAGTATCCATCAATATTTAAAGTCATATAAATTTAATTAAGAACAACTCTTAAAATGGAGATGTAGTATAATATTGAAGAGATGTTTGATCATTAGTGTGACTTTAGTGTCACTACAGTTACCAACAACAAAATCATTGCAAGTTATTATTTTCTTATAGCCTATTAACACTATTAGATATAAAACATGCCAATATAAAATGTGTAAATACAGAACATTCTTTCTGAAGTAAGAGCTGTAGTTCAAAAGAGAGGAGATCATCATTCATGTTTTGTTATGACTTGGTTGGTAGATGTCGTTACTTTTGATGGCATTTCCTGTATTTTCAATCAGAAAGTCTGTAAAATATTTTAATTCATAAGTCTTAAAGAAATTATGACCCGTAATATTGAAAAACAGAGATCCTTTGTATTTGCTGTGATTTTGAAGATTTTACCAACAATAAAATCAGTATGCAGTTATTTCATTTTCACTATTCCTATTTATGGTAATTTGCAGATTAAAGTATGACAAAACATCATTTAATCAGTGAATCAGAACATTCTTTCTGGAGGAAAGAGCTGTAGTTTAAAGCTCAGAGGAGTCATCATTACAGTGATCAAAAAGAGGGGTCGGGTTTGGAACTACGTTCCTTTGCAGATGAGTTATTGAGCCACAAAGTCCAAATCTGTGAATATCTTTCTAAATAAAGCCAAGGAGTTGTTTCCTAGTTTGAGATGACTTAACCCTATAAAGCCAATTGTATCATATTTGATACATACTTTTATAATACCTCTATCTACACAATATGATCAACAAATTAAAAAAAAAAACATCTGAATACAATCAGATAAATGATAAAAATGTCCTCAAATGGATTATCAGTTGCCAAAAACACCTAATGTATCAAATGAGATACAAAAAATCTATATGTTGAATTTTATGGACATTTTGATTTTTGTGGATTTTAGCAGAAAGTGAAACAAACATTTCAGCTCCAAAAGAAAAAAAAATTTCAGGCTATGATCTATGGTGTTGGGCCTTAAAGGGTTAATTCTCATAACTTTTCAACTTCATTCTCGTAATTTATGAGATTATTCTCGTAACTTTATGACTTTTTTCTTGTAACCTTCCTTTTTTATCGTTTTCAACATGGCCCTAATCCTCCGTCGTACACAGCAGAGCTGGTTTTTGAAGTGGGGGATTTTTACAGAAAGATATCATGTTTTTATGAGCATGTCTGCTGTGTGTGAGAGCTGTCAGTCTCTCCTTCACTCTCTCTGTCATTCAGTAACAAACTCAGGTGTGACAGTTATTGTGTCATCTGTTCATCACACATCAACCACATCAAACTAAAAACTGATTCATTATTAAAGTCAGACAAGTTTAAGAAAACACTGAGATTTACAAAAGCACCTCAAAGATCACAAGACTAGCTCCTGATTATTATAAAACTGTTCATAAAAAGTGATCAGAATGCAGGAAAGAAATGATTTGAGTTTAAAAATGTGAGGGGAAGACCCTCTGACCCCCATCTCACCTGATGATGTTAAATAAATATTTATGATTTACCCACTGCAGGTAAAACCTGATCCTGTGGAAAAAACTGAGGAACAACAATGACAAATAAAATAATAACAGTGATGACACAGGCTAACATGAACTGTTATTTTTGTTGATGAGCCATATTATCAAAGTAAACACACCACTGTTGTCATTTCAGCTCTAAATTCATTCTGACAATATAATATGGTGGAACAAAAATACCAGGTTAAAGCAACAAAACAAACATGAGCCATTACAGAGCAGTCATGTCAGGCGGTAAAGCAGTTTGCTTATAGATCTGAAGTCATTATAATATCCATATCAGCAGGGAGCTGAAGTCAGTCCTCCATAATCCTTCAAGACCAAACTCTAGATAGTCCGTGGGTGCTTTGTTTTCAAAGATGATCACCAATGATCTTAAATCAACGTCTCATAAAAAACTTTACATCACAGGACTACAGGACTATAGTGGCTAACAGGCTGCTAGCGAGCTAAAGGCTAACCTGTGTACCTGCACAGACGGTTAAGGAGCTGAAACAGCTCTTTGGTACCAGTCAAGTCAAGACAGCACGAGGAGATCTGATCACACCGATGTAACCAATCAGGCCTGAGACTGAGGTAGGACCGCCCACCTCATAAACAAAGGAGCTCAAGAATAAATAAATGTGGAAATAGATGAGTAAACAGATATATGAATAGATGAATGTAGAAATACATAAATAAATGAATGTGGAAATAAGTAATTTAGATATATATAAATAAATGCAGAAATAGATGAAAAAATAAATCAATGTGGAAATAAATTTAAAAAATGGTGAAATAAATAAATGTATGAATTAAAAAATACATAACTGAGGAAATAAATACATGTAAAATTAAAGAATAAGTGGAAATTTAAAAATTAATAAATACAGAAATGCAGAAAAATAAAAACAGAAGTATAAAAGTACAGGAAGAGAATTTTTATAACCAAATATATTGATATATTTATTCACTTTTCATGTCTTTATGTAAAAGTAAATTTAATTTATTTTAATCATATACTTATTCATTTATCCTTAATCAGTTTTGTTTTCAATACATCATCAACATCATTTTTTTGTACATTGAAGAAGTATAACTTGGTTGTGAAACTTAAATCTGACATTAAATGAACATGTGAAGAAGAAATGACCTTCAGTTTTCATGAATAAATGTCTGTATTTGAAAAGAATACATCTGTCATTTATTGTTGAATCACATGTTGTTTGTCTTGTTTCCTGTTTCTAAAACAAACAGACTGTCACAATCAGAGGAACACATCAGTTCTCCTACAGGACACACTTGGTCTGATTTACAACAGAAGATGAGTGGAGATATATCATGATGAGCTCAAAGAAGGTTGAAATGTCAGCAGATCAGATATCAGCAAAAATCCACCATCATGCATCCCTACATATGATCAGTCAAACATCTGGACATGAAGATGCTTCAGTTAATAATCACACACACAAGATCTACAATAGAAACAGAGAACACATGAACTTACTTCAGAATCTCCAGTCTACAGTTTGGACTCTGCAGAAAATCACACAGCAGCTTCACTCCTGAATCATAAAGTTTGTTCCAGTTCAGGTTCAGCTGTCTCAGATGGGAGGGGTTGGACTTCAGAGCTGAGGCTAAAGAAGAACAGCTGATCTTTGACAAACTGCAGCGCTCCAGTCTGAATAAAGAAGAGAGAATGAAGAGAAAAACTATTTAGGATCCAATCAGATGTGTCCACATCACACAGTCTGCTCAGCAGAGCCAATCAGCTGCTGCTCTGCCTCCTGTACTTCAGTTTGTCTCAGCTGCTTTCACACACGTCTTGATCCGTTCCTCCTGTTTCTCTAAAGTGTAAACAGCAGAGCTCAGATTTTTCTGTCAGGATCAAACCTTCACATCTAAACACTTCAGTCTGAGCTCACAGTCACAGTCTGCTGTCACATGGTCCAGTTTAGCTCCAAAAACAATTATTTATTTTAATTTATAAGGAAATATATGAGGAAATAAAACAATTTGATAAATAATATAAAAACATATTTCCACAAACATCCTTGATCTTTGGACTGAAACTAAATTTTCCTTTTGTCGTGAACATTTGAACACATCATGATGAAATGTTATATTTTTGTCTAATCCTTATTTTTCTGAGCTGTCATTGAACACATCATTATATACCTGTCACTGTCTGCTCATTAAGTCTTAAAGTTTGTTGAAATGTTTCAAAGTCATTCAGCAGACGCTTTTGTCCAGAGCCACGACCATCTGAGAGTCAGAACAACACGAGCAAGAATCTGAACCTGAGGAACAACGTTAGTAAGAGCAGCAAACTGCTTCAAGTCCGTTTGGACACACCAGCTGACATGTGGAGCTCCAGGCACACACATTTTTATTTAGACCAAGAAGGAGATCATCTTCAATATGGAGAACAAAACATGACAAATGGATAAATACTTAGTAACTAACTAAATACATAAGTATGAGAATAAATCAATAAATATGTTTTGGCAATTAAAAGGGCATTTCCTGTATTTTTACATTTATTTATTAATTCACAAATTTATTTGTATTTAATTATTTATGTATTAATATATTTCGGCATTCTTTAAAATTAATTTCCAAATTTATTTATTCATTCAAACTTTTATTTTATATCCACGTTATTTATTCATTCCTTCATTTCTACATTCATTTATTTACATTTTTTTTTTAATTAATTTGCAATTTTTTTCATTTCTTCATTCCTGTGCTACATGTCTACATTTTTTTTTAATAAGAGCAGTAGAAGAAGGCAGGGGGGATTTGTGATCATCGTGCAGAATTTGGTGTCAACACAGCCATAAAAACTTAAGTTTTTACAGTTCTTATAGCCATAACCTATTAATTAAAACATGCCAATATAAAAAATGTGTAAAATACATAAAAAACTTTCTTTAAAGAAAGACTTGTAGTACATGCAAAAAGAGATGCATGATCATCAGGCTGAGTTTGGTGTCACTGCAACAAAAAACAGTTCAGTTATTAGTTTTGATCATCATTACCTGTAAATGAGTATCCATCAATATTTAAAGTCATATAAATTTAATTAAGAACAACTCTTAAAATGGAGATGTAGTATAATATTGAAGAGATGTTTGATCATTAGTGTGACTTTAGTGTCACTACAGTTACCAACAATAAAATCATTGCAGTTATTATTTTCTATGCCTATTTATTAACACAATTAAATATGCAAAACATCATTAAAATCAAATCAGAACATTCTTTCTGAAGTAAGAGCTGTAGTTTAAAGTAGAGGAGATCACCATTCATATTTTGTTATGACTTGGTTGGTAGATGTTGTTACTTTGATGGCATTTCCTTTATTTTCAATCAGAAAGTCCTGTGAAATAGTTTAATTCATAAGTCTTAAAGAAATTATGACCCGTAATATGAAAAACATATGATCCTTTGTATTTGCTGTGATTTTGAAGATTTTACTTCTCAGTATGGGGAAGTTATTCCATTTTCACTATTCCTCGGATATGGTAATTTGCCGATGGTCCCTAAGCCTCCGAGCCATCAGCTTCAGCGTGTTGACGGCTCATTTGGAGGAAAACGAGTTTAAAGCTCACAGTCTTCATTACAGTGATCAAAAAGAGAGGTCCGGTTTGGAACTACGTTCCTTTGCAGATGAGTTATTGAGCCGCAAAGTCCAAATCTGTGAATATCTTTCTAAATAAAGCCAAGGAGTTGTTTCCTAGTTTGAGATGACTTAATTCTCATAACTTTTCAACTTTATTCTCGTAATTTATGAGATTATTCTCGTAACTTTATGACTTTTTTCTTGTAACCTTCCTTTTTTATCGTTTTCAAAGTGGCCCTAATCCTCCGTCGTACACAGCAGAGCTGGTTTTTGAAGTGGAGGATTTTTACAGAAAGATATCATGTTTTTATGAGCATGTCTGCTGTGTGTGAGAGCTGTCAGTCTCTCCTTCACTCTCTCTGTCATTCAGTAACAAACTCAGGTGTGACAGTTATTGTGTCATCTGTTCATCACACATCAACCACATCAAACTAAAAACTGATTCATTATTAAAGTCACACAAGTTTAAGAAAACACTGAGATTTACAAAAGCACCTCAAAGATCACAAGACTAGCTCCTGATTATTATAAAACTGTTCATAAAAAGTGATCAGAATGCAGGAAAGAAATGATCTCAGTTTAAAAATGTGAGGGGAAGACCCTCTGACCCCCATCTCACCTGATGATGTTAAATAAATATTTATGATTTACCCACTGCAGGTAAAACCTGATCCTGTGGAAAAAACTGAGGAACAACAATGACAAATAAAATAATAACAGTGATGACACAGGCTAACATGAACTGTTATTTTTGTTGATGAGCCATATTATCAAAGTAAACACACCACTGTTGTCATTTTAGCTCTAAATTCATTCTGACAATATAATATGGTGGAACAAAAATACCAGGTTAAAGCAACAAAACAAACATGAGCCATTACAGAGCAGTCATGTCAGGTGGTAAAGCAGTTTGCTTATAGATCTGAAGTCATTATAATATCCATATCAGCAGGGAGCTGAAGTCAGTCCTCCATAATCCTTCAAGACCAAACTCTAGATAGTCTGTGGGTGCTTTGTTTTCAAAGATGATCACCAATGATCTTAAATCAATGGCTCCTAAAAAACTTTACATCACAGGACTACAGAACTATAGCAGCTAACAGGCTGCTAGTGAGCTAAAGGCTAACCTGTGTACCTGCACAGACGGTTAAGGAGCTGAAACAGCTGTTTGGTACCAGTCAAGTCAAGACAGCACGAGGAGATCTGATCACACCGATGTAACCAATCAGGCCTGAGACTGAGGTAGGACCGCCCACCTCATAAACAAAGGAGCTCAAGAATAAATAAATGTGGAAATAGATGAGTAAATAGATATATGAAAAGATGAATGTAGAAAAACATAAATAAATGAATGTGGAAATAAGTAATTTAAATATATATAAATAAATGCAGAAATAGATGAAAAAATAAATCAATGTGGAAATAAATTTAAAAAATGGTGAAATAAATAAATGTATGAATTAAAAAATACATAAATGAGGAAATAAATACATGTAAAATTAAAGAATAAGTGGAAATTTAAAAATTAATAAATACAGAAATGCAGAAAAATAAAAACAGAAGTATAAAAGTACAGGAAGAGAATTTTTTATAACCAAATATATTGATATATTTATTCACTTTTCATGTCTTTATGTAAAAATAAATTTAATTTATTTTTAATCATATACTTATTCATTTATCCTTAATCAGTTTTGTTTTCAGTACATCATCAACATCATTTTTTGTCCATTGAAGAAGTTTAACTCTGCTGTGAAAATTAATCTGACATTAAATGAACATGTGAAGAAGAAATGACCTTCAGTTTCATGAATAAATGTCTGTATTTGAAAAGAATACATCAGTCATTTATTGTTGAATCAGATGTTGTTTGTCTTGTTTCCTGTTTCTAAAACAAACAGACTGTCACAATCAGAGGAACACATCAGTTCTCCTACAGGACACACTTGGTCTGATTTACAACAGAAGATGAGTGGAGATATATCAGGAGGAGCTCAAAGAAGGTTGAAATGTCAGCAGATCAGATATCAGCAAAAATCCACCATCATGCATCCCTACATATGATCAGTCAAACATCTGGACATGAAGATGCTTCAGTTCATAATCACACACACAAGATCTACAATAGAAACAGAGAACACATGAACTTACCTCAGAATCTCCAGTCTACAGTTTGGACTCTGCAGAAAATCACACAGCAGCTTCACTCCTGAATCATGAAGTTTGTTCCAGCTCAGGTTCAGCTCTCTCAGATGGGAGGGGTTGGACTTCAGAGCTGAGGCTAAAGAAGAACAGCTGATCTCTGACAAACTGCAGTCTCTCAGTCTGAATAAAGAAGAGAGAATGAAGAGAAAAACTCTTTAGGATCCAATCAGATGTGTCCACATCACACAGTCTGCTCAGCAGAGCCAATCAGCTGCTGCTCTGCCTCCTGTACTTCAGTTTGTCTCAGCTGCTTTCACACACGTCTTGATCAGTTCCTCCTGTTTCTCTAAAGTGTAAACAGCAGAGCTCAGATTTTTCTGTCAGGATCAAACCTTCACATCTAAACACTTCAATCTGAGCTCACAGTCACAGTCTGCTGTCACATGGTCCAGTTTAGCTCCAAAAACAATTATTTATTTTACTTTATAAGGAAATATATGAAGAAATAAAACAATTTGATAAATAATATACAAAAATATTTCCACAAACATCCTTGATCTTTGGATTGAAACTAAATTTGTCTTTTGTCATCAACATTTGAACACATCATGATGAAATGTTATATTTTTGTCTAATCATCATTTTCCGAGCTGTCATTGAACACATCATTATATACCTGTCACTGTCTGCTCATTAAGTCTTAAAGTTTGTTGAAATGTTTCAAAGTCATTCAGCAGACGCTTTTGTCCAGAGCCACGACCATCTGAGAGTCAGAACAACACGAGCAAGAATCTGAACCTGAGGAACAACGTTAGTAAGAGCAGCAAACTGCTTCAAGTCCGTTTGGACACACCAGCTGACATGTGGAGCTCCAGGCACACACATTTTTATTTAGACCAAGAAGGAGATCATCTTCAATATGGAGAACAAAACATGACAAATGGATAAATACTTAGTATCTAACTTAATACATAAGTATGAGAATAAATCAATAAATATGTTTTGGCAATTAAAAGGGCATTTCCTGTATTTTTACATTTATTTAGTAATTCATGAATTTATTTGTATTTAATAATTTATGTATTAATATATTTTGGCATTTTTAAAAATAAATTTCCAAATTTATTTATTCATTCAAACTTTTATTTTATATCCACAGTTATTTATTTATTCCTGTTTTTCTACGTTTATTTAATTATACATGTATATTTTATAAATTTCCCACTTTTAATTAATCATTCCTTCTTTTCTACATTTATTTATTTACATTTTTTTAACCTTGTAAAGCCAATTGTATCATATTTGATACATACTTTAATAATACCTCTATCTACTAAATATGATCAACAAATTAAAAAAAAACATCTGCATACAATCAGATAAATGATAAAAATGTCGATTATCAGTTGCCAAAAACACCTAATGTATCAAATGACATATTTTAATATTTTAAGCATTTCAGCAGAAAGTGAAAGCTCCAAAAAATTAGAATTTTCTGACTATAATTTTATGGTCTTGGGCTTTAAAGGGTTAAAATTAATTTCCTATTTTTTTTCATTTCTTCATTCCTGTGCTACATGTCTACATTTTTTTTTAAAATAAGAGCAGTAGAAGAAGGCAGGGGGGATTTTTGATCATCGTGCAGAATTTGGTGTCAACACAGCCATAAAACCTTAAGTTTTTACAGTTCTTATAGCCATAACCTATTAATTAAAACATGCCAATATAAAAAATGTGTAAAATACATTAAAAACTTTCTTTAAAGAAAGAGTTGTAGTACATGCCAAAAGAGATGCATGATCATCAGGCTGAGTTTGGTGTCACTGCAACAAAAAACAGTTCAGTTATTAGTTTTGATGATCATTACCTGTAAATGAGTATCCATCAATATTTAAAGTCATATAAATTTAAGAACAACTCTTAAAATGGAGATGTAGTATAATATTGAAGAGATGTTTGATCATTAGTGTGACTTTAGTGTCACTACAGTTACCAACAACAAAATCATTGCAGTTATTATTTTCTATGCCTATTTATTAACACAATTAAATATGCAAAACATCATTAAAATCAAATCAGAACATTCTTTCTGAAGTAAGAGCTGTAGTTTAAAGTAGAGGAGATCACCATTCATGTTTTGTTATGACTTGGTTGGTAGATGTCATTACTTTGATGGCATTTCCTTTATTTTCAATCAGAAAGTCCTGTAAAATATTTTAATTCATAAGTCTTGAAGAAATTATGACCCGTATTATGAAAAACATACGATCCTCTGTATTTGCTGTGATTTTGAAGATTTTACTTCTCAGTATGGGGAAGTTATTCCATTTTCACTATTCCTCGGATATGGTAATTTGCAGATGGTCCCTAAGCCTCCGAGTCATCAGCTTCAGCGTGTTGACGGCTCATTTGGAGGAAAACGAGTTTAAAGCTCACAGTCTTCATTACAGTGATCAAAAAGAGGGGTCGGGTTTGGAACTACGTTCCTTTGCAGATGAGTTATTGAGCCGCAAAGTCCAAATCTGTGAATATCTTTCTAAATAAAGCCAAGGAGTTGTTTCCTAGTTTGAGATGACTTAATTCTCATAACTTTTCAACTTCATTCTCGTAATTTATGAGATTATTCTCGTAACTTTATGACTTTTTTCTTGTAACCTTCCTTTTTTATCGTTTTCAACATGGCCCTAATCCTCCGTCGTACACAGCAGAGCTGGTTTTTGAAGTGGAGGATTTTTACAGAAAGATATCATGTTTTTATGAGCATGTCTGCTGTGTGTGAGAGCTGTCAGTCTCTCCTTCACTCTCTCTGTCATTCAGTAACAAACTCAGGTGTGACAGTTATTGTGTCATCTGTTCATCACACATCAACCACATCAAACTAAAAACTGATTCATTATTAAAGTCAGACAAGTTTAAGAAAACACAGATTTACAAAAGCACCTCAAAGATCACAAGACTAGCTCCTGATTATTATAAAATTGTTCATAAAAAGTGATCAGAATGCAGGAAAGAAATGATCTCAGTTTAAAAATGTGAGGGGAAGACCCTCTGACCCCCATCTCACCTGATGATGTTAAATAAATATTTATGATTTACCCACTGCAGGTAAAACCTGATCCTGTGGAAAAAACTGAGGAACAACAATGACAAATAAAATAATAACAGTGATGACACAGGCTAACATGAACTGTTATTTTTGTTGATGAGCCATATTATCAAAGTAAACACACCACTGTTGTCATTTCAGCTCTAAATTAATTCTGACAATATAATATGGTGGAACAAAAATACCAGGTTAAAGCAACAAAACAAACATGAGCCATTACAGAGCAGTCATGTCAGGTGGTAAAGCAGTTTGCTTATAAATCTGAAGTCATTATAATAATAATAATAATAATCATTTTATTTATATAGCACCTTTCAAGAACAGGAAAGTCACAAAGTGCTTCACAAAACAAAAACTACAAGCAATTTTTAAAGGTCCAATAAAAGAAACACAGCACACAAGACATATTAAGCAAAGGCCAGACCAAACAAATAGGTCTTTAGTTGTTTTTTTAAAGAATCAACTGTTCCAGCCGATCTTAAATCCAAGGGGAGCGAGTTCCACAGAGTTGGAGCCATGACACTAAAAGCACAGTCAGCTTTAGTTTTTAATCTGGAGTGTAGAACAACCAACAGGTTTTGCTCAGTGGACCGGAGAGGGCCACCAGGAATGTAGTGTTTTAAAAGTTCTGAGATGTTTGCTGGAGCCTGATCATGGAGGGCTTTGAAAGTGAGCAAAAGTATCTTAAAATGTATTCTGAAATGTATGGGAAGCCAGTGGAGTGAAAACAGAATTGGTGTGATGTGTGACCCTTTTGGAGACCGGGTAAGTAGTCTGGCTGCAGCGTTTTGTTCTAATTGTAGATGGTTTACGGATGTTTTACTGAGACAGGTGAAAAGTGAGTTACAGTGGTCTAAACATGAAGAAACGACTGTGTGAATAACCATCTCCATTTGAGCTGTAGAAACAATTTGTCTGAGTTGTGCAATATTTCTGAGATGAAAAAAAACAAGAACGGACCAGGCTGTTGACATGATCTAGAGAGAGTGAGTGGCTGAAAGACATACCAAGATTACATAGAGTTGTTTTTTTAAAAGTGGACAGTGTTCCCTGTTTCTGAAATATGTCTGGCACTAAGCTCCCTGGAGTCAAGACAAGGACTTCTGTTTTTCCAGAGTTGAGTTGTAGTGAATTATCTGACATCCAGTTTCTAATGGCAATTAAACAACTAAGCAAGGTTGACACTTGAGAATAATCATTAGGTGAAAAGGATATTTGTAGCTAGATATCATCTGCATAACAATGGTAGGATACATTTTTAAACTGTTGATTAGGTGGCTTAGTGGGAGCAAGTACAGAGAAAATAATATTGGGCCAAGGCCTGAGCCTTGAGGAACTCCACAAACAAGGGGGGGAATCTGAAGAGGTGTGGGGATTGACAGTAACAGAGAAAGTTCTCTGTGACAGGAAGGAGGAGAACCAATCAAGGGCAGAGCCAAAAATGCCCCAAGGCTCAGTCCTGGGACCATTTTATTTTCAATGTATATCAAGAGTTTGTGCTCTACTGTGTTAAATGCATTTTATCACTTTTATACAGATGATACCATTATTTATTGCTGTTCATCCTCACTCTGTCAGGCTTTTGAGGTTTTACAAGCTGCTATTAATGTTGTACAGTCTCGTCTGAGAAGTCTGAAACTGGTTTTAAACACTGAAAAGACCAAGCTCATGGTCTTTTCAAACTCAAGTGAGTTACCAGCAAATGTCCTGACAGTGATAACTCAACAAGGAAACCCAGTTGAGCTGGTCTCCAATTATAAGTACCTGGGTTTCTTTTGGATCATGAGCTTTCTTTTAAAGCACACATTGCTGGCTTAGTCAACAAACTCAGGGTCAAGCTTGGTTTCTTCCACAGAAACAAATCTTGCTTTTCACTAAGAGCCTGGAAACTGCTTGTATCAGCAACATTTCTTCCCCTGATTGATTATAGAGATGTGCTGTATTTCACTGCTCCTCTAAAATGTCTCCAGTCATTAAACACTGTTTATCACAGTGCATAGAGGTTTGTCACAGGTGATGGCCGCCTCACACATCATTGTGAGCTTTACATTAGATCTGGTTTGCCCTCTTTAAGTGTGTAGGTACTGGCTGACACTGATATATAAAGCAATTCTTGGCTTATTCCACCTTACTTATGCTCTCTTGTTCAGAGAACTACAAGCCACTATGCCTTACGGTCCTGTGATGTCCTCCATCTTTCTGTTCCTCGTGTAAGAACTGAACTGGGGAAGAAAGTGTTCAGTTTTGCTGCTCCAACAGCGTGGACCTCTCTACAGACTGAACTGAAGCTCTCAGAGTTCATCTCACTTGGAACTTTTCGATCCTTGCTGATGGATAAACAGCGTGAAACCATCACACAGTGCCTGTGTTTCTGAACAGCTATGTATGTGTAATAATCTTCTGCCCTTTACTGAACTTCTTCTGTATACTGTGTCTAGCAATATGTTTTTTCCATGACGTGTGTTGCTGATCTATTAATAAAAACATCATGGTCCACAGTGTCAAATGCTGCACTGAGATCCAATAAAACAAACACAGAACATTTTCCTTTGTCACTGCTAAGATGAAGGTCATTAAAAACTCTAAAGAGCTGTTTCTGTGGAATGGGACTGACGAAACCAGACTGAAACTTATCCAGGATGTTATGAATGTCCAGGGCAGTTGAAAGTTGATTGGGAACCACTTTTTCTAAAATTTTTGAGATAAATGGTAATTTTAAAATGGGCCTATAATTTTGGGGCAGAGAGGGGTCCAGATTTGTTTTTGTTTTTTTGAGAAGTGGTTGTATGGCAGCATGTTTGAAATATGATGGTACATCTCCAGATTCTTATGATTTGTTGATAATTGAAAGAATGTAAGGGCTAATGGACTCAATTTCAGATTTCAGTAGATGGGTGGGCAATATGTCAAAGGCACTAGAGGAAGTTTTCATAGTTCTAACCAGGTTCTTTAATTCTTGAAAGGAGATTGGGGAGAACTTGTCCAGGACTGATAAGCAAGGAGGGCAGGGAATAGCAGAGGAAAAGATGGAGTGATCTGTACTTTTATGTTGTTGATCTTGCCAACAAAGAAAGAAATTTTCACATTCATCATCAGAGGATAATGGGATACTGGGTGATGGAGAAGAGACAACATTATTAATAGTTTTAAACAAGAACCGAGGATTATGTCTGTTCTGAGTGACAAGATTTGCAAAATATTTCTCTCTGGCATCCTTAACCATAAAATTAAATTCAGCTAAAAGGTCTTTTAAATGCAGGTGGTGGACATGAAGGTGGGTGGATTTCCACAACCGCTCCACTTTACGGCATTTCCGCTTAAAGAAGCGAATATCATTGTTCAACCAGGGCGGGGATTTTTTCAAAGGGGCCTGTCTGGATTTTAATGGAGCAATTCCATCCAAAACAGAAAGACAGTACTCATTAAAAGACTGTACTTGTGTGTCCACATCACCATGCAAAGAAAAATTGCAGGAGCGAAAGGAAGCAGAAAACTTTTCTGCAGTGAGACGGTTGAGGATGTGAGATTTGATTTCACGTCGACAGGGCTGAAACTCTAAGTTAAAAGAGAAGTCAAATAAAATACATTTATGATCAGAAATAAACAGTTTCTCAAGAACAACAGAATCAGCCTTTAAACCAAATGTAAAGAGAAGATCAAGTCTATGTTCTCTGACATGAGCAGCACCTGTTACATGCTGGGTCAGATTAAATGACTCAGTTATGCGAAGAAAATCTGAGGCAAACTTGTCAGAGACATCATCAATGTGAAATGCATAATTAAATATCTAAAAATACAGGAAAGGTCTTTTATTACAAAAATATATACATCATCATCTTCATCATCATCAACATCTGAAGAACTTTAACTCTGCTGTGAAAATTAAATCTGACATTAAATGAACATGTAAATAATAAATATCTCAGCTAGTAAATGTCTGCATTTCGAAAGAATTGATATCGGTCATTTATTGTTGAATCACATGTTGTTTGTATTCGAGCTCTTGCTTTTCAAAACAAAACAGACTGTCACAATCAGGAGAATTGATTTCCTACAGGATTACACTTTAATTTCTGATTTACAGCCAGAAGATGAGTGGAGATATATCAGAGGAGCTCAAGAAGGCTGAAATGCCAGGCAGATCAGATGAACAGCAAAAATCCACCCATCATGCATCCCTGACATGATCAGCCAAACATCTTAATGATGTCACTAATAATCACTGTCACACACAAGATTCACACACAGAAACGAGAGAAATAACATGAATCTCATTTCAGCAATCGAAGTCCATGGAAGTTTGACTCTGCAGAAAATCACACCAGCAGCTTCACTCCTGAACATGAAGATTGTTCCGGCCCAGGTCCAGCTGTCTCAGATGGGAGGGTTGAACTCAAGAGCTGAGGCTAAAGAAGAACAGCTGATCTCTGGCCGCACCGTGCTCTCCAGTCTGAATAAAGAAGAGAGAAATGAAGGTGAAAACTCTTTAGGATCCAATTCAGATGTCCACTACAGTCCAGCAGAGCCAATCAGCTGCCTGCCTCCTGTACCTTAGCTTGTCTCAGCTGCTTACACACGCCTTGGATCCGTTCTGTTTCTCCTGAACAGCAGAGTCATAGGATTTTTCTGGTCAGATCAAACCTTCACATCTAAACAAACACTGCCTGAGCTCACAGTCACAGTCTGCTGTCACATGTGGTCCAGTTTAGCTCCAAAAACAATTATTTATTTTACTTTTTATAAGAAACAGTGTGAGGGAAATAAAACAATTTGAGAATACTTATAAAAACATATTTCTTACATCCTTTTATCTTTTGATTGAAACTTTTATTTCATCAACATTTGAACACATCATGATGAAATTTACTTACTACATTCTTGGGATAATAGCTATCTCTGTATAAAGTTGGACAGTGCACAGTTTAATTTTGCCTGGTTATGACATGTTTCATATAAATAGAGAAAGCAAGAAAGTGGAGGGGTTGCTTTATATGTTGATAAAAAATATTGATTGTAGACTTATGGTGTTTCACGTTAGCTGTAGAGAAGTTTTGAATGTGTTATGACAAATTGTACAAACAATCCCAAGAAAAATGCGGTTGTGTGTATATAATCTGTGGTCTGATATGAATTTATTTTAAGAATGGATGGAAAGACTCTTTTGCTAACAATGCAAAAGGAATGTTATATAATTTGTAAAGAATTTAATATTGATTTATTGAAGGTCAAAAACATAAACTAATCCGTCATAATTTATTGATATTCATGTTTAGTATGAATATATATCCCTTATCACAAAACCACAAGAATTGAACAAAGATATTCTACTATCAGTTTTCATGGAAACCAATCGTCATAAAAAATAAAAACAGAGACAGTTTAGCAGGGAAGAGGTCATAACTGAAAAATCAAAAAGTATTGAGGGTAAAATGATTTAGCTTTCAGACTTGGCAAATGTTTTGCAATGAGCAGGATGAATCATGAACTCCTTGTAAAACATTCATTATGCTATATAACAATTACTGTCCTAGTTATAAAATGTATTAAAAATTATAAAAACCCATGGATGAGACTTATGTTGTTGAAATGCATGCAGAAAGAAAAATAATCTGTATAAACATCTCTTTCTAAGTATAGAACTACTGAGGCCTAATTAAAGTATAAAAATATAAAAAAAAAAAAAAAAAAAAAAAAAAAAAAAAAAAAAAAAAAAAAAAAAAAAAAAAAAATAAAAAAAAAAAAAAAAAAAAAAAAAAAAAAAAAAAAAAAAAAAAAAAAAAAAAAAAAAAAAAAAATAAAAAAAAAATATAAAAAAAAAAAAAAAAAAAAAAAAAAAAAAAAAAAAAAAAAAAAAAAAAAAAAAAAAAAAAAAAAAAAAAAAAAAAAAAAAAAAAAAAAAAAAAAATAAAAAATGTCTGTATTTGAAAAGAATACATCTGTCATTTATTGTTGAATCACATGTTGTTTGTCTTGTTTCCTGTTTCTAAAACAAACAGACTGTCACAATCAGAGGAACACATCAGTTCTCCTACAGGACACACTTGGTCTGATTTACAACAGAAGATGAGTGGAGATATATCAGGAGGAGCTCAAAGAAGGTTGAAATGTCAGCAGATCAGATATCAGCAAAAATCCACCATCATGCATCCCTACATATGATCAGTCAAACATCTGGACATGAAGATGCTTCACTTAATAATCACACACACAAGATCTACAATAGAAACAGAGAACACATGAACTTACCTCAGAATCTCCAGTCTACAGTTTGGACTCTGCAGAAAATCACACAGCAGCTTCACTCCTGAATCATGAAGATTGTTCCAGCTCAGGTCCAGCTGTCTCAGATGGGAGGGGTTGAACTTCAGAGCTGAGGCTAAAGAAGAACAGCTGATCTCTGACAAACTGCAGCTCTCCAGTCTGAATAAAGAAGAGAGAATGAAGAGGAAAAACTCTTTAGGATCCAATCAGATGTGTCCACATCACACAGTCTGCTCAGCAGAGCCAATCAGCTGCTGCTCTGCCTCCTGTACTTCAGTTTGTCTCAGCTGCTTTCACACACGTCTTGATCCGTTCCTCCTGTTTCTCTAAAGTGTAAACAGCAGAGCTCAGATTTTTCTGTCAGGATCAAACCTTCACATCTAAACACTTCAGTCTGAGCTCACAGTCACAGTCTGCTGTCACATGGTCCAGTTTAGCTCCAAAAACAATTATTTATTTTACTTTATAAGGAAATATATGAGGGAATAAAACAATTTGATAAATAATATAAAAACATAGTTTCACAAACATCCTTGATCTTTGGATTGAAACTAAATTTGTCTTTTGTCATCAACATTTGAACACATCATGATGAAATTTACTTTATTATGACTTTAACATAATAGCTATCTCAGAGACATGGATAAAGTTGGATAAAGGTGCACAAAAAAAAAAAAAAAAAAAAAAAAAATAAAAAAGTAGACTTATAGAAAACATGTCATTAGCTGTAGAAAAAAAAAAAAAAAAAAAAAAAAAAAAAAAAAAAAAAAAAAAAAAAAAAAAAAAAAAAAAAAAAAAGATTTATTGAAGGTCAAAAACATAAACTAACTGAATTTATTGATACCATGTTTAGTATGAATATGTATCCCTTATCACAAAACCTACAAGAATTACAGCTTATAGTGCTACATTGATAATATATTTACAAATATTCTGGATAATAGTACAATAAGTGGTTTGTTATTAAATGACACTAGTGACCACTTACCAGTTTTCATGGTGTATGAAACCAACTGTCATAAAAATAAAAACAGAGACAGTTTTAGCTATAAGAGGGTCATAACTGAAAAATCAAAAGTAGCATTGAGGAATGATTTAGCTTCTCAGACTTGGCACAATGTTTGCAATGAGCAGGATGTAAAAAAAAAAAAAAAAAAAAAAAAAAAAAAAAAAAAAAAAAAAAAAAAAAAAAAAAAATAAACACTTTCAAAAAAAAAAAAAAAAAAAAAAAAGAGAAAATAAGAAAGAATACTACACAAAATTACTAAACAGTAAAAGAAATGACATTAAAGGAATGTGGAACGTTTTGAATATGGTCATTGGGCGTGCCTCTAATAGCTCTTGTTATCCTGAGCATATTGTGGATAGTGATAACATTATTAGTGACAAAGAGGAAATTGCAAAGGGTTTTAATAACTTTTTTTCAAATATTGGACCTGAGCTAGCTAAAAAAATTCCAAGAGACATTGAACCTATGGAGAAGTTAGTAGATGTGAATTCCAAGTCATTTTTTCTTACTCCTGTTTGTGAGGAGGAAGTTTGGGGTGTTATAAACAAATGTAATAATAAGACATCATGTGACGTAGATGACATTGATATTAAAACTATTAGGTGTGTTGCAAAGGAAATTGTGAAACCATTTACTCATATATGTAATTTGTCTTTTCAGTATGGTCAATTTCCCTCTAGAATGAAGTTGGCAAAAATTATCCCATTATACAAATCAGGTGACAAGCACTGTTATAACAATTATCGCCCAGTGTCACTATTGCCACAGTTTTCCAAAATATTAGAAAAATTATTTGATAAAAGAATTCGTAAATTCATTGAAAAATATAATTTACTGTCTGATAGTCAATATGGATTTAGACAGAATCGATCAACATCTCTTGCTTTAATTGATTTGATAGAAGAAATTTCAAATTGTATCGAAAATAAGAAATTTGTGGTAGGAATTTTCATTGACTTACAAAAAGCTTTTGATACAATTGATCATAATATCTTACTTGATAAGCTGGAAAACTATGGCATTAAAGGAATAACTAAACAGTGGTTACGGAGCTATCTAACTGGGAGAATGCAGTGTGTGCAAATTGGAAGAAGCAGATCAGAATTTAGCCCTATAACATGTGGAGTTCCTCAAGGATCAATACTAGGACCTACTTTGTTCATTATGTATATTAATGATATTGTGAAGTCATCCAAAATTATGAAGTTTGTCCTTTTGCAGACGACACAAACATAATTATCTCAGGACAAAATCTAGAGCAACTTTTGAAACAAATAACTAATGAAATGAATAAACTAAAACGTTGGTTTAATGTCAATAAATTATCATTAAATTTAAATAAGACTAAATTTATGTTATTTGGTAAAAGGAAAACTGATGTTGCAGTGCAAATCAGGGTTGATGATATAACAATTGAGAGAGTTCAACAAAATGTATTTCTAGGTGTTGTAATTGATGATAAGTTATCATGGAAACCTCACATTAATTATTTAAGAAAGAAAGTTGCAAAATGTGTTGGTGTTATGCAAAGAGCAAGTCATGCTCTAAACCAGAATGCACTACTTATATTATATAACTCATTTGTAATGTCATATTTGACTTATTGTATTGAAATTTGGGGAAACTCCTATAAGTCAAATTTATTACCACTTGTGACACTTCAAAATAGGCCATAAGGATTGTTCATAGAGTAAAATTTAGGGAGCATACTAACCCACTTTTCTTAAGATCATCAAACTTAAAATTCCATGATTTGGTCAGGTACAAAACAGCTCAAATAATGTTTAAGGCATCAAAAAAAACTCTACCTACAAATATTCAGAATATGTTTCATGACAGAAACGTGCATCACTTATACAGTTTGAGAGGGAGTAATAGACTTTACCAGCCAAAAACAAGAACAACTCTAAAATCAATGTGCATTTCCATACAGGGAGTCATTTTATGGAACAGTTTAGCAAAAGAGTTAAAGGCAAGTACAAATATTGTTCAGTTTAAACGATTGTTTGTTAAAAATGTGATGTCCAAATATATGGAGAAGACAGACTGAAGCCTTCTGTTGAGGATGTAAATTAGGGGGAGATGGGTGTGGGGTCAGAGAGTGCTGGGGTTTTGTTTTGTCTGGATGAGTGTTATTGGGAGTGTAGCTCTATGTTTGTTTTGTGATGGGGAGTGAGGGATCGGAAATGTAAAAGCGTTGTCTTCATCCATTCCCTTTTCAAACCAATGTTGTGTTGTATTGTGCAGGTTTGAAATAAAAAACGTTACTGAACTGAACTGAACTGAACTGAAATGTTATATTTTTGTCTAGTCATCATTTTTCTGAGCTGTCATTGAACACATCATTATATACCTGTCACTGTCTGCTCATTAAGTCTTAAAGTTTGTTGAAATGTTTCAAAGTCATTCAGCAGACGCTTTTGTCCAGAGCCACGACCATCTGAGAGTCAGAACAACACGAGCAAGAATCTGAACCTGAGGAACAACGTTAGTAAGAGCAGCAAACTGCTTCAAGTCCGTTTGGACACACCAGCTGACATGTGGAGCTCCAGGCACACACATTTTTATTTAGACCAAGAAGGAGATCATCTTCAATATGGAGAACAAAACATGACATGAGGATGAATAAAAAGGTAAATGAATTATTAAATACATGAATAAATAAATAAATATATAAATACATTTTAGTAATAACGGGGTTTGCCAGTGTTTTTTCATTTATTTATTTTTGCGTTTCTTTTATTTGTGTTTTCAATTTTTCAACTTTTTTTTATAATTTTACACATTTACTTAAATATTTATGTATTTATTCTTACATTTATGAATTATTTCCACATTTTTTAATTTATATTTTTTTCTATATTTCTCCATTTATTTATTTATAAATTTCCACGTGTTCATTTATATGTTCCTGTATTTGTATATTTATTTATTTCTGTGCACCTGTGTTAATAAGGTAGGCGGTCCTACCTCAGTCTAAAGTCAGATTGGTTCAAGTTTGTGAAGCAGACCAAACCAAACGATTTGTAATCCCATGATTGATGACACCAGCTAGCTAGCTTAGCATTCATCACTACATGCAAAGGCTTCCAGTGGATATATCTGCTACTTTATTAACTTTAACTGAATTATCCAACCAGACAGGCCACTTTCATTTCTGTTTGTCCTGTTTTTGTGCAGCTGTAAACGCACCTCACCCATCTCCACAGCCTGCTCCGCTGTGCAGCGTTACACCCAGACACCCAGTGGACGGGAGGTTTCTGCAGGAACATTTAGTGATGCTAAATACAGAAAAGACAAAAACTCCTCCTTTATCTTCAATAAAACTCTAATTCATTCATGTTATTTCTGCATGTTTTAGCACTACCTGCAAACAAATGTATTTTTTAAATGATTCTTTCTTTCACATGGTCAACTTTCATCATGTGTGCTCCTCCCATGACCTCTGTGTGAGCTGCAGCAGAGGGAGAGCAGGACGCTGCTGCATCTTTAGCTCTGAGCTCACCTGTCATGTTGTTTCAAACATTTGATGAAGCTTTTCCAGCCCATGGTTTGATCAACTCTCTTACTTTAATACATCATCTGCTGTGAAAGGTTCAAACTTTTAAAACGGAGGCGTGTCCACGATGAAGCTTCAGAAAAGACAAGAAACAGGAGCCCATAAACACAGCAGAGCTGGTTTTTGAA
Organism: Scarus forsteni; assembly: GCA_036419115.1. Classification (NCBI taxonomy): domain Eukaryota; kingdom Metazoa; phylum Chordata; class Actinopteri; order Labriformes; family Labridae; genus Scarus; species Scarus forsteni. The sequence continues at coordinate 196,840 of JAZDUH010000299.1, read as the reverse complement.
GTGGAGGATTTTTACAGAAAGATATCATGTTTTTATGAGCATGTCTGCTGTGTGTGAGAGCTGTCAGTCTCTCCTTCACTCTCTCTGTCATTCAGTAACAAACTCAGGTGTGACAGTTATTGTGTCATCTGTTCATCACACATCAACCACATCAAACTAAAAACTGATTCATTATTAAAGTCAGACAAGTTTAAGAAAACACTGAGATTTACAAAAGCACCTCAAAGATCACAAGACTAGCTCCTGATTATTATAAAACTGTTCATAAAAAGTGATCAGAATGCAGGAAAGAAATGATTTGAGTTTAAAAATGTGAGGGGAAGACCCTCTGACCCCCATCTCACCTGATGATGTTAAATAAATATTTATGATTTACCCACTGCAGGTAAAACCTGATCCTGTGGAAAAAACTGAGGAACAACAATGACAAATAAAATAATAACAGTGATGACACAGGCTAACATGAACTGTTATTTTTGTTGATGAGCCATATTATCAAAGTAAACACACCACTGTTGTCATTTTAGCTCTAAATTCATTCTGACAATATAATATGGTGGAACAAAAATACCAGGTTAAAGCAACAAAACAAACATGAGCCATTACAGAGCAGTCATGTCAGGTGGTAAAGCAGTTTGCTTATAGATCTGAAGTCATTATAATATCCATATCAGCAGGGAGCTGAAGTCAGTCCTCCATAATCCTTCAAGACCAAACTCTAGATAGTCTGTGTGTGCTTTGTTTTCAAAGATGATCACCAATGATCTTAAATCAATGGCTCCTAAAAAACTTTACATCACAGGACTACAGAACTATAGCGGCTAACGAGCTAAAGGCTAACCTGTGTACCTGCACAGACAGTTAAGGAGCTGAAACAGCTGTTTGGTACCAGTCAAGTCAAGACAGCACGAGGAGATCTGATCACACCGATGTAACCAATCAGGACTCAGAATGAGGTAGGACCGCCTACCTTATTAACATATCTTTAAAAAAAATTAATGTTGAAATCTATAATTAAATATGAATTAGTAAATACATAAGTGTAGGAAACTATTAGTAATTAATGTAGAAATATAGAAGTACACAAAGAAAGAATTGAAAAAATGAAAAAAAAGGCCTTTTAATGCCAAAATATATTTATACCTTCATGTATTTCTTCATGTATCTATGTATTTAATTATCATTGTTATTTTCAACATAATTGCTCCTTATGTCATTTTTTGTTCTTCATACTTCAACATCATCTTAAGAAATTCAACTCTGCTGTAAAGTTTAAATCTGACATTAAATGAACATGTGAAGAAGAAATGACCTTCAGTTTCATGAATAAATGTCTGTATTTGAAAAGAATACATCTGTCATTTATTGTTGAATCAGATGTTGTTTGTCTTGTTTCCTGATTCTAAAACAAACAGACTGTCACAATCAGAGGAACACATCAGTTCTCCTACAGGACACACTTGGTCTGATTTACAACAGAAGATGAGTGGAGATATATCAGGAGGAGCTCAAAGAAGGTTGAAATGTCAGCAGATCAGATATCAGCAAAAATCCACCATCATGCATCCCTACATATGATCAGTCAAACATCTGGACATGAAGATGCTTCAGTTAATAATCACACACACAAGATCTACAATAGAAACAGAGAAAACATGAACTTACTCCAGAATCTCCAGTCTACAGTTTGGACTCTGCAGAAAATCACACAGCAGCTTCACTCCTGAATCATGAAGATTGTTCCTGCTCAGGTCCAGCTGTCTCAGATGGGAGGGGTTGGACTTCAGAGCTGAGGCTAAAGAAGAACAGCTGATCTCTGACAAACTGCAGCTCTCCAGTCTGAATAAAGAAGAGAGAATGAAGAGAAAAACTATTTAGGATCCAATCAGATGTGTCCACATCACACAGTCTGCTCAGCAGAGCCAATCAGCTGCTGCTCTGCCTCCTGTACTTCAGTTTGTCTCAGCTGCTTTCACACACGTCTTGATCCGTTCCTCCTGTTTCTCTAAAGTGTAAACAGCAGAGCTCAGATTTTTCTGTCAGGATCAAACCTTCACATCTAAACACTTCAATCTGAGCTCACAGTCACAGTCTGCTGTCACATGGTCCAGTTTAGCTCCAAAAACAATTATTTATTTTACTTTATAAGGAAATATATGAGGAAATAAAACAATTTGATAAATAATATAAAAACATATTTCCACAAACATCCTTGATCTTTGGATTGAAACTAAATTTTCCTGTTGTCGTCAACATTTGAACACATCATGATGAAATGTTATATTTTTGTCTAATCATCATTTTTCTGAGCTGTCATTGAACACATCATTATATACCTGTCACTGTCTGCTCATTAAGTCTTAAAGTTTGTTGAAATGTTTCAAAGTCATTCAGCAGACGCTTTTGTCCAGAGCCACGACCATCTGAGAGTCAGAACAACACGAGCAAGAATCTGAACCTGAGGAACAACGTTAGTAAGAGCAGCAAACTGCTTCAAGTCCGTTTGGACACACCAGCTGACATGTGGAGCTCCAGGCACACACATTTTTATTTAGACCAAGAAGGAGATCATCTTCAATATGGAGAACAAAACATGACAAATGGATAAATAAAATGGTCAATGAATTATTAAATACATGAATAAATAAATAAATATATAAATACATTTTAGTAATAACGGGGGGGTTTTCCAGTGTTTTTTCATTTATTTATTTATGCATTTCCTTTTTTATTTCTGTTTTCTATTTTTCAACATTTTTTTTAATAATTTTACACATACTTAAATATTTATTTATTATTCATTCATTTTTTCATTTATTTCCACATTTATTTACTTTTTTTATTTGTATTTTTCTATATTTCAACATTTGTTTATTTATAAATTTCCACGTGTTCATTTATATATTCCAGTATTTCTACATTTCTACATTTTTTTCTATATTTCTGTGCACCTGTGTTAATAAGTAGGCGGTCCTACCTCAGTCTAAAGCCAGATTGGTCAAGTATGTGAAGCAGACCAAAGCAAACGATTTGTAATCCCATGATTGAAGACACCAGTTAGCTAGCTTAGCATTCATCACTACATGCAGTGGCTTCCAGTGGATATATCTGCTACTTTATAAACTTTAACTGAATTAGCCAACCAGACAGGCCACTTTCATTTCTGTTTGTCCTGTTTTTGTGCAGCTGTAAACGCGCCTCACCCATCTCCACAGCCTGCTCCGCTGTGCAGCGTTACACCCAGACACCCAGTGGACGGGAGGTTTCTGCAGGAACATACCTCGGGATGGGTACCGAATTAGGCACTTTAACAGGTACCGACTGAATTCTGTAGGTACTACCGAGTATTGATTCGTGTAAAATCAAAAGGTACCATGTTTAGGTACCTAAACGCTTCCTTGTGACTGTGAGGGAGTGGAAGAAGCAGGCATACTGTTGAGTAGAGTAGGTGAATTTTCATACCGGACTAGGACACAGCACAGCAATAGCATTATGATGTCAGCAGCCGCGGGCTCAATCAACAAAGCTAGCATGGCTGAGAGAATTGAAAAAATTCAAAAAACACTGAAAAAATTTGAGATCTTAAACACACACACACAAAAGTACCGAAAATTGGTACTTTTGAGTACCGATACAGATTCCCAGGTACCGGGCATCGGTATGGTATTGGTTCAAATGTGAAAGGCACCCATCCCAATTCATCACACATCAACCACATCAAACTAAAAACTGATTCATTATTAAAGTCAGACAAGTTTAAGAAAACACTGAGATTTACAAAAGCACCTCAAAGATCACAAGACTAGCTCCTGATTATTATAAAATTGTTCATAAAAAGTGATCAGAATGCAGGAAAGAAATGATTTGAGTTTAAAAATGTGAGGGGAAGACCCTCTGACCCCCATCTCACCTGATGATGTTAAATAAATATTTATGATTTACCCACTGCAGGTAAAACCTGATCTGTGGAAAAAACTGAGGAACAACAATGACAAATAAAATAATAACAGTGATGACACAGGCTAACATGAACTGTTATTTTTCATGATGAGCCATATTATCATAGTAGACACACCACTGTCATTTTAGCTCTAAATTCATTCAGACAATATAATATGGTGGAACAAAAATACCAGGTTAAAGCACCAAAACAAACATGAGCCATTACAGAGCAGTCATGTCAGGTGGTAAAGCAGTTTGCTTATAGATCTGAAGTCATTATAATATCCATATCAGCAGGGAGCTGAAGTCAGTCCTCCATAATCCTTCAAGACCAAACTCTAGATAGTCTGCGGGTGTTTTAAAGATGATTAATATTTCAGAATTTTCTTTCTGATCAAATAGATATTATATAGAGGTAAAAACTGCATTAATCGTCAAAAACTTCCACCAATATTCCATCATGATTGCAATGGCCCGCCATTGCAGTCTGTGTCTCTCCACACAGCGCTGTGTGGCTGTACTAACCTCTGAACTGACGAGTCTGTTTACGTGCCCTTTGCGCATGCGCAGTACTCTCTGGAGCGCTGCCTCCGTTTTCTTCTTTTCTAGAGCTCCTTATCTGTAAACTCTGGCTTGAAACTGTAAGGACACCCATCATATTCAAAGTCCTCCTCCACAACATCTTCATCCCATAGATATTCATCCATTGTGCAAAAAACTGGAAGAAGAAAGTCGACAAGCTGGTCTTCCCTGAAACAATGAGTAGTGCCGCATGCGAAGGGCACGTAAACAAACTCGTCAGGTCAGAGGTCATTACAGCCACAGCGCTGTGTGGAGTGACACAGACTGCAATGGCGGGCCATTCGGAGCGAATCATGATGGAATATTGGTGAAAAACATGAGTTTTTGGACGATTAATGCAGTTTTTAGGAGCGGCGATCTATGCCCTAATGGCTGCCATTATATCGGTGTCCGCTGCTCGATTTTGGATCTAAATATCTCCTGAAGCACCGTTTGCATCAGGAAAGCCTTCTGGGTGAGTATATTGTTGTTCTTCATTCTATAAACAAAGTGAAAGCTGCAGGAACCGAACTTTTCCTTTAAATCAATGGCTCCCAAAAAGACTTTCCACCACAGGATACAGAACTATAGCGGCTAACAAGTTGCTAGCGAGCTAAAGGCTAACCTGTGTACCTGCACTGACGGTTAAGGAGCTGAAACAGCTCTTTGGTACCAGTCAAGTCAAGACAGCACGAGGGGATCTGATCACACCGATGAAACCAATCAGGCCTTAGACTGAGGTAGGACCACCCACCTTATTAACATACCTTTAAAAAAAATTAATGTTGAAATTTACAATTAAATATGAATTAGTAAATACATAAGTGTGGGAATCTATTAGTAATTAATGTAGAAATATAGAAATACACAAAGAAAGAATTGAAAAAATGAAAAAAAAGGCCTTTTATTGCCAAAATATATTTATACCTTCATGTATTTTTTCATGTATCTATGTATTTAATTATCATTGTTATTTTCAACATAATTGCTCCTTATGTCATTTTTTGTTCTTCATACTTCAACATCATCTTAAGAAATTCAACTCTGCTGTAAAAATTAAATCTGTCATTAAATGAACATGTGAAGAAGAAATGACCTTCAGTTTCATGAATAAATGTCTGTATTTGAAAAGAATACATCTGTCATTTATTGTTGAATCACATGTTGTTTGTCTTGTTTCCTGTTTCTAAAACAAACAGACTGTCACAATCAGAGGAACACATCAGTTCTCCTACAGGACACACTTGGTCTGATTTACAACAGAAGATGAGTGGAGATATATCAGGAGGAGCTCAAAGAAGGTTGAAATGTCAGCAGATCAGATATCAGCAAAAATCCACCATCATGCATCCCTACATATGATCAGTCAAACATCTGGACATGAAGATGCTTCAGTTAATAATCACACACACAAGATCTACAATAGAAACAGAGAAAACATGAACTTACTCCAGAATCTCCAGTCTACAGTTTGGACTCTGCAGAAAATCACACAGCAGCTTCACTCCTGAATCATGAAGATTGTTGTCTCTCAGGTCCAGCTCTCTCAGATGGGAGGGGTTGGACTTCAGAGCTGAGGCTAAAGAAGAACAGCTGATCTCTGACAAACTGCAGCTCTCCAGTCTGAATAAAGAAGAGAGAATGAAGAGAAAAACTATTTAGGATCCAATCAGATGTGTCCACATCACACAGTCTGCTCAGCAGAGCCAATCAGCTGCTGCTCTGCCTCCTGTCATAACATTACACAGAAGTAGGGATGTCTAATATCATCATCATCATGTTGGTTTTGGCAGGTATGAGCTCAAGAGTTCACCATCAGGATCACAGATCTGAACATTTCTGTCTAAATGTTGGGCCCATATATCAGCCGGACATCTCAGCAGGATGTGAAGGAGCTGAAGGCAAGGCAAGTTTATTTGTAGAGCTCAATTCATACACAAGGCAATTCAAAGTGATTTACAGAACAAGAAAAATGCATTAAAGTCATAATACTTAATAAAATCAATATTAATCATTCTAAAATAACTTTAAAAAATCACAATACAAAATAAAATCAACATTAATCATTATAAAAACACATTTAAAAAGAAGAGTGCAGATAAGATCCTTTCAGTCATATGCACAGTTAAACAGCTGTTTTAAGCCTAGATTTGAACATTGTCAGAGTAGAGGCCTGTCTCACATCTTCAGAAAGACTGTTCCAGATTTTAGCTGCAGAAAACTGGAACCCTGATTCTCCATGTTTAGTCCGGACTCTAGGCACCAGCAGAAGGCCGGCCCCTGAGGTCCTCAGAGTCCGAAATGGTTCATATGGCACTAACATGTCGGAGATGTACTTTGGTGCCAGGCCATGGAGAGACTTGTACACAAGCAGAGCTGCTTTAAAGTCTATTCTCTGAGCCACAGGAAGCCAGTGTAGGGACCTGAGCACAGGACTAATGTGTTCATACTTCCTGGTTCTGGTAAGGACCCGAGCAGCAGCGTTCTGGATGTACTGCAGCTGTGTTATGGCTCGTTTGGAGAGGCCGGTGAGCAGGCCGTTACAGTAATCTAACCTACTAGAGACAAATGCATGGATAAGTATCTCTAGGTCAGGTTTAGACACTATACCTCTGATTTTGGCGATGTTTTTTAGATGGTAAAAGGCTGCTGATGTTATTGATTTTATATGGCTGTTAAAGTTCAAGTCTGAGTCCATTATTACCCCGAGATTTCTAACCTGATTTGTAGGTTTTAGAGAGAGAGACTGGAGGTGACTGCTGACACTTTCTCTTTGTTCTGTGGACCAAACACGATGACTTCAGGTGCTCCGTTAGCACTCTCCTCCCACCTCTGCACAGGTGTGGACCCCTTCCCTTGAACAGGTCCTCTCGTTTCCAGAAGAGATAGAAGTTCTCAATGTAGTGCAATCCTCTGTGCGCACACTATGGGGCCAGTATTGTAGCAAAACTATTTACAAATGCATATTTCGATCTGTGTGTGTTACCAGATTCACAAATGTGTAACTAAAACAATTTAAAAATGCATATTTCGATCTGTTCTTTCGATCAGCAGCATATCTCAGCGGCCTGTTTGGAGTTTCTTTACCTGGCTCTAATACACCTCCATCCTGACTCCATCGCACCGCTGTCTACTGAGCCAGCCAGGCTAAAAACAGTAGAGGTGAACAATATCGTTGGTGCTTGGACCCCCTGGTGGTCTGAACTGGACCTCCACTGAGGCTTCCAGACAAGTCTCCAAACACAGGTACAAATCGCTGCACAAATGTTTTCCTCTGCCGCGGCAGGAGTGTAGCAAAAGTCACGTGTGAGAAAACATCCAATGTAGTGGCCAGATATCCACAGACCACACTCCTCCATAGTGATGAATGTGTTTTCTGCTCTGTCTACGCATACAGATCAGTTTATTTTACAGATATGTGGATCTGACGACACACACACAGTTTATTTTACACACACACAGATTTTGTTTTCACATTTAAGGATGTAGTTACACAGACAGATTTCTTTACAAATTTGTGGATCTGGTAACACACACAGATCAAAATACGCATTTGTAAATTGTTTTAGTTACACATTTGTGGATCTGGTAACACACACAGATCAAAATACGCATTTGTAAATAGTTTTGCTACAATACTGGCCCCATAGCACACTTTTTGGACAGCCATGTGTTCAGCTGAAGCAGCCGGCTGAACTTGTTAATCTTCCTGTCGATGTTTGGAAGAGGTCCACTGATGAATGTTTGGACCTCCACTTTATCAAGCTCCTTGAAGAACTTAGTGAAATCCCTTTTCAAGACTTCAGTCTGTTCCTTTCTGATGTCCACTGCACCCACGTGCACGATCAGCTGTTTGACTCCTCTGTGTGTTGACAAAACTTTTGGGAGGAGTGTTGTTATCTCAGAGACAGTGGCACTGGGACAGCAGCATGTTTGGATTCTTGTATGGTTCAGGCCACTGATAGCACCGTCTCCTAGCAGCAGCGTATCTCTGACCTTGACGTTTGGTCCAGATTGTCTGTCTGCCTGCTGTCTTTTGCCAACTTTATGGCTCCTGTTTAGTGAAAACAATCCGTTTTCTCTGTAAGAATCATTGAATTCATGAAAATCAGTCTCTGACAGTGGCAAAAATCTTTCATCGCTTTGTGCTGCTTTGGCTTAGCACCAAGTTCTCTCCAAGATGAGGCATTTTGGTCTTTACAGAGTTTTGGAAAAGACACAGTGTCACTCAGGTTTAAGATGAAAGCAGCAGGTTTGTCACCCTTTTTACTGAAAGTAACTGTGGACTTCTTACCACCGGATGTCACTGGAAGCGTCTGGTGAAGTCATTGTTCTGATTCTAAAGCTAAAATCTGTGCTTGTAGCTCATTAATGTCCTGTTGATATCTCCGACAGCATCCACAGAAGGAATTTGTTGGTTTCTTCCCCCGGACATGTCGCTGGCTCGTCAGATCAGTTAAAAATCTTAAAATCTTCAAAATCTTAGTTTATGTAAAATAATTCATGAAATGATGGATGTAGAGATTTCTCCAGTATTTGTAGAAGTAATAAAATGATTTAAATGATTAAAAAGCAGAGTTAAGAAGGAAGCAGGCTGGAGCAAGCAGGGAAGCGTCTGCACTCTGAATCATGAAGATGATGAAGTTTGAATCAGAACCATCAGACCTTCCTCACATCAACACTTTAACTTCTTCATCCTCATCCTTTAAACTCTCCAGTGTGCTCTAAAGACTCAAGTCTGAGCTCTAAACTACAGATAGTTTCATCTGTCCCACTTGAGAAGAATGTGTTTGGATGTTATTTGAAGCTCTTTGTCAGGATGTTCTCAGAGGACCACCCTGCTGTTTCATCACAATGATTTCACTCTGTTCACTTCACACTCATGTCTGTGCGTGGTCCTCACTGCTCTGATGATCATCAACTATAAAGCCCTCATATAAACCACGTCTGTCTCTGTCAGCTTTGGCCTGTTTTATTCACACTTCTTCAGAAATCAGCTGCCCATCAGCCTCTGCTAAAACTTGAAGTATTAGTCTTCCTAAACAGACTAAATCAGGAATCAAATCTGTTTGTGCTCAACACAAAGTCTGACTTTAGCTCTAAACAGATTTGTGTCTAAACTCAAACTGATGACTGTCATGTCTTTGCAGAGCTGCTGTTTCTGACTCTGTTTCTCCTTCTTTTCAGGAGGACAAACAACATGTTTATCTCCTTCTTCTCCTGTCATGCTGTCAGTCTGCAGCTCACACAAGTGTCCTCTCTTTTTACTGGGACACGTCCCACCATGTCCTAAACTCTGGCCTTAAAGCCAATATTTACCAGACTTAGATTTCTTTGGACTGTGCAGTGTAAAAGGTTGTGAGCTCAGTCCGTCTGTGATCACAGTGGCTGTAGGTGTGCTGGAGAAAATCTGAACCCAATTCAGAAATGATTCACCAAAGACAAAGTTTGGCATCGTGGACAGAAGAAATGAGCAGGTGACTCTATCCTGCCTTTTTCTGAGTCTAATGTGACTCTGATGGATTTGGTTTGATGGTGTGAAGAAGAGTCCATCATATTGAAAAGTCTGCCTGGTTTATTGGAGAAACGTCTACCTTTGAGGAAGCCGCTCTGTTCAGGATGATGATGGATGAGAAGAGTTTTTCACTTCTGTATTCAAGTGTTTTGGGAGGATTTTCACATCTACAGCTTTAAATGAAGTGACTGAATAGCACTTATAAAATTTATGTCATCAGATCTTAATAAAACAGAAGCACTACTTTTCTTTTTCAGACATATAGGTGCTATGAGGAGACTCTATTTCCGGCGACATAAAGACTCTGCTACCCATGAGCACGCGTGGCGACTGTCGTAAATATGTGACCCAAGCCAAAGTGTGTGTTTGTTGTGATGCGAATGAATGCAGCTCAGACCTTCCTCAGAACTCTGCATTGCTTTACAACTTCTTTTTTCAACAACTTACAGGATGCAAAGCCACGAGGTAATGTATCTCTTTCTAGTTACGTAGCGGTAGTTTTTGATGTGTGACAACAAGCAATTTTTGGAAAACTTAGTATCATAGTTTTGTAGCCGGCTATATGTCTCTACTTACAGCCCGGTGCTCTAAGACGTGTCTGAATAATATAAATTTGCTCTTGTTTTAATTGTCTTGTTCCTGAAGTTGAGTATCCAGGCCAGTCCAGCCCTGTCCAACCCGACCGTGAAGCTAAGGAATAGCATTTATAGATCACCTATTTTGATGCTATAAAACTCATCTTAAAGTGTGTATTTCCATCAGGCATATATCTAAAAGGGAGACTTTTTTGTAATTACTTAGAAATTCCTCATAGCATCTTTAATTAATATGTCAAATGAAAAAATGCCATTTTAACTTTATGAGGCACATGTACTGTAGGAGCTAAGTTTATAGCCTACTAAGCCCACCTAGCCGCTTGACCCAGAGTGACTTGGTTGACGCGTTGCGGTATGGTTTCCAACGGCTACCACTTGTTCGTGAAAATCAACAAGAGTCCAGACAATGTTCTTCTGATGCTGTATAATAAACATTTATTTTCGTAGCCTCTATTAACATCCTTAAGTTCCTTTCATTAACAACCAAACAGCAAACACACCAGCATTCAGCGTCACAGCGGTCAAAAACCGTTTGCCCTTCCGGGTCAAACCCCTGACGTCAACAGTGATATACTTGCAGGGCGGGTAACAGCGACACTCTATGCATACCAAGTGAAATATCATTCATTTTAAATTATTCCAACAGGTTTGGCTCCTATATGTAAAAAACAGTGGTGATTGCTCTAAGACTGCAAGAGAAGCTCAGCTTCCCCTAAAATGCCCCCCAAAAAAGTGGTGATATGTCCTACTGTGTGTACATTTCATTGGCTAAATATGCTCTAGAATACCTTCATCTTTTGTTCAGAATCAGCTGCTTATCACAGGTAACTGGAGCGACTTCCTTCTCATTCATCCCCGCAGCGTCTCAGCGCTTTAACACAGTCGGACGCTGAGCGTCTTCTGACTTCGATGGGGAAGCGTAGAGTGGGTTGTTCCACTGTGGAAACTGGACGGTCATTGGATAAACACTGGGCTTTGTCCCGCCCATCGGACGCTCAGCGTCTCTGGGGGTCTATGAGGCAGTGGGCTGGCCTGGACGCTCAGCTTCTGCATGATGATTGGATGATCTGTCTGAGGCCGAATCCTTTTTGATTGACAGTGAAAGGAGCCAATCAGCGATCTTGAAGTATAACCCTCCACTGCAGCATCTTCTAAGTTTTACATTCAGTTGTTCTGGACTGAGCCAGAGGCTTTATCGATCTCCCGTGACTTTATCTTTCTTAAAAACGACTAGCCCTGTGTTTAAAGACTCTCTCCTGCCACTTTTCTTTTCACCAACGAGCAGCTGCAGCTGCAGAGCCTCTACCCCTGTCACTCACACTCACAGCCAGTCAAACAGTAGTCTCACGTAGCAGCTCCAGCTGCTAGCAAGCTGCACATAATGGCTGATAGTATGAATGTTGTAGACCGGATTTTGACGAAGCCATTTGATAGTCTTCCTTACGAAGAGAAAATTAGAGTTAAACAGCAGGGCAGATCAACTCCTAAGATTGATTTAGTGCAAAAGCTGGGGAAAAGTAACAGGTCTTTTCAGCATTCCTGGTATGACAAGGTGAGCTGGCTCACTGGAAGTACTGTCACAAAATGTGTTGTCTGGTCAAAAGTGAGTTTTGGGGAATAAAATCCCTGGAAAAGATACCAAACAGGGTCACAGATCATTTACATAAACAAAATTATGATGTAGGCCAGAAAAAAAAGGAGCTTCCCCTCCTTGACTGACCAGCAGTCGCCACTGGTACAAAACCCAAAACCAGTGAAGTTTGCACGTTGTGTAAATCATAAATAAAAACAGAATACAATGATTTGCAAATCCTTTTCAACTTATATTCAATTGAACACACAGCAAAGACAAGATATTTAATGTTCAAACTGAGAAACTTTATTTTCTTTTGCAAATAATCATCAACTTAGAATTTAATGGCAGCAACACATGTCAAAAAAGTTGTCACAGGGTCATTTTTACCACTGTGTTACATCACCTTTCCTTTTAACAACACTCAGTAAACGTTTGGGAACTGAGGAGACCAATTTTTGAAGCTTTTCAGGTGGAATTCTTTCCCATTCTTGCTTGATGTACAGCTTAAGTTGTTCAACAGTCCGGGGTCTCCGTTGTTGTATTTTATGCTTCATCATGCGCCACACATTTTCAATGGGGGACAGGTCTGGACTACAGGCAGGCCAGTCTAGTACCCACACTCTTTTACTATGAAGTCACGCTGTTGTAACACGTGCAGAATGTGGCTTGGCATTGTCTTGCTGAAATAAGCAGGGGCGTCCATGAAAAAGACGTTGCTTGGATGGCAACATATGTTGCTCCAAAACCTGTATGTACCTTTCAGCATTAATGGGGCCTTCGAAGGTCCCTGGCATTCAATGTTGGTTTTGGGCCTTGCCGCTTACGTGCAGTAATTTCTCCAGATTCTCTGAACCTTTTGATGATATTACGGACCGTAGATGATGAAATCCCTAAATTTCTTGCAATATCTGGTTGAGAAATGTTGTTCTTAAACTGTTGGACAATTTGCTCACACATTTGTTCACAAAGTGGTGACCCTCACCCCATCCTTGTTTGTGAATGACTGAGCATTTCAGGGAAGCTGCTTTTATACCCAATCATGGCACCCACCTGTTCCCAATTAGCCTGTTCACCTGTGGGATGTTCCAAATAAGTGTTTGATGAGCATTCCTCAACTTTCTCAGTCTTTTTTGACACTTGTGCAGCTTTTTAGAAACATGTTGAAGACATCAAATTCCAAATGAGCTAATATTTGCAAAAAATAAAGTTTCTCAGTTTGAACATTAAGTATCGTGTCTTTGCTGTTTATTCAACTAAATATAGGTTGAAAGGGATTTGCAAATCATTCTATTCTGTTTTTATTTACGATTTACACAATGTGCCAACTTAACTGGTTTTTTGTTCCATATTTTAATTATTATACTGAAGTATGGGGCAATATCTAAAAAAAACAATCTACAACAACTTATTCACACTTCAAAAAATAGCTATAAGTATAATAAACTTTGCAGATTACCTGGAACATACCAATGGAGTACTTAGAAAGTCACATGTATTAAAGTTTAGGGATCTGGAAGAATTTATGACAGTGTAAATTCCATACAAAGCAAGAAATAATTTATTCCCAGGCAACATGCAGAGACTTTTCACAGACAGACAAGGCATTACAATAGAAGGATACTAAAGATGAAAAAGCACTTTGCTCAAGCAATTCTTAAAAATATATGCATTACTCATTATGAGGTGTTTTTGTCGAATAATATTGAAGATAACATCAAACTGAATAACAATATACACTTCAAACAGATGTATAAAAAACATGTTTTCAGTCAATATATTAATGAACAACTGAAAGGTATGGGTAAAAGTTGAAGATTGTAAACTGTGTCTTCTGCTCTTCTGATGTATTTTTATTTTTTTCAAATGAAAAAGTATTGCTTTGTACTATGTTGCTTATTAATTAGTGCTACTATGATGAAAAATGGGGTTGGACAAGAAAAGCCGAGCTTCTTCCTACACAATTTCAGACATCAAACAGCATTAATATTTGAAGAATTTCTCTATATAATGTTTTCACTGGTTTGTTTTTTACTTTAGTACTTTCAATATGTCTGTCTTCACAAACATTTTCAAACTAAATCAAACTCCTCTGCACTCTGATCAGAGAGGATTTTACCTGGACACACAACACTCAGCAGATCATCAGGAAGGCTCAGCAGAGACTCTTCTTCAGGAAGCTGAGACTCATTTACAGGTTTTACGCCCAGACCATCAGACTTCTGTATTATGGACTTTAACTGAACTCCTGGACAATAACTTAATTTCATCTACCTGCAGTAATTGCAGTTTTTGGACAGATGCTGATTCTTGCACACTGAGATGTCCTATTTGAATCAATGTGTACAATTTTATTTAATATTTCAATTTTGTAATCATTTTTTATTATTTATTTTTAGTTTTTGTTATGGTAGGTTATGAAGTGGTGGGAAGCCATTAATGACCACTTTTAGTGTGTATGTATGAAAATAAAAATCTTGAGTCTTGAACACATTTTGGAAAAAGTTTGATCAAAATGTTTTAAATAAATGAGATGGTGCTGGATCATCTATAATCAGCCTAAATGTCCCTGATGCTCAGTGATGGACGTGTCCTTCTGCAGCTTCTTCTGCATCAGAGGTTGAGACAAAGACGTTGCAGAGCAGTGAGTATTTGCAGATATTTCTGTTTCTTTGTCCATCATGCTTTTTAAAGTGACACCACTGGACTCAAACACTGACCTGTTACTGTGTTAAAGGTTCAGGTGTGGACTGCAGAGCTTTGACAAAACCCTGCTCAGATATCCTGGAGTGAAAGACCTGATGTTTCCTCACCTGAGAGCTTCCAGTCTGCAGTTTGGACTCTTCAGTCCAGCACACAGTCGGCTCACTCCTGAATCCTGCAGGTCGTTCATACTCAGGTCCAGGAGTCTCAGAGCAGAGGACTGTGAGCTGAGGACTGAGGACAGAGCTTCACAGCTACTCTCTGACAGTTCACATCCACTCAGACTGAGAAAGAAATCAGAGGAACATAAAGAGCAGACAGATGAAGATCATTCTTGTAAAATCACAGAAATCTGATGTAACCTGTGCAGGTAGGAGCACCTACAGAGCTTTGCTGGAGGCTTTGACCACTGGCAGCAGCCTCAGAAGAGCCTCCTCTGAAGCAGAGTATTTCTTCAGGTCAAACTCGTCTAGGTCCTTCTCTGATGACAGTAAGATGAAGACCAGAGCAGACCACTGAGCAGGAGACAGTCTATCTGTGGAGAGACATCCTGATGTCACGGCCTGTTGGATCTGCTCCACCAGAGAACGATCATTCAGTTCATTCAGACAGTGGAACAGATTGATGCTCTTCTCTGCAGACACATCCTCACTGATCTTTGACTTAATGAACTCAACTGTTCTCTGATTGGTCTGTGAGCTACTTCCTGTTTGTGTCATCAGACCTCGTAGAAGGTTTTGATTGGTCTGCAGAGAAAGACCCAGGAGGAAGCGCAGGAACAGGTCCAGGTGACCGTTTGGACTCTGTAAGGCCTGGTCCACAGCTCTCTGGTGCAGCTGTGTGATTGTAGATGTGTTGGAGGTTGATGGTTCTTCTGCCATCAGATTGACTCCAGAGTTGATGAAGGTCAGATGGACATGAAGAGCAGCCAGGAACTCCTGAACGCTCAGATGGATGAAGCAGAACACCTTGTCCTGGTACAGTCCCCTCTCCTCTTTAAAGATCTGTGTGAACACTCCAGAGTACACTGAGGCTGCTCTGATGTCCATGCCACACTCTGTCAGGTCTGCTTCATAGAAGATCAGGTTTCCTCTCTGCAGCTGCTCAAAAGCCAGTTTACCCAGAGACTGGATCATCTCCCTGCTCTCTGGACTCCAGTGAGGATCAGTCTCTGCTCCTCCATCATACTTGATGCTCTTCACTTTGGACTGAACCACCAGGAAGTGGATGTACATCTCAGTCAGGGTCTTGGGCAGCTCTCCTTCCTCTCTGGTCTCCTGCACATGGTCCAGGACTGTGGCAGTGATCCAGCAGAAGACCGGGATGTGGCACATGATGTGAAGGCTTCTGGACTTCTTGATGTGGGAGATGATTCTGTTGGCCTGCTCCTCATCTCTGAACCGTTTCCTGAAGTACTCCTCCTTCTGCTGGTCAGTGAACCCTCTGACCTCTGTCACCATGTCAACACATCCAGGAGGGATCTGATTGGCTGCTGCAGGGCGTGTGGTGATCCAGAGGTGAGCAGATGGGAGCAGGTTCCTCCTGATAAGGTTGGTCAGCAGCACATCCACTGAGGTGGACTCTGTGACATCAGTCAGGATTCTTGTTTGGTGGAAGTCCAGAGGAGGCCGACACTCATCCAGACCATCAAAGATGAACAAGACCTGGAACTCCTCAAACCTGCAGATTCCTGCTTCTTTGGTTTCTCTGAAGAAGTGATGAACAAGCTCCACCAAGCTGAACTTCTGCTCCTTCAGCAGATTCAGCTCTCTGAAGGTGAATGGAAACATGAACTGTATGTCCTGGTGGACTTTGTCTTCAGCCCAGTCCAGGGTGAACTTCTGAGTGAGGACTGTTTTACCAATGCCAGCCACGCCCTTCGTCATCACTGTTCTGATTGGTCCATGTTCTCCAGGTGGTCCTTTAAAGATGTCTTCTCCTCTGATGGTCTTCTCTGGTCCCTGTGGTCTCCTGGATGTGGTCTCGATCTGTCGGACCTCATGTTCCTCATTGACCCCTCCAGCCTCTCCCTCTGTGATGTAGAGCTCTGTGTAGATCTGGTTCAGCAGGGTCTGGGTTCCTGCTTTAGCGATCCCCTCAAACACGGTCTGGAACTTCTGCTTCAGGTTGGACTTGAGGTTGTGTCGGCACACTGAGGGGTCAGATCCTGAAGGAAGACCAACAAAAGACAAAGTCTGGATCCTGGACAAAGTCCTGCTGTCACAGAGGGGCTGCTCACATCTTCTCATTTTACCAAAAGTCTATTTTTATTCAAACATTGTGGTCATGAATATCATATTAGAGGAGATCTCATTAATCAGGGGTCGTGACCTTTGTGCTGTGAAGATCCATTTTTAAATGTTCCTGTTGCCCAGTGAACCACCTCACCATCCAGGTCCATCAAGTTTAGTCAGAAACTACAACAGCATTTAAAGTGTTTTAAATCTCTCATAGATCTGTTCCATCTTTATATCCAAAGAGACGACACGCTCAGAATCATCATTCAATCAAATTCATCTCCTTTTATCAGATCTTTATTTAAGAGCATGCTCTAAAGTTTGAGAGCCAAGTTTCAAGTTTTGAGAGCGAAGTATTTACATTTTGAGACAATTTTTCATCTTTTAGAGCAGATCTGCATGTTTTGAAAGCAGAACTTTGTCATTGTGTGCTCAGATTTTTCCTTTAATATCTTGTTTGTAAACTCAAATCTCATTTCTCCCCTCAGATTTTTTCTGCTCACACACGAAACAAAACTGCTCCCAGTCGATATGAAGTGAGTATCTGTTTGGCCAATCACGTTAATGCTACATGGTTGCAAGAGGGGTTTGCTAGATTGAGCCAAGCTGCACAGGTAGCTCCTCTCCCATGTCTCTGCATAACCATAAGGACAACTCATTGACAAAATGGACAAAGACCAGAGTCAAAGAATGAAGTAAGTTAATGAGAGAGCGCTAATAATGGCACCAACATTTAAGGAGCCAAAATCCATGGAGTTAGATCAGTCTCATAATAGATAAATGCACACAGAAGGATTCACAAATGTATACTGGGATTAATATATAAATGTCTCTCAACTCACAAATATTTTTCAAAGTTCACAAATGTATTTCTGATGCACACACAAATATTACTTGTTTTATATATTTGAAATGGAAATCCACAAATGTCTATATTTAAAATAATTTGCAATTTTCGTTTAAAACAGATATTTATATTGTGATATTTATTCACAAACTGTTTAATCTGCATTCACAAACTGTTCTGCATTTGTGAACATCGCTGCATTTGTGTGTGAATCTTTTTGAGACTCCCCTGACGTGTCTCGATCCAAAATGCGTTTTTTCCAACAGGGAAGTATCTGTAGCCAATCAGATGTCTTCCTCCTTTCAGCCAATCACAAGAACGCTACTTTTCAGCCAATCGTATGAACGCCTTCGTACAGCTTAACCGACACATTGGACTGAGAGAACGAAGTTGTCATCCAGGTGGACATGGCGTTAGCACCTGGTTATCTGCAAAGTGTAAATGAAACATTATCCGGGTTTTCTTTGCTCTCTCTAGTTGGGAGGTTTGCTGAGATAGGTGGAGAATTGTATGAAATGTGTAACCACCGCCAGTGCCAGCGGGTAACCGGTCTCTAACGCCGCCAGTGCAATCAGGGCTAACACTGTATCCACCACCGCTAATGCCGCTAGTACCCACCCTCCTGCACGCCGACAGTGTAAGCGCCATCACGGCCACTGGTGTTATGTTCTTTCTGTATAAGCAACTAATGTCCGTGGTGAAAAAAAAACCCTCTCATGGTGCTAATTTTACACACAAATGTAAACCCCAGTCATGTATTTCCTTGTCACTGCTATGTTGGTGATATAAAAAATACCTGTGATATTCATTGTGTTCTCATATGGACTCGAGTCAGTGAATGAAGCCAAATAATGTCATAATTACATGCAATAACATTTACTGACATTACATGAGCAAGGCTGGATGCACGATGTGAAATATAGGCACACACTTCTGCTCTCTGGCGGGCACGTAACACCAGAGGCGGAGATGACCGCACCTGCTGTCGGCAGGATGGAGAGGGTTGACGGTTAACGTTAACGCCAGTGGCCGTGATGGCTGCACGGGCGGTGGGATGGAGATGGCAGTGTGTACATAACGCCAGTGGCCGTGTTGTCGCACATTGTCGGCGGCAGGGGAGGGTGGGTACGAGCGGCACTTTCGGTGGTGGATTCAGTGTTAGCCCTGATAGCACTGGCGGCGTTAGAGACCGGGTTACCCCGCTGGCTCTGGCGGTGGTTACACATTTCATACAATTCTCCACCTATCTCAGCAAACCTCCCAACTAGAGAGAGCAAAGAAAACCTGGATAATGTTTCATTTACACTTTGCAGATAACCAGGTGCTGATGCCATGTCCACCTGGATGACAACTTCGTTCTCTCAGTCCAATGTGTCGGTTAAGCTGTACGAAGGCGTTCATACGATTGGCTGAAAAGTAGCGTTCTTGTGATTGGCTGAAAGGAGAGAGACATCTGATTGGCTACAGATACTTCCCTGTTGAAAAAAACGCATTTGTGGATCGAGACACGTCAGGGGAGTCTCAAAAAGATTCACACACAAATGCAGCGATGTTCACAAATGCAGAGGAGTTTGTGAATGCAGATTCAACAGTTTGTGAATAAATATCAAAATATAAATATTTGTTTTAAACGAAAATTGCAAATTATTTTAAATATAGACATTTGTGGATTTCCATTACAAATATATAAAACAAGTAATATTTGTGTGTGCATCAGAAATACATTTGTGAACTTTGAAAAATATTTGTGAGTTGAGAGACATTTATATATTAATCCAAGTATACATTTGTGAATCCTTCTGTGTGCATTTATCTATTATGAGACTGATCTAACTCCATAAAAATCTGAGGGGAGAAAGGAGATTTGAGCGCACAAACAAGATAGTGAAGGAAAAATCTGAGTACAAGACAAGATAAGAAATAAGATACACCTTTATTAGTCCCACAGGGGGAAATTCCAGATTTACAGCAGCAGCAGGATACAAGAGAAACAGAAAGATTTACAAATGAAACTAGAAGTAATTGGAATAAAATAGAAAATAGCATAAATTCAACTCAATGAAAATAAATGAAAGAGCATGAGGCTTTCAGCAATATTAACAATATTTAACAATATATAAAAGAGCTGAATGAAAATAAGTGAAAAGAATATGACAAAGTCCAGCTTTCAAAACATGCAGATCTGCTCTCAAAGATGAAAAATGGACTCAGAACAAAAAGCTTCACTCTCAAAACTTGAAACTTTGCTCTAAAACATCAGAGAACGCTTTTGAGTGAAGATAGGATTTTTATTCCATTAGAGGACTGAACTACGAGGCTGCATGTCTGTGGAAACATCCACATCCACCATAAAAACCCAACTTCACCCTCCTGTTATCAAGAGTTGAATGAGCAAATCACATCAGGAGCTTTATCCAAATATCAATATCTGACCTTCAGAATAAAGCTCTTACCTCTCCTTACACACTCAGCCAGCTCATCCTGATCCATCCTCCTCAAGAAGCCCACTGTCATCTTCAGAAGTCCCTCTCTGATGTTCCTCTGCTCCTCATCCTCACTCTGAGCCTCTGAGCATTCTGGGTAATCTTGACCTAACCCTCTCTTGATCCTCTTCAGCTGGTCCTTCACAAAGGTGATGATGTTCTCCTCCAGCAGCTGGAGAACAGAAGACAGTGGAGATTCAAAGAGAAAGAGAAGAACATCTGGATCATGGTGGAGCATCAGACTTGTAGATCATGGACTTCACTGTTAAAGTGTGATGTTCTCACCAGAAATATGGAGTCCACCTCTGATTCAGACTGTTTGGAGGAGATACTGAGGAGTCTAGATGTTTCCATCTGATCTCTGTAGATTAGAACAGGACAAATATAAGAGATCAATGACTCAGCATTAATTATCATCAGGATGACTCAGCACTAATTATCATCAGGATGACTCAGCATTAATTATCATCAGGATGACTCAGCAGTCAGTTTCATTTTATTATATTTGTGCATTTCATACACGTGTGAGCTCAATGTGATTCACAGAAGATACAAAAACAGGCAGATAATTCCACCACAGTAGCTGTTGTGGCATCTAAAGTTTTAAAATACAAGCAGTGATATTTTTAAACTAGAGCGTAGACCTCCACCAAGCAGCACAGTTCTCAGATGGTGATCCTTAGCACCGAAATTGAATCAGTTCTTCTTTTTCCCATGCTGAACATTTCTTGAAAATTTCATCAAAATCCATCCACAACTTTTTGAGTTGTTTTGCTCACAGACAGACAAACTCTCCTGAAAACATAACCTCCTTGGTGGAGGTAATCACTTCTTTGTGGGGTAGGAAGTCAGTGAAGATGTTTTAGCTCAGCTGTTTTCTGTTCTCTTTGAATATAACACAGGCTGCTGCATTTTGGATTCACTGAAAGTTTGTAGATGGGGGATTTTTAAAGTCCAAAACAAAGAGCACTGCAGTAATCAGGTTTGCTGGATACTAAGACATGGACCAGTTTTTCTCAGCTTCACAGGGACATACTGGACTGAGGTTTAGATATGTTTCTCAGGGGGTAGAAAGCTGTCTTTGTTACAGACGCGATTTGCTGTTGGAAGGTCAAATTTTGATCAATTTTGACACCAAGATTTCTGATGTACTCGCTGTTTTGAGAGAAAATGCAGATGACAAAGAAAAAAACTCATCTCTGTTTTGGGAATCTACAATTAGAATTTCTGTTTCATCAGTTTAAAGATGTAAAAATTTGAGACGGCCAGTGACTTATTACCTCGGAGGTTATGTTTTCGGGAGAGTTTATCCGTCTGACTGTGAACAAAATAACTCAAAAAGTTATGGATGGATTTGGATGAAATTTTCAGGAAATGTTCAGCATGGGAAAAGGAAGAAGTGATTCAATTTTGGTGTTGATCGGGATCACCGTCTGGATCCACCAACTGTTTTTATGGTCAAGGAATCTAAATATTTAGATGAAATACAGGGAGGACTGATATTTATGGTGAAATGTATGATTATGTAAGATTTTAGTGAAGAGGGAGACAATGAATTGTCTCAGCTTGGCTCCTGAAGTGTCTGACGTGGATGCTGAAAATGCATAGGTAAACATCCTGAGGAATGCACCCCTAAAAGGGCTGCAAGATGACCCTGATAACCCTGTGTCCTTAGAAATAGCTGACATGTCCTTGAGGATATACCGCTCAAGGAACAAACAACTGTTTTTATTACTGACCAGATGTTAGGAGAAGATAGGTGCACAACTCCTGACCCTATATAAGCTGTTGTCAACCTAAAGTCTGGGAGACGGACATCATCGGCAGTCCCTCCCAGGTATCAGCTGTGCCTGTATGATTCTGGTGTTGCTTTTTGTAATAAACCGATTTTTCTGAAGCAAGCCAGTGTCACGAAGCCTCCTTCAATCTTCTGCACATCACGAGTGGTCGAGATACTACAAGGTGGCGTCACGAACAGGATCAACTGTGGTCTCCAGTTGTCATCGCAGCGTCAGCACATTTTTCCGCACCACATAGACATCGGGTGAGTTTCTTCTCACTTTTGTGGGTTAGGTTCGTGCATTGGGGCTGCAGTGGGTCAGCTGGCTAACTGCACTGATTAAAAGTATCTTGTACGGGAAACACAGTGATGTGTGTATTGTATGAAGTGACGCTTTACTAAATTAGGTAAAGAGAAGAGTAAAGAAAAGAGAGGAGTAAAGAAGAAATAAGAAAAGGAGAAAATAGTAAAGATAAGAAAGAAGCAATGAAATAAGAGAAGAAATAGTAAAAGATTTTGTAAGAAGAAAAAGTTTAAATATGTGTAGAATAAGCGGAAAAATTAGTAACGTAGTGTGCTAAATAACCATGCAAGATTAACGAAGACAGGGCCCGTATCTTCTTAACGGTAAGACATGTGTAAATTAGTGACTGCGTGAAAGTTTTGCTTTAAGAAAATAGTAGAATCGGAGGACTAAAAGAAGACGTAACAACCCTGGGCCCATGGGAAATTGACCACTTAAAATATAGATGAGAAAAGAAGATGAGAGAAGAAGGGAAGACAAAAATAAAATAAAATAAAATAAAATAAAGATAAAGGAAAAGTGAATAAGTTGACTTAAAAGTAGGATTAAATGTTAAAAGTTAAGTTAGGGATAGATAGAGTAATTCAAGAATAACTTCCTTCCTTTCAGTAGGAAAGAAATAAGTTCTCTGTGAGGAGAAGTGCGTGCGTGCGTGTATGTGGGTACCTGCATGTGTATGTGTTTGAGAAGCTCTGTGTGTGTGTGTTAGTGACATGTACACCTTTAATACATGTCTTTTTAAATGGGTAAATGTAAATATATACAAACATAGTTGGAGTTATATATATTTTTATCAATATCTGTTAAACATAAGACATATAAGAGACTGATTAATATATAGAAAAATCTATGAGCCTCTGGAAATAAAGAAAACATTTATATGAATGATATATCCATGAGCCCTGCTGGAGTTTGGTCGAAAATATTAACAGAAAACCCAAAAGTTGATTATTAATGTGTGCATATTTTAATTTGTTTATTGTGATATTGTAAAGTCTTAGGTAATTTTAAGTAATGAATTTTGTTTTGTTTTTCTTTCCTCTATCCAATTATGATGTATACGAGTTGGAGAAGATGACATACATCTGAATTTGGAGAACAGAGGAGGAGATAGTTGGCTGCGCTTCACACCAAGGGGGGCTGGCGGATGAAAGGCTCATCAGGACCTGTCTTCATTTGAACAGGCCAGTACAGTTTTATCCATGAACTCTTGTAATGTGTGATTGCTTTCACTGATTTGTGCATACACCCATTTAAACTGATGCATATTTAGCTTGCTGGTGTGTGTCATTTCTATGTGTGGGTCAGTGAGGTATATTTACGATTACATTTGTAATTATTTAGAAGGGAGGCTTGGCAACAGACTGATCAAGTAGAGCATTTAATTATTGTTGTATCCTTCAGTTGGCCTCCTATTTGGAAGTGGATTGCTTGGGTTCAAGTATTGCTTGTTTGGTATGATCTGCGCTGAGTTTGGCTTAAATGTTATAAGAGTTTGAGAAACTCAAATGATTGTGTGTGGTCAAAGCAATGGTTGATACACAAGTGTCTTTGCTTTTGTCTTGAGCGGTCTTGGTTTTCATCTTCGGTTGGCAAAATTATTCTTTCTTTAATGATAGTAAGAAGAAAGAAAAGAAACAAGCCATTGTTATGCAAAATCCATCCCAAATAGACCAAGCACCAGCACAACCACAGCAAGGACAGACCCAGTTTCAGCCACCGCAACTGATACCAATAGCCCCTACAACTCCCTATACGCAGCCGAGTTTCGTCAGATGCAAACATTGAGAGGAAGAGGTAGGGGAAACATAGGAAAAGGTAGAAGAAGAATGTTTGATCCAAATTCCCAGCACTCTTTGGAAGTATGTTATTCTTGTGGACAGCTAGGCCATTATGCTCGTGACTGTTTCAGGTCAGAAGGGGGTTATATCAGAGGGGGCTTCAGAGGCGGTGTTAGGGGACAATCCCGGGGACCTGTTAACCCCTATAGGGGTCCAGAACCTGGATTCTAGGGATGCCCAGAGAACCTAGCAGGGGGGTGTCAGCTGGTAGTGTCAGGGCCGGAGCAAGATCCAACAGAAGAGGTAAAAATTAATGACCAACCTTTAAAAATGATGGCAGATTGCGGAGCTGCTTTTACCTGTGTTCGACCTGAGGATGCTATACATCTCCCCATGTCTGGCCAATTGGTGCGGACAATAGGTTTTGAGGTTGTAAAACAGCTGATACCTCTCACAGAACCAATTGAGCTCTGCTATAAAAATCAAAAGACTACAATACCTACATTTGTGTCAGAACGTACACCCATTGCACTTTTGGGCAGAGATGCTTTATGTAGGCTGAATTGTACAATACGATGTTCACCAGATGGCTGTCTGGTGGAAGCACCAAGTGATAAATGGCACCAGTTATTTATGACAGCAGAAACTGAGACTGCTGCAGTGTTTTGGATAGGAAACCTTAATCCAGAGCTATTGGAGCCAGTGAAACTGTGGAAGAAGTTTATTGAAGCAAATATGGCTGATGCTAAGTTACCTGACTATCCACTTCATTGCACACTGAAGTACTTTAAAAATGCTGCCCAGGTAAGCTCACCAGAGTGGTTGAGGAATCAACCAAAACAGGTCCAGCTCAGCTCTAGCTGTATAATTTTAGGACCCCAGGGAGCAGCGATGTAAGTAAACAGCAATGAGTATATTGATAAAGAGTATAGCATTGAGAAAAGCCTCCCACATGTGACTTTACTGGTAGCTGAAGGCTATGAGCAGCAAAATATGGGATCAATGATGCTTGAAGCAGAGGAGGCCATTTTCACACCCTTAGAGGGTAATCCTTCCATCTGGGCAAGTGAAGATAAAAAGTTTATAAAGATTATGATTTCAGCTCAAGGACAGGGACAACCACAAGTTGTACGATTAACAAATGATTCAATCTTCAGTGCTAATAATGACTCTGATTGTATGAGAGAGGAGATGTTGCAACAAGTTCCAAACTGTTTGTGGTCCCGGCACAGTACTGATATTGGACTTGTTAAGTCAGCTCAACCAGTGAAAGTTGAACTTCGACCCGGGGCTAGACCACCATGGAAAAGCCAATATCCATTAAGTGAAAACGCGATCCAAGGAACTGGACCTCAAATTGAAGGACTGGTGCAAGCAGGGGTTTTAGGAATAAATCAAGATCCCCAGAGCAACACACCTCTATTGCCCTTACAGAAGCCAGATGAAACCTATCGTTTGGTGCATGATTTAAGAGCAGTAAATGAAGTGGTGGTTGATTTTCCAGCTGAGTTGCCAGATCCACACACATTATTGACACAAATCCCGCCAAATGCTTCTCACTTTACAGTGATTGATCTGTGTGGTGCTTTTTTTAGTGTTCCACTTAGCATAGAAAGTCGAGGATTGTTTGGATTTACGTATAAAGGACAATCTTATGAATACAAGCGACTACCACAAGGATTCAAACATAGTCCTCACATTTTTAATAAAGTCTTGAAAGATGATTTGGCAGGACTAGGACAGCATTTAAATAGCGCTGTGGTTCAATATGTTGATGACATTCTCATCTGCTCACCTGATAAGGCCACATGTCACAAGGACTCAATTAAATTGTTGCGAATATTGGCAGAAAAAGGACACAAGGTCTCACAGAAAAAACTGCAATACTGTCAGGAGAAGGTGAGTTATCTGGGTCAAACAATAACTCAAGGACACAGGAGTATCTCTGATGGTCATGTTGAGGCTATTCGGACCACTCCAAAGCCCAGAACAGTCCGAGAAATGATGACATTTCTTGGTGTTGCTGGCTATTCTTCAGCATGGATAGAAGAGTATGCTAGTCTAACAGGACCATTGAGAGCTATGACCAAAGACACGGGAAGTGCTTACCTCCATTGTAATCTAACTTGGACACAGGACGGATTGTTGGCATTTGAAACAATCAAACAAAGACTTCAGGCAGCTCCTGCACTAGCGCTGCCAGACTACTCCAAGACTTTTTTACTGTATGTATCTACATCTACTGGTGGTAAATACGCATGCGTGGTGCTTTGCCAGCCGACAGGTACAGGAACAAGTCCTCAACCTATTTCTTACTATTCTACTGCCTACTCAGACGTAGAATTGGGACTGCCATTATGCTGTAGAGCAATGGTGGGGGTTCATCTCATGTATGACAAGGCATCATCTATCACTATGGGATATCCTATGACCATTCTTACCCATCATAGTCTGAGAAATCTTTTGAATTATGGTAAATACACGCTGACTATGCCTAGACTAAGAATCTATCATAGACTTTTAGAACAGGAAGATGTCACCCTAGTACGATGTAACACTGTAAATCCTGCTGAGTCCCTGCCAACGCCAGAGGATGGGGAGCCACATGATTGTGTACAGGAGGCAGAGAGATATTCAAAGCTCAGATCAGACTTGCAAGCCCTTCCATTGCAAGATGCAGACATAGAGTATTGGACTGATGGGTCTTGCTATCGCATTGGAGACATATTAAGTGCTGGCTATGCCATTGTGAAAGCCCATGGAAATGACTTTCTCATTGAGAAGGCAGAGGTAATACCACAGCCTGCATCTGCACAACTTGCTGAACTTGTGGGGCTTACTGAAGCATGTTTGTTAGCAGAAGGTAAACGAGTGACAATTTTCACAGATTCTGCATATGCACATAATATTTGTCACCTGTATGGGGCTGTGTGGAAAAATCGTGGGTTTAAGAAGACCGATGCCCAGATACTGAAACTATTGCATGCAATGATGAAACCAAAAGCTATAGCAATAGCTAAGTGTGCGGCACACAGAGGGGACATGTCAAGGGTTACCCGGGGTAACAAGGCGGCTGACGAAGCAGCAAAGGCGGTTGCAGGAGCAAATAAGTTGGGCAAAGTCCTTCTGGTCACTCATGAAGTTGCCCTGGAGGATAAAATCACTCTCAACGATGTAGTTTCGCTGCAGAACGCTGCTTCTCCATTGGATAAACAATTATGGCGTGATCGAGGTGCCAGTCCGGATTCTTCTGGTTTATGGCGTAATCATGAAGGACTGATGGTTGCGCCCCCAGATCTGTTAGGTCTGATGATTCAGGAGGCACATGGGTTGGCCCATGTTGCAAGGGGGGAGGTGAAGAGAAAAATCACAAAAGAGTATGGCTTTTGGGCACCATATTTACTTGAGCAAATTGACTACATCATCGGCAGGTGTACCATCTGTCTAAAAAATAATGTTCGAAAAGGTGTATTGGTTCCTCCTGGCTACATTCCCACTCCTAACGTCCCATGCGGGAGTTGGTAGTGGACTTTGTTGACATGATAAAACCTGTTGGAGGCAAAAGGTATATGTTAGTTGTTGTGGACAGATTCTCACGATGGCCTGAGGCCTGTCCAACCAAGCATAAGGATGCTCAGTCTATTGCCAAGTTCTTGTGTCGGGAAGTCATAAGCAGATGGGGACTTCCAGATCGCATATCCTCAGATAATGGGAAGGAGTTTGTGGATAAAACAGTAAAACTCATTCTACAAAAGTTGGGAATTAAACAGCGCCTGGGAGCAGTATATCATCCGCAAAGCCAAGGAATGTGTGAAAAAATGAATGGTGTGCTGAAAAACCGCCTTGTTAAGATCTGCCAACACACAGGTTTAAATTGGGTAGAAGCACTTCCATTGGCCCTAATGGCTTGTCGTTTGAGTGAACTCCGTGATTTACACATGACACCCCATGAGTTGGCTACAGGTAGACAGATGCCAACGCCTTGTTTGCATACAAGCGGAAAGGGTCCGAGTTTAGCCCTTTTGGAAGATGAGATGCGAGCATACATCAAATATATGGCTACTTTACACAAGAGAGTATCTACCTATGTTTCAGACAGACAGAAACAGGAGGAGGTGATCTATCAAACACCCAAAGGAGCCACAGATTAATGCTGTTGAAACATGACATGGCTCTTGATTATATTTTGGCCAAACAAGGGGGTTTGTGTATGACTTTGAACCTAACCGGAGATGCCTGTTATACATTGATTCCTGATAGTTCAGACAACATAACCAGCGTCATAGATGCACTGAAAGTCATTAGGGATGCATTTGGCCCGTAAGAAGGAGCTGAACAGTCTGCTAATGCTTGGTTGCAGGAAAGACTGGGTCCAGTGGGTGCTGTATTAGCTCAGATTTTAGTAGCTGTCATTCTATCATTGTGTGTAATGTTCTGTTTTTGTACGCTGCTGCTGACATTTGCCAAGGCAATGATACTGAGATGGGTTGGAGTGGTGATGCCAGGAGAGAATGTTCAGATGCCACTACTAAGTGACACAGACAGTGGCAAAGATGAGGAGGAGGTGATGGTGGAAGGAGTGTTAATTGAGAAATATCCCTTTTGAATATAAAAAGGAACTTAAGAACTGACGTTGATGTCATTTCAGAATTTATCACTATTACATACATAGGAATTTATTTCATTTATTTTGTTAAGCGTATTCCATATAGTAATCTAGTAAAGGGGGCTTTGTATTAGGGGGAATTTAAAATACTTAAAATGTTATGAAACTTTAAGTATGAAGTCATTTTATGAAAGCATATTATACTGTATTTGATACTTTTCGCAAGATACTGGTCAATGTCTTCTCGTCCTAGAACGACACTGGAGGACCAAGATGAGAGGGGCGGCTTCTCCAGAGATCCTTACTGCAAATGGACTCAAATAAATGGACATGGACAACAATAAAAATGGACATGAGTTGCAGTACAAGTGGACTGAGGCGCTGCACCAGGACATTATGTGACAACTAGTTTTCGCAATATTCAATTTCACTTTTTTACATTGTATCTTTTTACTTTACATTAATACAGAAAATTATAATAGAATTTTCATGGGTATAATAATCTTAACTAACATAGGATGTTTTGCTTAATGTCTACATAATTGCAAGAGCATTATGGAATTGCATATAATAAGGGGTTTCTTCATGTTGCATTGCTTTTAATGTAATGTCTTTGTTATGGGGGTAAATACATTGGGATCTCAGGTGTTTTATTATTTTCTCGTTTAGGGGATGAGTGGTGTTAGGCAGGCGTAGGTCCAAGGGGGGTCCGATGGGTTGACTAGCCTTGCTTTGGGCAGTTTTTATTTCATTTCTGGGATTCCCGAATGTGTTTGCTTGCATTTTGTGTTTACAGAATTCATGGAACCCTACTTTTCAATTGGATTGGAGTACAATATGTGGTTGCCTAGGGCAGAGGGACCGTGAGTGACTTTTTCCTGTCTAGATTGTTTGATGGATATTAAAGGACAGATAGCTGCCTGACAGGTTTTCGCTCTCACACTCCACAATTTCATGTTCATGTAATGCTAAAGTTATGCTATGATATGCACGGATTAGAGATATATTCAAACCATTTTGAGTATAACATTAGGATACTTCTCGAGACTTTACAGTCTCAAAGGGGGGAAATATGAAGTGTCTGACGTGGATGCTGAAAATGCATAGGTAAACATCCTGAGGAATGCACCCCTAAAAGGGCTGCAAGATGACCCTGATAACCCTGTGTCCTTAGAAATAGCTGACCTGTCCTTGAGGATATACCGCTCAAGGAACAAACAACTGTTTTATTACTGACCAGATGTTAGGAGAAGATAGGTGCACAACTCCTGACCCTATATAAGCTGTTGTCAACCTAAAGTCTGGGAGACGGACATCATCGGCAGTCCCTCCCAGGTATCAGCTGTGCCTGTATGATTCTGGTGTTGCTTTTTGTAATAAACCGATTTTTCTGAAGCAAGCCAGTGTCACGAAGCCTCCTTCAATCTTCTGCACATCACGAGTGGTCGAGATACTACACTCCCATTCAGAGTTCAGTACAAGACATTCAAATTATCAGGACACTGACCACAATATCCGGCAGCAACAAATCTGGTTATGTAATCTGGTAATTTTGACATGTTTGCCAAGCTATGATTCTTCTGTCAATAAAACTGACTGGTGATCGTGTTTATGCACGATTTCACGATAATGCATTTCAAGTAGCAAACCTCCAAAAAATCTAAATACAAAGAACTAATGTGGTATAGCAAGCGGGCTATTATACCGCTAGATAAATTCCAGTGTCTATCTTATCACTTTGTTTAGGGTCATTATTTTGCTCGGTCATGCCAGGTCAAGCAGTCTTGGTCATACATGGCCCAATGACAGGTTAAGCATTGTGTAACCCACTCAGGTCATCAAGACCCTGACTGGCAGGGTCAAATGGCTGAAAGATCAGTTATACATGTTCATGTGTCAGGTCAAACGGATCTAGAATGTGCTTGGTCTCATACCTGCAGACAGTGAACACTGCAGAATACACGTTAATCAGAATAAGAATTCTTTTATTGTCATTGTACCCAAAAGGTGCAGCGAAATTAAAAATAGCAGCTCTCACAGACAGTGCAAAAGAGCAGAAGGTGCAAAATTCCAAATATACAATAATAACACAAATAACAAGATAACACAATAACAAAATAGTAAAATATAGGTTAGAAAAATAGAATAGAGAAAAAAATGCAAATATAAATTAGAAAACAGCCGGGATATTTTGTTCAAGGATTATTGCACTTGATATGAAACAGAAGTTCCTTATTTCACAGGATTTGGTTTATTTGTTTTATTATTGTTGTTTGATGGAGTCTGCGGTGTTCAGGGCAACGACAGCTGGGTAGAAGCTGTTCTTTAGTCTGTTTGTTCTTGTCTTTATTGCCCTGAAACGCCTCCCTGAGGGTAGGGTAATGATGTCATTTATGATGCTATTGCTGAGCCCTTCAGACAACGGACATGTTGGGCTAGAGGGTAACATTTCTGAAGCTCCTGATGGAATAAATTAACCTTTTTTCTGTTTAAAGCAGTTATTTTCATAGAAACTCCTGTGCCAAGGTAAGCCTTTCATCTCTACTAGAAGTCTACATCATCTGCCAAGGTAAGACTGTCTGGTCTGTTTTTCCCCCTGTCCCTCCTTTTTAATTTTT
Organism: Scarus forsteni; assembly: GCA_036419115.1. Taxonomy (NCBI): domain Eukaryota; kingdom Metazoa; phylum Chordata; class Actinopteri; order Labriformes; family Labridae; genus Scarus; species Scarus forsteni. The sequence goes on along the minus strand of JAZDUH010000299.1, from coordinate 165,294 downwards.
GGGGAGTATCCTGACTCTTATTTGCCCTCAGTACCCCTCAAGTACACCACAATAGCACGATGGAGTCTAATTGCCAAAGAGGCTAATCACAGAGACATTGCACATTTTCAGTCATATCAACTTGTATAATAAATACCAGTTCATTCAAACTTAGTCTCTCCTGATTGAAATATTTTTGTATCATCGGCACATGAATGGGAAGAAACATTATCTTTCTGTATTAGGGTACAAAGGAGGAGCGTGAACAGACTGAATAACAGCAGACTGAGAATTGACCCTTGTGGCACCTTATAATAAATACTGAAGTTATTTGACGAAGACTTGGCTAATGAAACTGTGAAGGTTCTTCCTGTGAGCTATGGTTTAACCCAGCTGAGGATGGGGCAGATAGACTGAATTAACTTTCCAGACGATGTAAATGGATGTGATGATCAACAGTATCAAAACTTAAACATAATAAACTAAAATTTGCAGTTTGCTTCAATCTGTGCTGGTGTTTCAGTCATTTATTACTTTCACCAGAGCAGTCTTCCTGCTGTGATTAAAACCTGATCTGTACACACATAGGTTGCTGAGGGTTGAAAAAATGTGTAATTGTTTGTAAAAACTTTATCAGTGACTTTGCTGATAAAAGGGAGGCTGGAGTTGGGCCTGTAGTTGAATTACTGAGGTGTTGAGCTTGTTATTTTTTAACAATGGAGTCACAACAGCAAGTTTTAGAGAAGTGGAGAAAAGACCAGACTGAAGAGACGCATTAACAACATGGAGAAGGTCATGTGGCATACAGAGAGAGGCCTGATGGGACAGTTTTGAGGGAATGGGGTCGAGTGAACAGGTAGATTTAGGATGATTGATCACCTCCTCCTGATCACTTAAATTAACAGGTGTGAAACGATATTTTAGTTTGAAGGTTTTCACACTGCAGGATGACTAAAAGTTCAGAGAGACATGATTGTAAGGTGTTGGATCAAATATTGGAGATTTTCTCTTTGGAGTAAGAAGCAAATGCATTACATTTATGTAAGGAGAGCAGGTCGTCTGACACTGATTGATTGAGATTTATCAATTTCAGAGAACAGGTACATGGAGTCATTCTTCAGGTCATTTATCATTGAGATTTTTGAGAAGTTTTTCTATCTGGACAGTTTGACTTCTGTAGTGTAGGAGGAAAGCACACATTTGTAAAACTCATGGTTTACATGAAGTTCATTCTTTCTTTCTTTATGTTCAGTCTTTGTGGACGATTGTTTCTGCATCTTTACTTGTTCTCCATTTCTCCAGACAGCCTTTAGTTTTTAGTCATCAGTTTTGTTTTAATGGGAGTTCTTCTTTTAATGGTGTGACCTACTTTATTGTGGAAGTTATTCATCATCTCATCACATGTATAATTATTAATAATTATAATTCTTTTGAAAGCCTTACTCTAAATTTATCTCATACTGATTGAAAAACCTGCCTGTTAAGATATGATTGTTCCTGTACCTGATTTTATTTGTATCTACCAGCACCTGCTCTCCCCCAGTAATTGTTTTGTTTTGTTAAATGTACACCTTATGCCTAATATATACATAACACATAAAACAGAATTGTTGTGGAACTCAAAATGTTGGTTGGACTGTTATAGACTATGCACATTAAATATAACACAATAAACCAAAGTATATCAGTAGGTGTGTCCTTAAGTCTTCAACAGCATAATAAAATCCTGAAATAATGGGTTTTAGTTTTGGTGTGCCACCCCAAGATTTTAAGTGGGCCCATCTGGCCACCCCTATGAAAAATTTCTGGAGGCGCCACAGGTCAAAGGTCAAAGGTCAGCAGGTCAGAGCCACATGTTCACAGACATGTTTACATTTCTGAGCTCCTGATTGGAGGGACACTGTGACCCTCACTCCACTTTCTCAGATAAAGGGACAGATGATGGTTCATCTCAGCATGATGGAGCACAGACACGTGGAGGAGAAGAACCATCAGGCTGCTCCACCTTCAGCACACTGAGGGCTCAGAGAGTGGTCTACCAAACAGCTGAGCCGGGAGCTAAAGGGTTAAGACAGTCTGAGGGCAAAGGGAGCTGACCTGACCTCAGCAGGTCCATCAGACAGACACCTTCATCACCTCTGAGGGACTCAGACATGGAGGTCAAAGGTCATTATGATGAATTCTCACCTTTTCTGAGCAGGTCTGTTCTTCTTAAAGTCAATGCCAACAAATTTAGACCGGTCACTCCTCAGGGACACACTCCTGGGCTCAGGAGGGTCTGACCTCTTCATCCTGATAAACACAAAATCATCAGATGCTGTCACACAGAGAGATGAAGATGATGATGATGATGAAGAGAAGAGATCTCTTCATCCTGATAAAACAAAAATCATCATCATCAGATACTATGAGCTGTTCCTACAGGGTGAAGATTTAGTGATCAGGGATTTAATGGGATGAACATTTCATATCACAGTTATCATTATTATCACAGTTTTGTTAATATGAGCTCAAAATGTTCAAAAAGTACTTTTACACACACTGAAATCATTTAACCCTTTAACAGTACAATTATACCAGGTCATCTGATTGTTTTTATGTTTTTTAATTGTCAGGGAATGTTACTTGAGTCACCCATGTTTCATGACAAATAACAATAAATAATTCTGACAAGTATTTGTCATGATTATGTTGGAAATGCTGTGAGAAATACAAGAAAAATAATTAACAGACCTGAACTTTGAACATGTTTCTCTTTATAACAATTGTAAATGGACATGTTTAAAGATTTTGAGAGGACTCAAAATAAATCAAACCTACTTTACATAAACTCAAGAAGTTTTTTTCTGCCTACATCATCTAGTGTCCAAGTTCCATCCCATTATATCAGACCAGGTCCAGGTGTTTTTTTTTACTGATGATTGTCCTGAAGCAGCTCCTGTCCAGATGACGACAGAGCCTCATCTCACCAGCTCAGCTCACTTCCTGCTTCATCCATTCATCCATCTGTTCATCTGCTGTCTTTGGATTTGTCCTGCTTTTATTTCACTGTGCAGACATGTGGGCTGGATTATATACAGACCTTTGAATGTGACTTTATTCTTGTGTTTCATAATCTGCTGCGATTCTGTGCTTTATATTTTGTTGAGCACTGAGTGACTTCAAAGGTGCTGATGGTTTACCTGCTCTTGTGACTCTTTGGTTATTATTCTAACTTTTATGGGTGTGTATTTCATATTTAGTCTAAGGATAACTCTGATTGAATGATTGTAAAAAAAATCTAAAATCATAATTTATCTAAAATGATTTTAATTAATGATCACCGATGTTTAATAAAGTGTTGAACGTGATAACGATGTGTTTGTGGGCAGTGAATAAATACTTTGGTTTGTGTTTGTGGGGACTGCTGACTGTAGTGCTGGTTGATATTACCTAATCTCAATATCACGATAAATTGAAGGTCTGACCTTGATTACAATTAATGAACGATAATTTTATGCTATGCTGGTACAAATTAGTTGCGATAGCGATGGTTCGGACACGGTCCTCCTGCAGTATTTACCAGTGGCGATTGCTCTAAGACTGCAAGAGAAGCTCAGCTTCCCCTAAAATGTCCCCAAAAAAGTGTTGATATGTACTGCTGTGTGTACATTTCATTGACTAAATATGAGCTAGAATACCTTCATCTTTAGTTCAGAATCAGCTTCTTATCACAGGTAACTGGAGCGACTTCCTTCTCATTCATCCCCGCAGCGTCTCAGCGCTTTAACACAGTTGGACGCTGAGCGTCTTCTGACTTCGATGGGGAAGCGTAGAGTGGGTTGTTCCACTGTGGAAACTGGACGGTCATTGGATAAACGCTGGGCTTTGTCCCGCCCATCGGACGCTCAGCGTCTCTGGGGTCTATGAGGCAGTGGGCTGGCCTGGACGCTCAGCTTCTGCATGATGATTGGATGATCTGTCTGAGGCCGAATCCCTTTTTTGATTGTCAGTGAAATGAGCCAATCAGCGATCTTGAAGTATAACCCTCCACCAGAGGATCTTCTAAGTTTTACATTCAGTTGTTCTGGACTGATCCGGAGGCCTTATTGATCACCAGCAACTTTATCTTTCTTAAAAACGACTAGTGTTGTGTTTGAAGATTCTCTCCTGTCACTTTTTTCTTTTCACCAACGAGCAGCTGCAGCTGCGGAGCTTCTCCCCCTGTCACTCACACTCACAGATCATTTTAATGAAAAGAAACAGAGGGTAGAATTTACATTTAAATAAATAAGCAAATTTATGATGTAGACCAGAAAAAAATGAGCTTCCCCTCCTTGACTGACCAGCAGCCGCCACTGGTATTTACACTTAACTTCTGTCTGCTCTATGTCCTCTGCACAGAATACAAGATGTGCCCAAACAATGGAGACAGCATTTTTCTTGGCTACTAGGTCCTCTGATAGATCTGCACTTGTCTCCTACATGTTAGTAGCACGTCCCTCACTCTTGGTGAAAGTGAATGTAGACTATATGGAGGGGGTGCAATCATGTGACTTAGACAGGGAAGATAATCAAAATAATCATCTTGAGTAAAATTACTTCGATTAGAGGGTCTAAATGTTGATTTTGATTATTTTTCAATTCATTGCCCAGCCCTAGCTGACTGAGAAAAGGGATGAGATTAAATAATCCTGATTCAGCCTGGTCTGGAGCAGGCTCTCTCCACAGAATAAACCTCCATGGTGACTAAAGTCCAAACATATCCCACTTTGTGCAACCAGATCACCAATAAGTTGATCCAGGATAACAAAGATATCCCGGCTTAATCCCTGATCTTGGTTTAGGGCGACGGGCCCCTGGTCTCACCTGTCAAAGGTCAGCAGGTCAGAGCCACATATTCACAGACATGTTTACATTTCTGAGCTCCTGATTGGAGGGACACTGTGACCCTCACTCCACTTTCTTAGATAAAGGGACAGATGATGGTTCATCTCAGCATGATGGAGCACAGACACGTGGAGGAGAAGAACCATCAGGCTGCTCCACCTTCAGCACACTGAGGGCTCAGAGAGTGGTCTACCGAACAGCTGAGCCGGGAGCTAAAGGGTTAAGACAGTCTGAGGGCAAAGGGAGCTGACCTGACCTCAGCAGGTCCATCAGACAGACACCTTCATCACCTCTGAGGGACTCAGACATGGAGGTCAAAGGTCATTATGATGAACTCTCACCTTTTCTGAGCAGGTCTGTCCTTCTTAAACTCAATGTCAACAACTTTAGACCGGTCACTCCTCAGGGACACACTCCTGGGCTGAGGAGGGTCTGATCTCTTCATCCTGAAAAACACAAAATCATCAGATGCTGTCACACAGAAAGATGAAGATGTAGAGATGATGATGATGAAGAGAAGAGATCTCTTCATCCTGATAAAACAAACATCATCATCATCATCATCAGATACTATGAGCTGTTCCTACAGGATGAAGATTTAGTGATCAGGGATTTAATGGGATGAACATTTCATATCACAGTTATCATTATTATCACAGTTTTGTTAATATGTGCTCAAAATGTTCAAAAAGTACTTTTACACACACTGAAATCATTTAACCCTTTAATAGAACAATTATACCAGGTCATCTGATTGTTTTTATGTTTTTACCGCTGGGCCCAGGAGGGTCTGATCTCTTCATCCTGAAAAAACAAAATCATCTGGGGTCTCATTTATAAAAGAGTGCGTGGAATCCTTACTAAAAGTGTACGTGCACCAAAAACCAGGAAATGGCGTGCGCACAAAAAAATTCAGATTTATAAAACTGTTCGCACGCACACTTGCACGCAATTTTCCATTTATAAATCAGAATCCACCTGGAGAAGTGCGCATGTGGAAAAGCTGCAAATCCCGCCCCTCGCACGCCCATAATTAACCATAAATGGTCAATGCAAAGCACCTCATGAATATTTGGGTTTATAAATAAGCCTTTCGCTCATACACTTTACTTGTGACAATGCTGTCCGAAACGAAAATCATAAATAGGAATTTCTCAGAGACGGAGATTGAAGTCTCATTGATGAGCTGGATGGCCGGAAAGGTTTTTATTCTGGTCTCACAGCACAGGAATCTCCAACAAAAGAAAGAGCAGCGAGTGGCTGTGCGTCGCTGCTGCTGTTAATGCAGCAAGTGAAACAGAGAGGACAGTGTGGGAGATCAAGTAAACTTTGTGACCCACGAACGGAGGAGTTTGTGAATGAAGTGATGGATAAAATGGACATGTCGGTAGTTTGCTGCAGCAGTGGATCACAAACTTCACAAAAATCAGAGAATGACACCACGTCACTGCTTCATGCATCCATTGTGCCAAAACACCCACCTTCTTCATTACGCACAAGTATATCTGCATGTTTCCATGTTAACGGACCCACACTGACTTCTTTACATACTTTCTGAGAACATGCGTCAGTCAGCAGTCTCCCTACCTCAGGATTATTATTAATCAAAGTTTTGATCGACGAACAAAAAAATGTTAATTGTTGGCCACATTTTTTCCCTGGGAAACTCCATCTGTTCTATTTATGAGGATATGTAGTCTGAATGATCATGTCAGAGATGCCCTGATTTAATCCCCACACTTAGATTATTTACAGAATAAATATGTGCAGCTGATGAAGATGTGCTGATGGAGGAGGAGAAGAAGCCACCGCCGTGTCTCTGTGTGCTCTGTGCGTCTTGACGCAGGCATCTTTATTACAACTAAAAACCGCACTTGGTAATAAATGTTTGAAATTTACAGATATTAATGAAAACTGGTGGCTCTGAGGTTTCTGTGTTAGTCTAATTTTTAACTCTACATCAATGAAAACATTAGTGTCCGGTCCTGTGAGGTCTGTCCGGATAATGAAGGCGAGACAGTGCTGAAGAAATATATATGTGGTGGACATTTTTTTTTTTTTGCATATTTTCATAATGAAAGTGACTTATAGGAAACGGCCAATTACACACGTTATTTATAGCCCAAACACAACAGTTGGTTTGAATGGTTATGATAACGTGGATCTGTCAGTAAAGTTTGATATTTAGTAAAATAAAATGTTGGAGGGACATCAACATGTATCTGGAGGCTTCAGTTTCCCATGCCTCCAACATGTACGTACGCCTGGTTCAGAGTTTGCTTACCGGTGTGCACATTTTACCGTCAGGTTTGTTTTTATAGATCACAAACTTTGCGTGGGAAAAGGCGTACGCCAGTTTCAGGCCCTGTTTTGTGCGTACGCAAGCTTTATAAATCAGACCCCTGATGCTGTCACGTTTACCCCTTTTCCACCAAGTTGCTTCCAGGGCTGGTTCGGAGCTAGAGCCAGACTTAGCACCAGTTCTTTGGTTTTCCACAGAGCACCGGTTGCTGGCTCTCAAAACCGGTGCTTAGCAAGCACCAACTCTTTGCTGGGCCAGCAGAAAGAACCAGGTTACTTCGGGGGCTACGCGCTTACGTCAGGGGGTGGGGGCGGGATTAGCAGAGTAAAAACAAGGAAGAGAGCCATTTTTAAAAAGACGAGGTTGGAGTAAGCGAAAAACAGATTGAAAAGAATATATATCTATAAAGAATATATAAAGAAAGAATATAGGGACCAGAAGACCGAGCTGGACCGTAGTGACAATGGTCGACCACGTTTTAACAGCCCGCATTATAAAATGCTCGATGCTGTTCTCAGGGACCGACCGGCGTGCAGCGCTATTGAATTCAGCCACAGCCATGCTGGAGTCTATGCAGGAGGACACAACCCTGGAGCAAACCTCCACAGAGCCTGGTAAGTTTATTGTTTTGTTTATTGTTGTTCACCAGTTGTTATGGGAAACTAGCGTGACGTATACAGACGTATACATTGACGTGCTGACGTAGCTCTCTGGCCGGCACCCGTTTGTGGAAAAGCAAACGGTTCTTAACCGGTTCGCTCTTGAACCAACTGTGAATCGGCTCTAGCACCAGCACGAGCACCAGCCCTGGAACCAGCTTGGTGGAAAAGGGGTAATAGAGAGATGAAGATGATGAAGATGATGATGAAGAGTTTGTCAGTGAGCTGCTCTTCTGTAAAGTGTCTTCAGCTAACGTCTGTCATGGTTTGACTCTATTGTAATAAAGACTGATGAAGATGAAGATGATGATGGTGTCAGAGTGTGATGGCTGCAGATCTTCATCTCACCTCAGACCCTGGTCTTCTTCACTCACAGAGGTTTTAGATGGTCTGGTCTCCTCTGGTTCTTCAGTCTGATCCACAGCAGAGCGCCCCCTGCTGTCTGTCAGCTGTGATGAAGGAGTCAGAGAGCAGAGCGTCAACAACAGACTCTGATGGGCTGAAGGCATGGACTCATATCTATGGTCATATTTCTATGGTCTTTCATTGATGATCTGTTATTGTACAGCAGCAAATCCTCACAAATGTCTCATTATGTTTTACAAAAAAACAATATATATATTTATATTTTAAGTTTTTTATTCATTTTCTTTTATCATTTTTCTTTGATGTTTTTACTGATTTTATTTGTTTTGTACAGAGAAGTAGAAAGATAAAGAGGTGTGCAGAGACAAAGGGACTATAATAAGTAGCTGGGACAATACACTTTTCTCCTGATTTGATTTTATTTGAATTTTAAAGGAGCCGATTGGATTTAAATTGTGATTCTACAATATTGCTGATTTTTGCAATCTTTAGTTTACTTTTTTACCCCAGTGAAAAAGATGAACAATGATGATGCCTACAGACTATATCAGGAAAAATATACATCACATGTGAGTCTGTTTTTAGGATTTATTCAGCAATATATTTTAACCAGCTGTTTATACTCTCTCTTCAAAAGACTGGACTGTATTTAAAAGTGGCTTATTAACACTGACTAAAATTAAATATGGGAAAAATTTGATTTAAAAACCGTCGAATCAAAAATCCCCATACATTTGTGAATTGTTTTTTTCTCCCACCCCTAATTTCAACTACAGTATTAGAGCCAACAGACCAAGCTTTGAGACTTTTATTGAAGTTTATTGCACTATGTGAAACTAATATGAAATTTTCAGAATATGTCCAGATTGGGACAAGGCAGAACTGATTTGATTTTGAGAGTGATCCGGATCACCATCTGGATCTGCCATGACAAAAAATGTAATTTTCATGAATAACTACTGAACTAAAATAGATATCATTATGAATCCAGTTGCTAATGGTATGTTTTCATGGTCAAGGAATCTAAATATTTAGATGAAATAAAGGTAGGACTAATATTTATGGTGAAAATCACAATATGGGTGAGGACTGTGGTGCTGGCTCTCAGAGTGCTTTTCTAGTTTGTTTAATGACAAAATGTTGCAGTTTCAACCTCAGATGGAAGAAAACATTTTTGAGCAAAGGAACATGAAAAAAGGTTATAAACATTAAATAATAATCCCTGGGAGATCATACATTCATTAACCCTCATCACTTTGTTTCCATCATAACATTTATATGTTAGTTAATTTCTAGACAAGTCCAAAGGTTATCACAGAAAGCTCATTTCTATCCTAAGATGATTGGATATGTCGAGATCCTGAGAGAACAGCTAATATTCACTTGTTACAGAGTAAAATAAAGATGGATGTTTGTCTGCTTAGGGCCTCCGTACACTGAAGACATTTCTCATTTTGACCTGCTTTATACACCGTCCACTGAAAACAGCTCTGACCCACTTTGGGTTTGATCTTCTATCATGGAGAATAAGTGATGCAGGATACCTCAGGATGGATTTATCATTTAGAAAAAGGAAGAAAAAAAAGAGCTGGACTGCTGAAGGATGTGGAGTTTTGATTAATCAAGAGTCTGACTCTTCATTTGTTAAGTCTTTGTGTTAAACCGAGCACAAGAGCCGACACGACAGTTGGCAGACAGACAGACAAGAATCAGTTTTTAAAGATTCATTCATGTAGCAGCAAATTGTAAAGGCAAGCAAAGGTGTAGCTGTCATGATCACTGTTTTTTGTTGTCAAGTTACCCGTTTTGTCGTCCTGTTTTATGTTGATTCATGTGTTCCTGTTTTATTTTGTTACTCACATCTCTTTCCTGTCTCCGTAGGTTCACTTCCTGTTCCGGCTTGTCACCCCTGTTCCCTGATTGTCCCTTCCCAGCTGTGTCCAATTACCCCTCATTACCTCTTGTATTTAACCTCCTGTCTCCCCTTGTCTTGTGCCGGATTGTGAGCTTTCAGTATCTTTCTAGGCGTTCTACCCCAAGTCATAGTCTTGTCTTTTGAAACCCCTTTTGTCTTTTGGATCACGTTTTTTGCCTCATCCCTTTTGGTACCTCTGCCTTGGACTTCTGCCTGATCTTTTGTGTGCTGACTTTTGGACTGTCTGAGAACCAGTTTTTGTGTATCATACCTTGGACCGAATTAAATACCCTGAACTCTGCCTTTGTGTCATCGTCTCCTTTTTGAGAGTTTTGCCATTGTTCATGACAGTAGCAGGTGTTGTTCCAACTGTTGTTAAGTACAGACATCAGCCTATAGGTGTTGTGAGGCCAGCAAGAAAGTTAAAGAAATGCATAAAGTTAAAGTGTACCATGGAGTTTTTCATGAACAGGAATCAGCACTGTCAGGGAAAATGGGGCACGTGGTGCATGAGCAGTACTCTTTCAGATAAAGGTGGAGTGTGCACCTCAGAACAACAACAGCAGATATGGCTGACTGCCGAGCAACATGAGCCGATAACTGTACTGCGTTTAACGTTCCCCCCCAAAAAGTATATTTGCTGTAATACTCATACCAATACCAGCAGAGATGCATTTGTTATAGTTGTCAAGGACTTCATCAGAAAGCATTGGTGCTCAGGTGCATGTTGTTATTTCCTTTTTCACTACGACTTACATCACCAACTACTGGCCTGGCATGCAGGCTACTGTGTATTCTGTCATTCTCGTGGATCAGAATGTATGTTTATTGCTATCACACCGTCCCTGTGTGAACAGAAGGCTTTTGAAAACACAAAGATAAAACCTTTTTGTTTCTGGTGACAACACTTTCGTGTAAATGGGCCCTCGGGAAACATTTCAAATCCTGAGTGAAGGCAGATGTGCAAAAATAAAAGAGGATATCCTGAATGTAGAGAAAATAAATGAGAAGTTTGTCACAACCATTAAAGAAACAGATAAAATCACTTTTCCAAAGAGCAAAGGTATTCAACAGGAGGAAGAGTGTACCATGGTGGGATGGCAGTAAAGTAATAAGAGCTTTCAGACAGCTAAAATCTCACCATGTTTGATACTTTAGTCCAGTGAATCCCAAACTGAGGTACTCGTACCATCAGGGGTCATAAAGTGACATAGGGGGTACAGGAACACCTGTCAGGTTTCAGACAGTTGTTTCTGTAGTTAAAGTTCAAACAATAAATGTTTGTATTGTGAAATTTGATAAAGGTCTGAAGTGTTGGCAGAGAGGCTGGAGACTGGATTGGTGAGACATCTTGGAGAAGAAAATCTGTTCTGAATTGTCTGAGATTCTTATAGTAACATAAGTTCAGTCAGACAGTCTTCTCATTAGAGCTGTGGTCAGTTTGTTCTTTACAGTTTTAAGTTCATTAATGAATATTTTACAGAAATTTGAAATTTCTTTTGAAAAGTGAAATGGTGTTTCCCACTGAAAATAAATCTATTTAGTGAGAAATAATTAACTTTAAGAGATTTTATTTGTATGTTCTGTAGTTAAATGTTGGAGGTTGGAGTGACGGCAGGCCGACAGACATTTCTTTTTCTATCTGCTGTAAGTGTGTGAGAGTAGGGGGAACATGGCTGGAGGTCAAGAGTCTGAAGAGGTACAGGCTGTGAAAAGTTTGGAACCACTGCCTTAGTCCAACACAAAAAACACAAGCAGAGGTTTGGAGAACAATCAGATCAGCAAAATGTACTGGAGGCAGTTTCATTATAAAACAGGGAGTGAAACAGTTTGAAGATGTATGAGGAATGATCATGAGAATGTTTTCAGAGGGAAGAACCTTAAAAAACAAACTGCTGCTGGAATTCACGATCTGGCAGTCACACTCAAAGACCAATTTTATATATGTATAGACAAATGTGCAAATGAACAGAGAGAGAAAAATTACAAATAGACACGTTTGTGAACATCAAGAAACTCCTTACGTATAAAAATTATGACGCGTCCTTTCTTCCTCTGAAATTAAATGTAATGCTATTTTATATTCCTCCGTCTGTCCTTGGTTCTTTTCAAAGATTAAGATTTATAAATTTGTGCTGTAAATACACTTTGACTGGTTTGGTGGATGTTTATTTCAGGCTGCTCGTACATTCAGGTGAAGTATGCTGCATGTTTCTTACCTGTTTAGATCATACCTGAGATCTACATTGCGGTCTTTTGACATAGGCCATGAATGTAGCATTGTTAGCATTAGCATTTATAGCATTAGCGCTGGTTACCTTAGCACTGGTACAATTAGCACTGTTAGCATTAGCCCTGCTATCATTAGGATTGTTTGCTCTGTTAGCATTAGCATTGCTATCATTAGACATTTTGGCCTTAGCCCCATTAGCATTAGCACTGTAGTCATGTTTAAATAAAGCCTGAGCCCTCCTCCCTGCACTGATCACGTCTGATTGAACTTTAAAGTTTTAAAAACATTAAAAAGTTTCTCACCAAACTTCAACGGTGAGGACAGATCTGTGACGCAGCAGAGAGTCGAAGAACAAGAACACACTGACACCAGGATGAACCAAAGTCCATTTATCACTGTGTTTACAGCCAATCAAAGGTCAAAGTCTCCATTTTACTGCAGGAGCTTTATTGTTTTATGAGGAGGAATCAGAGAGACCTGAGGCAGAGATCATCAGACTTTGGTGTGAACATCATGGCAGCATGGATCCATCCTGCTTTGGATCTGCGGTTCAGGCTGCTGCTGGAATTCTTTCTCCTCTTAACTGATGTTTGACTTCAGATGAACACACTCACACCACTACCTCTGCTCTTTACCCTCTTCTTCTTCTTCTGTGGATTATTTTGACATCAAATTTTTGTATTATCACCAACAACTGATGGGGAGTGAGGATCATGATATGTACTCATTCTTATCAAAAACCAAAATAAAATAACATATGTATTCAAATATCTTTTTCTTCTGAATTTTACCTCAAATGTCTAAATTAAATCGTCTTTTTCTTCTTTTCAGTTTTTGGACCAAATGATTTTTGTCTGCTTCTTACTTCTCACAGTCAAAAAAAGAGCTGCTCCACTGTTTCAGATTTCCCTGAACTCCAACTCCCCATTTCATGCTCCCCTGTCTTAAAGAAAGTTCAGCCCTGTGAGTCCAAATCTCATTCTTGATATTCTTCTTTCTTCTCTTTCTTCCTGCTCTCCTCATTTCACCATCTTTCCTTTGGATGCTCTGACACCACCTTCCTCTCCTCTCCTCCTCTCACTGCTTCCTCCACCTTTCCTTTATTCTCTTTGATAATATCCTTCACTTCTGTTCTGATCACTTTATTTCTAATAGACTTTTAGGCCTCTTTTACTTTCTTGTCTGTAGATTCATTTCCTCTTATTCCACTGTGAGCTGGTACCCATAGAAAAACTACAGACAGGCCCATCATCTGAATTCTGGAAAGTTCTTGTTGTATTTCTATGAGAATGTCTTTTCTACCTTCTGAATGACTGAACTGTGAAGTGGATCATGATCAACTGCAGCCTGACAAAATTAACTTTATATATATATTTATTCAAATGTGACAGTATGCATTAATAAACACTGACATGTAAATATATGGGATTATAAACCAGTGTCTAATTTCCATCCCAGTCCCATGAGCAGGTTGATGTCAACACATAAAACAAAACAGACATCCATAACAGGAATACTAAAACTACTGCCCAAGATAATATAGAGGCATGTTGACTAGAATATTGCACCATGCCCATAGCACACGGCTGCGTGCAGATGTCAGTAGATGTTGCACTAAGAAAGCAGACACAGATGTCTTATGTCTGCACTAAATCACAGAAATGTCAAACATAGATGTGCTTACAGTGGACAGTTTCTGGATGGAGCCCCAACACACTGAAGCCGTTAGACTGACATACAAAATTAGACACAGTTTGTTTCAGAGCTTTGATTTCCTACCCAGTGTAACGTCAACAATATTGACATCATTCCCCTCACTGAGCCTTTTCATACTTTGATTAGGGCTGGGCCATATGGACTAGAAATAAAATCCACCATTTTTTTTTTTCAACAACACTCGATTTATGATTTTAATTTATTTTTCCCTCCCTAAAAGAAACAAAACTCCCAGAGACATAAAAATGAAACAAATCAAGTTTTGCCTTTATGTTGTCTAAATGTTTCCCTCTTAAAGTCAAAGTCTGGCTCATAAAAGGTTGATTATGTAGTATAAACGTAGGCAGGTTTGTCTACATAAACACTAAAAGGCTGAGCTTTTTTTACAGTATTAGCATGAAACTCTCTGATCAACATTTAATCTACTTAAATAACAAATACAAGCCGATAAAAGTGCTTGTGTAAACCCTACAAGGCCGACCATCATGAAAATTGTGATATTTTCAAAATTGCATCTACTTACAATTGGACTAAGGTACTAAGGAAAATAATTCAAATTGAATGAATGAATGTGTTTATTTCAAACCCAAAATGGAAAACGTACATATGTATATCTCCATACAAATCCAACAAAAATAAAATATAAAAGGGTAACAAAAGGCAACAGCAATTACAGCATTTTTTCTACTCTCATTAATCTTTGTAAGAAAATCAAACAGATTGAGTTTGAAAAGGGTGAAGGAAGAAGTACCAAACTTATCTAGTCCCAGCCCTTTTTCATTTTCAAAATGTCTGAGCTAAATTCACCCTGAAGCCTCTTCAGGTCAAAGCCATCAACATATTTAGCAACAAAAGCAACAACAAGCTCAGACAAATAACAGCAAGAACAACACATTTCAAACAAAGACAATAATGACACATCAGTGGATACACACAGCCCTGATGTTCCTGATTTTCTCTTTGTTTTTCCATCTGTATCTGTTTAATATTCACGTTTGAAAGATGAATTTAAACCTTCCTATTGTTTGACATGATTTCAGTTCATCACTGCAGCTGCTCCATAAAGTAACTCCTTTAACTGAGACACACTAAACTTTCAGATTTCTTCTCTCTGCTTGTTTTTTGAACATCAAATTTCCTTGAAGATGATGTTTGTCATCTCTCAGTTGTAAAAACCTTTGGATTCTGTTTGGTAGCTTCTGATTTTTAACTTTATCCATAATTTGGAGAGTTTTATAATCAAGCAGGTCCTTAAATTTGAATGTATTCAGTTCAGTGAAGAGTTGTTTGTTGTTCTCTGTTTGTGCTTTTGTTTCTGATTGGTATTGCTCTTTTCTGGAGGATGAAGATGGGCTTTGTGTTTGTTTTGGATGTGTTCCCCCACATGGATTTTTTGCCCAGCTCTAACTTTGATATTAAATTGTGGAGTGACAAATGATTGTCCTGTTCCACTTGTTGAGCTTCTTGATGCGTCTGTGTAAATCTGTAGCTAACTGGAATCATTGTGTGTATTTTGTTGTGTGTTTGTGTGTAGTTTTGTGGCTTGTTGCTCTCTCCCCTCCTTCCTGTTTTCTCCTGCAGGTCAGTGTGAAGCAGGGTGAGGCTGCACCAGGTGATTGGGCACACCTGTGCTCACTGGGCCAATCAGCTCCCTTTAAAAGTGTGACCTGGAGTGGAGCACACTGACAGATAATTCCTTCTTCTAGGGTCGAGTCTCTTCCTGCGCTCACACTGTTTGTCGTGGAGCTTTTTGAAGCCTGTTTGGATTTTTTCTCCCCTGCTTCCTTTTCCTGTGCTCAGGTCTTCAAGGGCGTCACCTGCTGCTTCAGTTTGGAACATTTTGCTCTCTCTTCAACATGACAAAATGTGTTGTTTCACACTAATCTGCTTCTTTTTGGAAACAAAGTCTGTTCTATTTATCAAACTGATGGATGTGGACTGAAAGTTGTGTTTTTCTGCTTAACTCTCTTCTCACAGTGTTTTATGTTCATTTGGACACAAGTGCTGATCCCATTTGTGCACGTGCACGTGCACGTGCATGGACCGTCCTATAGCAGCACACCTTTATCATGATTAGGACTTTAGCTAATGAATTTGACTTTTTTAATCATAATAATGAGTTTTTCTCTCATAATTATGACTCTTATCCCATGATTGTGACTTTTTCCCCATAATTATAACTTTTTATTTTATAATTATGCCTTTAAAACAAAACATTTGAGTTTTATCTCATTATAACTACTTTTTTTCTCATAATAATGAATTTTTATTTCACAATTAGGACTTTTAATCCCATAAATTTGATGTTTTTCTAAAAACAATGACTTGTTATCTCATAATTTTGACATTTTATTTCAGTATTATGACTTTTAATCTCATTATTATGACTTTTTTCTCACAATTATGACTTTTTATCCCATAATCTTGCCTTTTTTCTCATTATTATGACTATTCTTTCAGAATTATGACTTCTCCCATAATTATGACTTTTTGTCTCATAAAATGACTTTTTATTTTATCATTATGACTTTTATCTCATACTAATGAGATTTAATCTCATAATTATGACCTTTTATCAAATATTTCTGACTTTTTATCCCCTAATTTTGAGTTTCTTTCTCATAATTATGAGTTTTTATCTTATAATGATGACTTATATCATTAATATGACTTTTTTCTCATAATTATGACTTTTTATGCCGTAATTTTGACATTTTTTCTAATATTTTATGACTATATTTTGTTATGACTGTTACCTCATGAATACCACTTTTTATCTCAAAATAATGAGTTTTTATCTCATTATTGGTACTTTCTTTTTTCATAATTATGACTCTTTATCCCATAATTTTGACTTTTATCTCATAATTATGACTTTGTTATCTCATCCATATGACTCTTTTTCTCATAATTATGATTTTATTTCTCATTTTTATGACTTAGTATTTATTTTTTATGTTATAAGTTCCCTAAGTTCCTTTTTTTTTAAGGTCTTCTGTACATTAGCTTGTGTTTCACTGAGGTAAAAAAATGTTGATGTGCAGTTGGAGGTGCACCTTTCTTGACACACAAGTACTTATCATAGACCCCCCCACACACACACACACACACACACACAGACACACACACAGTTTTCCCAAACTAACAGTCCAAAATCCAAATGTCTTGTGTGTGTGTGGTTGTTTCCTTAGGTACTCTGTAACAGAGGTCCTGGCCATGCTGCAGGACTCTGAAACAGTGACAGAGACAAGCTGTGGGACTACAGTCAGAAAAATGAGATTTTCTTTAAAACAAAGGACAAAATGGAAAAAAGAAATACACAACATGATTCAGAGGGACTCACAGATAAAATGATATGCCTTACAGCTCATAAAAACTGTGGTGATGAATGGGTTAAAGCTGCTTCCACAGCCTGACAGGTTTTTCTGTTGAAACCTGCCTGTCTCCTCCTCTGCTCTGAGATCCAGTTTTTGACTAAACCAACATTTCTATTGATATTTTTGTCTCAGAGTGTCAAATCAGCATTTACATCTGCTCATCATTTTTACATTTGTTTATAACTTTCTGAATGTGTACAGCCCACGTCAATCTCTCATCTAACCATAGATCTAAACATTTACATTATTTCACCCTTTACAATTCTTCAAAGTGTATCAGACAGTTTGAAGGTTGAAAATGGAGTACCTCAGGGCAGTATTGTGAGTCCTCTGTTATTCTCCATCATGATAAATGATGTTTTTGGATGATTTCACCAAAACAGTGAAATTTCTGTCCCCAGCATATTATTGTATATTAAATGTATAAACACAAGTAATAATATATTACAAATTATATTTTATTATTATACTAAACACCATACACATTAATCTTTGTAGAAATTCCTTATATATCTTTTTTAATATTTTAAAATGTCATCCAAACACTTCTACATAGCATTTCTTGCCTGTCCCACAGCCAAACGCTACACTTTACTACAACGCATCATCAACAAAATCCTTCCAAAGCAAATTTTCTTTTGCATTTAAGTGTGACTCCATATTCTATCTACACTTTTAAAACAAAAGTTTGACTGAAAAGTGATTATATTTTGGTTAAAATTAACACATTCCCCCTTTTAAAATGTTGGAACATTCCACCAGTGACATGTTCTGCAGGAAGTGACATCATTTAGGTCTTCTGCAGGTCATGGGAAGACCAAAAGTAAGTTCTCTCTTTTATTTTTCCTTAAATTTAATGATATATTTGCTGTTTTAGAGATGGTCAATCTAAAAACTCAGTTCTGTTACCCTCAGTTGCAAAAAATATTCAGTGAAATCTGAAGAGTTGTCCATGTGCTCACGCTACTAGCATAGATGCTAAGTGGCTAGATTTCACACAGTTGCTAATTTTATGCTAAAAACTCATTGCTGTTACCCTCATTGCCAAAAAAAAGTCATTTTTTGTCATAAATATGAGTATTTTCATCATGTAACCAACCATTTCTTCTAAATGAACTCTTTTTCTAAGGAAAACATTGTATGTGGATGATATTCTTTTAAACATGGTTTTAAAATGACATTTGAGTTTTGGTAACAGCAGAGAAAAAATTGCAATGATAATAAACTGTGGAAAGTTGAAATAAATTAAATAAAGTAGCCTGAGATTGACCAGTACTCATTTTAAATGAGTAAATGTGTATATTACTAAATTCTATATTGAAATGGAATGAAAAATGAAGTTTAATTTTGAAGAGTTACAACAAGCAAATGTCACTCTTTTCTCAGTTTAGACAGAGGACTGGGTTTTTCATCTTTGTGGACGATGGAGAAATGTGGAAAAGAGGAAGAACTTCAGAGTTTACAGTGAAAAAGCTGCAGGGAGCTGCTGTGAAAATAGAAAATTAGTCTGACGTGTGAGGATTCTAATTTTCTGTTGATAAAACAAAAGTATTTTTTATCAGAAAAAGGTGGACATGTTAAAGTTATTCTTATCCAATCAACAATTGTAAAGAGTTAAACATTCTAAATCCTCATCAGTTTGTCTGGATGAAAATAAAGCGTCCATATCCATAAATGAAAGATAAATGTAAGAAAGTGGAGTTGACTCTGTCCCATATGTGTGGTCGGGGCCAGCTGTCAGTGTGCTCTCATTTATTCAGACTTCCTTTAAAGATTCAACTCTTCTCAAACTCCAGGCCTGGAAAGCGTGATTTCCATGAAGATATCCAGGAAGCAGAATGGGAAACTGCTCGTTCTAAAGCCCAGAGCCAATCTGTTAACACTAAATCTAGACTGTTACAGTCCAAGTGGATGATGGGAACTTCTCTCACAGCGAGTAGGCGGAGTCACATGTTCCCCAATATTCCAGATTTTTGTGTGAAATGTAGGCGGAAAAAGGTCCTTTGATTGTCTGTTTTTGGGAGAGTGAAAAATGCCAACGATTGTGTAAAGCTGGAGTTGATTGGATCAGACTTGTAGTTGGGTAAGAAGTCCCTGCTGTGCCAAACTCTGTGTCCTGGGCATGTATCCTGAGGATTTAGCTGGGACCTTGCAGCAGTCACTGCTCACTGACTTTGGACTTTTACAAGCCAGACGGATAATTGCACTTTAGTGGAAAAGTGTGGACTCTCCTCTGTTGGATTGTGGAGAAAAAAGCAGCTGCTAATCTTGCCTTGGAACCACGTGCAGATATTGTCAGAAAGAAGGAGGAGAAATGTGCTTATTTATGGGGTCTGTATGTGGTCTTCTTGGAAAACCACTGCCCTGCATGACAACAATGGAGTTTGATTATTATTACTTATTTATTTTATTACTGTTATTATTTTCTCTTTTTTATTCTGTGCTATGGCTGTACACTGCTAAGGTCTGCTTATCATTTTATAATTGTATTGTCATCTCACTTTATTGTTTTATTTATTATTTTAATTTTTCTCAGTATTCATCTTACAGTTTTGTTCATGTTTGTGATTTTTGTTTGTTTTTTCTCTCCATCTTTCTGCCAGGGTTGGGGGAGTATTTAGTTGTTTGTTCAAAGCTAAAATAAAATGTTAAAATGTGTAAAGTGGTCAGTGTGATGAGATGCCTGGTGGGACATGATTGAGGAGCAGAGAGGTCCGTCTAAATCCATCTCCAGTGGACTAATAGGGTTAGTATTAGATTCTGGATCTGCAGGAAAAACATCTTTACAAAGGTTAGATACCATCCACAGAAACACAGCAGAGAAGAGCAAGAAGCCCAGGAGCAGGATGAAGTGAGGGGGGTGAATTTAACAGCATTACACCCAGAGAGCAGGACAGACATTTGAACAGAGATGAAACAAAGAGAATTCAGATGATGGGACTACGGCTCAGATTGATATGATCCCAGCACACACGGGGATTAAAGGACATGAGACTGCAGGGAAATGTGAAGCCACAGAGAGAAAGACAGCAAACATTAGAGCACAGTTAAGGACATTATCAAACAAAAGATGAGAGGAAGACGGCAGAAAGCGGAGGGAAGAGGACAGAACAGGGCGATGGCTGAATCCAGAGAAAATGATCCAATGAGAAGAAGATGAAGAAAAGAAGAAAGAACGATTTGAAGACTGCTGTTGGGACTCCCAGGACTAAATGAGACTGTGTTCATTCAGAGCAAACATCCACCAGGATACTGTGACTTCTGTGGAGAGGAAACATGAACATGTGATATTAAAACGTCAAAGATACCACGAGAGCAGAGAGGAGGAACCACCAGGGACTGAGAGGAACTAAAGAGCATTAGATTTAAAGGCAGAGTGTGCCACATTGAACACATTAAATATCAGAATCAGAGTCTATTCTATCATCAAAACTCTGAGTTAATGCTCCACACACAGAGCTAAAGCCTGAACCCTCTGCTCGTGTTGATCTGGAGCCAGGGTTGCCAGATTTTTGACAGAAATAAGCAACCAGGTCCATAAAAACAAGCCCAAAAGAAGAAACCTGTGGGTATTTTTTTTCTAATGTGATATATTACTTTATTTTAAAATAGAAATCTACATGTTTTATTTATTTGTTGTTTTATTTGATGTTTTGTTTCATCAGACTGGACAACTCCTCAATGGTGGGGATGAGGAGTAACAGGAAGACAAAGGATGGGAAGGAGCAGTAGCTATATATTTTTATTTTTAATTATACTTTTGTTTAGATTTATCTTTTATATCTGTCTTTTTTATCTGCAATACTCAACTGCTTCTGTAAGGGACTTTTTTCATAGGAGATTACTAAAATTCCATCTAATTTAATCTAATCTTTAATTTTCATCTTTATTACATTTCAATTTCACACTGATATTTTTTGTCTTTTTTGGCTCTTAATTTCCTTCTATAATATCTTTTATTTTGGAGGTGGAACATCCTTTTCTTTATGCAGCAGTGAAGGGAGGGGCTTCTGTTATTTATAACTCTGTTATCACTAAACAGTCTAACCTTGATTTTTGTAACCAAACAGACAAAGTCAGGCTTTTAAGTTTGATGTTGATCCTCTACAGTTTTATTCTGGAGAAAACAGGAACAGCTACATTAGAGATCAATTTAATTCTGGTTATAAGGATTTATTTTTGTTGGAAACATCATTTTTGTCTCTTTTGACAGAAAAATCCACATTTGTGTGTAAACCCAACCTGCAGCTGCCAACACTCACAGGTGTAATCTGGTTAAACAGGTCTGTATTCAATCAAACTAAAAGGCGCAACAGTGACACCTGCTGTCGTAAATGTGTAACTGCAGCTCGGTCTCAGACGGCAGTGCATTATGGGAAATCCCTCACAGCTCGGAGGGATTATTACAGGTAACATGTCTAAAATAGTCTATCAGAATGTCCAATTAATTTGACATTAACACACAGACAACCGAAAATGATGATACCTGACTTATTGTTGAGTGTGTCAACTTTAATTCCGCCATGTTACTGATGAGTTAACTCTTCGTTTTTGTTTGTTTTATTGATGAGAAAAGATCGCTAGCTAGCGGCTAACATTAGCATGGTGCATCTTTCAGGCTGGTGTGGCGCGGTTAGCTTGAAAATCACCTTTCTGCTCTTTGTTTGTGTTGTTACACATGCAGCTTTGTTGTTTTGAGCTTTTACTGACAACAGAGTGAATTATAAAACACAAAGGTTTATTATGTATGTTTATTATGAAATGTAAAGTTAAAAATATTCTAGAATTTGACATAGTTGTTAAAAAAATAGATAATTTATTAAATATCATCAGATTCTGTTTAAAAGAGTCTAAATTACAGATGCTTTTGTGTATTTTAATTATCGTTTTGTACACTGTCAGTGAAATGAGCTTTAAAATATTCACTAAATGATCACAACATGCTATTTTGTCTTGTAAAAGTCCCATTTTTCTCTAATCTAAAGCTAATTCCTCACAGCACTGCATGAATGACTGCAGACTGGTGTGTGTGCACTTCCCCTGAGAATAACCATCTCCTCTTGTTTTTCTTGTCTCACATGCAGGCTGGCAGATTTAATAAAAGACTGTTCCAACCAACATGAGCAGCTCCAGTGACTGAATCAGAGAAGACGGCTTGATTCCAATTGGAGCACACAAGCAGCTTCTGATTTGTGAAGCAGCTTTGCCACTGCAGATCCAGTCTGTAGAGAGAAGAATGATCTCTGTGGTTTATTGGTACGAGGTCTAAAGCTGTGAAATGACTTGGTCAGCTTGTCCTCCTCAGTCCCTGTAGACCACGATGCTCTCTGAGCTGCACACATCTCACCAGATGATCCCAGACTGTTTGATTACAGTCATTTATTAATGCTTTTCAAAGAAATACTGCAGTGAGGCAACTTTTTACTGTGAGTGACTTACATCTGCTGAAATATTCTCTGTCTTAAAAATTAAAATAATGAGACCAGAAATGAAACTTACGAGTTTCTTCAGAATGAAATGGATTTAATGTTACTTTTTTTTTCTTTTCCTCAGATATAAACGTGTTTCTGACAAATGAATGGCGCTGATGTCCCCACACAGGTTCTGACAAAGCCTCATATTCATCCTTAATATGGTGATAAGCTTCTTCAGATTTTTGTTTTCAATCCTCAAGCTACACTTTTCTTTTTTAAATATGTGTATTATTCATTGTGCATGTTCAAAATTTTCTCTTGCAGGCAGGAGATTTTGTTGAGTTTGTTTTCATGTTGTCGTCACAGGGTGGACAATAAGAACTTAAATGGTTTAAAATGTTCAGGAGACTCCAGGCTTAGACCACCAGCACCCCCCACACTCACTCCTGCAGCAGAAATGGACGAGAATCAAGTTGGAGACAAGAGTCTTGGTATGTTGTTTCTGAAAATATTTATCCTTTTAGGTTAAAAAAACATGTAAAGTCATACCAAGGAGTGTTATTGTAAAAAAAACATTTTGTGTCCATGTTTGCAGGTCCAACACTGTCAGAATATAGCCGTAGAAGAGCTGATGTCCAGGCACGTTTCTGACTGTAAGTCCAGCTGCTGTAATGAAGAAGGTGAGTGAAGACGGTGACATACTGAGCTGACAGTGTCTCCTAAAAACACCAAAGTCCTACATTCACTCTGCAGAACAGTTTGCTTGTTGTTCTGTCAAATGCTGTTATGAGGCTCATGTCAGAAAACATAAATCCTTTAAATAGGGTTTCAGTTTGCTGATGGTTGTTGGCAGTTATGGGAGCAGCACAGTTAGATGTAACCATACAGCCTTTAGCATGTTGGCACAGGGCAGGGAAACAAACACAGTTGGTTAATTTAAAATAATAAACGTCAGGGTTTGCAGGGGCTGGTAAAAGAAAGTCAGCACACTTTGACTTGGTGTTAAAGTTTTCATTAGTTTTTCAAAATATCACGTCTTTGCTATTAATGCAGATATTTATTTTAACTTCATTTATTTAATCGAAAATACAACAATATGCACCAGCAGGACCTCGGTTGGCGTTGACTGCCAATCAGTGATCCTGACAACATTTGCTTCCCTGTACAGCCTGTACTCGATTGGTTCAGCTTCTCCGATCTATTGTGCACATGCGTGGTGTTAAAACAGAACGACGAGCTTCCAGCTGTTTTCTCCGACTCGTAGCTCGGCTGTGACCTCAGGAATTCCTGTTGCTCCACCTCAGCTTGAATCCAGCGTGACAGCACTGCAGCGGCTGCAGCAGACAGGCAGCAGATCTCACTGTAACACATGTCGGTGACAGCAAGTCATACTCGTCCAATGACGGTATCGGGAGCTTTTCTAAACATCTTCACAGACTCGGTTCATGTGTGGAAGATGATGATGTCACATCTTCATACTCAGAATCACAGTTCCTTGGACATGCAAGGACTGAAGACCTGCTACAGCACATCACAGTAAGTTAATTTCTTATTGGTTTTCTATCTTATGCCTTTTAAGCTCTTTGGGGCCATTTGTGTTTCGGGATGTAACGGTTACCAGTAAAATGGTAAACTTTGTTATAATTTCCGGCGGTTAGTGTAATCATTCCCTGTTACATTACCGTTAAACTGAGTTTGATCACCACACTGTCAGTAACTCTTGGTGGTGCTGATCATTGCCTGGAAAAACCGGACCTATGTATCTGTTCCTCAGTAAAGCAGCCGCGGTCCCTCACAGACTGAGCCGAGCATGTGCAGTTTGCAATGTTTGACCTCTGAGAGTGAAAGTTGGTGTCCAGACAGACTGTATAGCGCAGATTTTTCCTCTCAAATGGACAAAGTCTGAAGTGTGGTAGAATTTTTGATTTTACAAGGATGCCTTAAAACTGATAAAAGACGGTCACCCTGTCTAAAACACAAAGCTGCGGTGAAAGAAAAAGACGATTAAAACTGCTGCAACTCCTCAAGTGAGTGAGCTGACTGAGCCGGAGAGAGAGAGAGAGGATTCAGTGAGTCATACCTGAGTGAGTTACAGCTGTTTATAATTATTTTCTGTGTAAATGTTGTAAATAACAGCAGTAGTATCATTCTGGAGTGTGTTCTTGACATTCTTTTGCCATTTATTCATCATGATTTACTGTTTTTCATCATTGACCAACTTTGTTCATCTTTGTTTGTGTTTTATGGACTTCATTGATCTTAATTTGTAAATATTGGAAGAAGAAATGTGGAGGAGATCTGCCAGGGAGAGGGGAGACCAGAGGAGAGTCATGAAGGGGAGTAACTGGACAGGAACTGCTTCAGCAACTATGGTTAGTAAAAAAAAAAAAAACACCTGGACATGGTTTAATATAACGAGCTGTAACATGGACACTAATGCTGCAGGCAAACTAAAATGTGTGAGTGTTAGTAAAATAGGTTACATTTATTTTTGGTCATCTCAAAACTTTGAACACGTTTGATTACATTTGTTTATGAAGAGAAACCTGTTTAAAGTTTGAACCCTTTGTTCTTTTCTTGTAATTACACTCTGTTTAAGCATTTATAACATAATGAAAAATACTTGCCAGAATTGTTTACTTCTATTCCTCATGAGAAAAAGGGTGAAAAATTACTTATCGGACATTTCCTGACACATTTATTTACCACTAAGACAAACTTGTTATAATTATAATATTAAGGGATTAAATGATTTCAAGTGTGTGTAAAAGTACTTTTTGAACATTTTGAGCTCACTGCAACAATACCACGATAATAATAACTGATAATTTTTTGTTCCCAAGAACCTTGATAAAATAATTTCATACCATTACATCCCTATTTGTGTGTGCGGCACTGAGTGTTTTCAGAGACACAAACAGTTTTTAAAAAGACTTGATTAAGTAAACTGGACTAAAATATCTTATCCCCTATACAAATCCTGGACTAGTAAAAACAGCTTAAGACTTTTAAACATGTCAAAATTACAGTATTAGTATTTCATTTTGGTTTATCTTACTTAGTTGCAGTACCTGGTCAGTAGATGGAGCTGTGTGCATTATGGATCAAAAATTGAATGTCAGTCACCAATAGAGTTAAATATCAGACAGTAAGAAAGCAACACAGATGTTTAGACTGATACTAACATGCTTTTGTCAACATTCCTGCAGGTAAGATGCTCAGAAATCAGAACCAAAATGAAACATTAAAATAATAATATAACATGCAGAAGCCTCAGATTGACTGTGATTGTAATGATTTGGAATGTGACTTAGAATAAGACAAGTGAGCCCGTAGTAATGAGTGGTAATTTAATACAGCGACAAAGCTTCAATGATATTGAAAACAAGGTAAATAAAACCTCTAAAGAGAGACAAGAGCAACCGTAAATAAAACCACAAACAGGTATAATGGCTCTGGGTAACAAAATGCAGTCTTAGAACTTACATTTTATATTGTAGCTTTATGTGTGTGTTTTAAAACATTATTGATCATAGGTAGGTTAAAAGTGTAGTGGGGGAACACACTGCTAACTGTGCAGAGCAGCTGGAGGGTTTTTACCTTGAGTGGTGACGTCACGTGTGAGTTTCTGTGTGAACCAGCCATGTGGGTAAATTGCAGTTCCTCCAGTAGAGGGTGACAGAGTGCTGTGTTCATTGGTGGGCCTTTAGCCAGGAGTCTGGCCCTGTGTTGAACTGTCTGCAGTGGGTAACAGTAGAAGCCTCTTTGTTGGTGTCTCAGCAGGTGGAGGAGGTCCACATTACAGCTGCTTGCCTATTTTTTATGTCCCATTTTTTATTGTGAGAGTAAAGATTGCTCTCTGTGTTTTGTAAATCACATCTTGTGCTTGTTAGATGTCTGTGGAGGCTGACATAATGATCCACCATGTTGTCTACTGGTTGGCTTTGGGGGAAATAAAGTGAAACACAGTTTTGTTTGGTTGTGTTACTGAAAGTTTACAAAGTTTCAAGACAGTCTGGCTGCAGACCACCCTTCTCAGGCCCCTCAACCACCCTTCTCAGGCCCCTGTCTGCAGACCACTCTTCTCAGGCCCCTCCACCCCTCTCAAGCCCCTTCTGGCTGCAGACCACTCTTCTCAAGCCCCCCACCTCTCCCACCTCCACTGTCCTCAGGCCCCTGGCTGCAGACCACCCCTCTCAAGCCCCCCACCCCTCTCAAGCCCCCCACCTCTCCCAGCTCCACCGTCCTCAGGCCCCTGGCTGCAGACCACCCCTCTCAAGCCCCCCACCCCTCTCAAGCCCCCCCCACCTCTCCCAGCTCCACCGTCCTCAGGCCCCTGGCTGCAGACCACCCCTCTCAAGCCCCCCACCCCTCTCAAGCCCCCCACCTCTCCCAGCTCCACCGTCCTCAAGCCCCCCCACCTCTCCCAGCTCCACCGTCCTCAGGCCCCTGGCTACAGACCACCCCTCTCAAGCCCCCCACCTCTCCCAGCTCCACCGTCCTCAGGCCCCTGGCTGCAGACCACCCCTCTCAAGCCCCCCCACCCCTCTCAAGCCCCCCCAACTCTCCCAGCTCCACCGTCCTCAGGCCCCTGGCTGCAGACCACCCCTCTCAAGCCCCCCCATCCCCTCTCAAGCCCCCACCTCTCCCACCTCCACCGTCCTCAGGCCCCTGGCTGCAGACCACCCCTCTCAAGCCCCCCACCCCTCTCAAGCCCCCCACCTCTCCCAGCTCCACCGTCCTCAGGCCCCTGGCTGCACTCCACCCCTCTCAAGCCCCTCCACCCCTCTCCAGCCCCCCCACCTCTTCCACCTCCACCGTCCTCAGGCCCCTGGCAGCAGACCACCCCTCTCACGCCCCCCCACCTCTCCCACCACCACCGTCCTCAGGCCCCTGGCTGCACTCCACCCCTCTCAAGCCCCTCCACCCCTCTCCAGCCCCCTCACCTCTCCCAACTCCCCCCCCCTTAGGCCCCTGGCTGCACTCCACCCGTCTCAAGCGACTCCACCACTCTCAAGCCCCGCCACCTCTCCCACCTCCACCGTCCTCAGGCCCCTGGCTGCACTCCACCCCCTTAAGCCCCTCCACCTCTCCCAACTCCACCGTCCTCAGGCCCCTGGCTGCACTCCACTCCTCGCAAGCCCCTCCACCCCTCTCAAGCCCCCCCACCTCTCCCACCTCCACCGTCCTCAGGCCCCTGGCTGCACTCCACCCCTCTCAAGCCCCTCCACCCCTCTCAAGCCCCCCACCTCTCCCACCTCGACCGTCCTCAGGCCCCTGGCTGCACTCCACCCCTCTCAAGCCCCTCCACCCCTCTCAAGCCCCCCCACCCCTCTCAAGCCCCCCACCTCTCCAAACTCCGTCCTCAGGCCCCTGGCTGCACTCCACCCCTCTCAAGCCCCCCCACCTCTCCCAACTCCACCGTCCTCAGGCCCCTGGCTGCACTCCACCCCTCTCAAGCCCCTTCACCCCTCTCAAGCTCCCCCCACCTCTCCCAACTCCACCTTCCTCAGGCCCCTGGCTGCACTCCACCCCTCTCAAGCCCCCTATCTCTTTTGTTTGAATTTTGAAAATCAGACTTAAATCCAATCTGGGTTTTATGTGCATTTATTTTTCCACACAAACATATTTTATAAACATTTCTACTCACACGTATTCACAAATCTATATTTACAATTTTAATATATACATATATGTACATCTACATTTCAATGCAGCTATGCTTTATTTTTTTTTAACATATTTTGTCTGTTGATTTACATAGTTTGCGATTGAAAAAGAGAATGCCCATCTACTGGTTCTCAATTCTGCATTCGCAATATGCTAGTAGTCCTCTTTTGTCCACTATCTCTTCACAAAATGTCCACATGTCCTCTATCACTTGAAATTTGAACTTGAATGGTTCCAAGATGTCATCCCTGTCATCCTCGCTTAGCTGATCTGATACCTCAGATGAAAGACTGGCGTACTGCTTCACAGACTCCTTCTGCATCTCTTGTCCCATCTGCAGGATGTCAGGCAGCTCAACGGTAGCAGCAAACAAATGTGGGTTTTCCTTCACCCACTCTGCAGCTGTTTTGCAGTCTCGGACAATTTTATCCTCTACGTTGGTCTTTGGAAAAGAGAGAAAAGGGGTTTTCTGGGTTTTAAATAGGCAAAATTAAACAATTAAATACTGTTTCCACCCTGTGGAAAAGGTGTTCCTCTTAAGATGCATAGACCTAGGAAAAAAACTTACCACTTCCTCTTCTGTTGGCTGAGGCTGAGGGTGCTCTTCTTTCTTAAAAACAAAAGCAGCACATCTTAAGAACATGCAATGATCACATGAAGGTACAGTTTTAAACAACAGTAGAACTAACTAATCTATGCAAACACCTGGCACATATGGGGTCAACACAGAGAGAATGTTCCCCTCTAACTTTAGTGAACTACAATATGTAAACCAATCACAGAGACTTAGCTGCTAAGCAAATGGTTTTCAAAATACTTAGTAAACTTCCTTTTTAAAAGTTATTCATAAACACAGTTATTGTCACGATAACTACTGGCAGAACAAAGAAATGTGAACTAATGCAAAGAAAAAAATCCTTAAAAAGCTGACCTCAGCAGTGTCATCCAATTTCCGTTTCTTCAGACGGAAGACTGGGGGCACCTCATCACGCAGCAGAGCTCTTGATGAATCCGTCCAGTGGGCGAAGACTTTCCCATGGCTCACATAAGTTGAACAAAGACATAAATAATAAATATTCTACAAATTCAACAGAGACGGTGCTGTACAACAACAACTTCAATATTAAAACAATTTAAACTATCTTACAGTCTTACCTTCCAAGGTCGAAATTCTCCATCAACATCACACACCACCATTTTCTCAAAGCTTGCATATCGGTCTAATAAAAATAAAAAAGAACACTTAATATATGATTAGCACAAATAGATATTGAGCATAAGTCGAAAGATAAGGTGAACTTACAATGCTAAAGTCAAAGGGAGCATCCAAAACGATATACAGGGCATACTAAAAAATCAGAATAATTTAATGTTAATATCATCAAAGCACACAAGACAAAATAAGAATATCACTCTCACCTACCATCAACATGAAGGCACAGTCATTCCCAAATGACTGTCTAGGAAAATCCTGAAGTGAGAATTGACTGGGTCAGTGCCACAGAGTTTTGAAATCATCATTAAACATACACATGGTTTTAAAAATACCTCTATATCTGTTCCAACCCTCTCTGTCCATGTCCCAGGATTTATTGACTGGCAAAGGTTTCTAAAATTGAAAAGACAGCTGCATTAGGAGCTAAACAGTCAATAACATTAAACACAGACATCTTTCATGCACACACACACCACACAGATCATGCAAGAACAAATCTTCATGCAAACACACACATGCAGTTTCAGCAGGATTTTTAAGGTGCCATTTTGTGAATTATGCCCCAAATAATTTTAATGCGATTCTGTGTGAATTTAAGAAGCACCATAAAAAGACTGCATCACAGATCAGAACATGATCTGCAAAAAAAATCCAAACCAAGCCTTTTTAGAACGTCATGGTAACAGAAATGCCGGCAAGAACTGAAACTAAATTTTGTTAGTGACCTCAGTAGTTCTCTCATCTCCTGATCACCAAATCCAAATTTTGCATAAGCAAACTTGGAGTCCAGAAAGAGTATGTCTCTCTGTGATGGCTTCAAAACCTATATAATTCATGTTGATGCGAGAAGACAAGACAGCACAAAACACTTCTACATCATCAAAATAATATTAAGCAGAAACGAAAGAGCAAAATAAAAAAGCATGCTTTAAACTGGTTACAAATAATAAACAGAACTTTCAAAGAGCAATCTGTGACAGACATGATGCAGACTCTCAGCATGTTGGTAACCAAAAAATGAGTTCAAGTGGGAGAAATGTAGCAAGGCAGTGGTAGCTGTTTGTTTGATATAGACGAGAGAACGTCCATGTACATTTTTATAGACTATTATAACTTACGGACAAGACGAAGTGTCCAGGTTTCCAAATAGGAATCTAATCTCTCATGGAAACATCATCCTTTTTACAAGACAAGTCAAAAAGAAAACTGTCAAAACACAACACAATAAATTTAATGAAATACTTGCATAACTAAATAAAAAACACTTGTATAATCTGATGACATTTTTTAGTGTTTGATCTTAACTTAAGACTTACAGGCAAACTTAAGAGTGGGTCACATGCTGTGGGCTGTCGCCATGTTGCCACCGCATAGAGGTCAGCTACAAATATGTTCCTTCCCTGAGAAATAAACATGTGAGTGTTTACATTTTCACACACACACACACACACACACACACACATATATACATACATACATATATATATATATATATATATACACACACACACACACACACATATATATATATGAGCACAGACAAAAAAACAAATATCTTCAGAAAAGAAATGTAATGTTTTTTTTTATACCTTTGAGCAAGCAATCTTTTGGATCAGCTCAAAACATGCGTTTCCAATCTGCAAAGGAACAATGAAAGGTTTAACTTGACTGACTTTACTGCTGATACAATCTTCTTTAAGAAAAATCATGTTAACTTACAGTTGATTCCATTTCATTATTCAAGCCAAGGGTCCAAAAGTCGGCACGTGTTAGGCAAGCCTTCTGTGTTTGGACAATCAACTCTGTTTCTGGCTTTTCAATGTCCAAGACGACTCAAGCTGATCATGATGTTGATTGGTTAATACAAGAAAAGAAATTGAAAAAGAATTTAATGTAGTTATCTAATGTCAAATAAAATACAACATCAAGTAAAACTGCGGTTTCCTGTCACTTAATGTGTGGCTGTGTCAAGATGTCAGGCACATGGCTCTCTAAAGTCCCAGAGAGCTAACATTTGTCTCAGACATAACACATACCAGCTTCTTCTGGGCAGGATGAGTTCCCAGTGTCCATGATGTGCGGCATGGCCTGACATTGTCACAGTTTGTGATGGCTTCACAGTGTGATCCACATGTGTCAATATCTTTGAAAGAAAACAAAAATTAGCAAAATGCAGAGCTCATTACAGTATACATTTTGAAAATGTACTTCTCACCTCTGTTTGGGTCAGAGTGATGCTCTTGTGGCTGCAGTGGAGCACCAACTGGTGGGAGTTGTTGCTGCTCAGGCTCTTCCAAATGAGGCTGTCTTCGGTCTTAAAAAAAATATATACACACACATATATATATATATATATTCAAAATCAGCATTCTATTCAATACCACACCACTACACACACAAAAAATGTATATATATATATATATATATATATATATATAGATATTACCAAGCACTGCCTGCCCAATGTTGTTCAGGGTAACATCATCCAAACGATGGGACTCGTGTCCTCTCAGTAACTGTTGTTCCAAAAGCTTTGTGTTTGTACTGTTGTTTCTATGATGAACAATGTTTCTCATCAAAAAGATGTGTGTCGACGGAGCCATGTTATTAAGAAAGTAATTGTTTTTTTGCATGCTTGCAAAAAGCTGCTCACCCACCTGGCTGTTCAGTGAACCCTGAAGTTCAGGAACCAGGTTGATCCTCCTCAGGACTTCCTGTGGATCCTTGGTGTTGGCCTCGTGGAATCTGTCATATAAAACATAGTGGTCTGAGGAACCAGTGAGCGGATGTCCATCTTTGTCGGGAGTTTGGGCCATCTCAGTCAGCCATGGCAGAGAGATTTTAAGTTTTTTCTGCTGTGCTGCTGTGATGTTGTCTGGGGATGATGCGGCCAGTCTCCCTTCATGTGGCCTAAAGGGTAAAGCAGTTGGGAAACGGAGGTTCACATGATTTGCCAAGCCCCGAGCAAAATCATACACCGAGACATTAGGCAGATGTTTCCAGGATAAAAGAAGGTCTGCAAAATCCCTCGGAGACTCTGCCCTCAAGTTAAACTTTAAGCTGTAAACCACGCCATGAGGACAGAGGATCACCGACCACCCACCTTGAATGAATAAAAAACAGGCAAAATGGTAAGAAAGTGCACAAATAATTTGACTGAATTTGTAATCATATACGTAAAACTCTTACCAGATGCTCCCCATATTTTTTGGAATATCTTATCATAGGAATGTCTTGTCTTCATCTCTTCTCGCAGTCTGATGACAAGATCCATCCGTGATCCCTTACAATCCAGGTTGCAGGCCTTGCACAGCTTGCGTACTGTTGAAACCTTTCATAAATACAAGCAATAATGAATACTGCAGCAGCTGGTGTCAACACAGCCACTGTGTCCACAATTTTCCAGCAAAAACAGAGACTCACCAATCATGCATGCACATATACCTTCTGCTTCATTAGCTCATCAACGAGCCGGTCCTCAGACACCATGCTGACTTCAGCTTCAGCTGAAGACTTTGATGTAGACACTTTCTGGAACTCTGTGTTGAACACAATGTCAGCTTTCCTAGTGTTCTTCCCAATCCATGGGGCCCAGTACTCAAAACTAGGCTTTAAAGCAAATGTGTTTTTGCATGACCTGGAAAAACAAACACAACATTAATAATGTGGTAATAAGAATGAATAAAACCATACAATAAAAGTGGTTATGGAAAATTAGTTAAGTTTGAAAAAATTCAAGTACTTGGGAAAAATGCACGAGCAATCATCTCCATCTGAACAGAATCCCAGAACTCTTCAATGTTCACTTCCCCAGTGAAGTCCTCAGAAGCTTCCTTGATGTCACTCACTAATGGACAAAAAAAATTGTTGACTCTGTGTATAAGACATATTTTCAAACACATCCTTATACAAACCACTAGACATTGTATCTTACTGGGTAAATTAAAGACTCCTTTTTGTGAAGGTCCATCACAACGACTGGTGGATGGTAGCCACAGCAAATGCACGAAAAAGAATAATTGTGGTTGGTCAGTGCCTCAAAGTGGTAGTAGGCGTGACAGATGGTGTCTGGGGCAGGAAATTTTTCTTTCCTTAGGCTTTCCAGTGAATGGACCACCTTGGACATGGAGACATTGTTCTGAAGGAAATGGTACAAGAAAAAAATACATTTATTAACAACTAATACACATAAGAAAGCCTTTTTTCATCACTACCAAAAGTCCACTGTGCTTACCTGCAGGTTGTGTCTTAGGTACAAACACAGTTCAAGACTCAGCACCAGATGATCATCAAAGTTGTGGAGACCATCCTTCCATTCTTGATACCTGTAAACCATATGGCACTCGGACATCTTGGAAATAGGTTGAAACATCTGGTAAAAAATGAGCAGAAGTAAATAACAGTGACATCTCCCCAAACTGCAGAAATTCATAAGACGTAATAAATAATAACTTACTTCCGATCACACCATTCATGGTGACTATCTTGGCTTTTCCAGTGATTCTGAGAGACTTCTCTAGATGTACAGACCCTGGACAGACAGTGCATATCTTCTCTGCTGGATGCAATTCAGTGATAAACTCAGTCAAGGCCTTTGGCTTCAAAAGGTCATCAGGTAGGATGGCTGGAAGCTTCTTATGATGATAAATGTAGTGTACAAACTGCTTCAAGCGTTCATTCAGTGGTGGATATACAGTGTCCTGCTGCTGCTGCTGGGGTGGTGAAGAACTGTCAGTCTGTGTTTTGAACAGGTCCCGATTTGTTTGAAATAAATGCCACTTGCTGATATTTTTATGAATGCAAGAAAGCCTGGCTTTGGCACACAGGCAATGCCATGTGTTGTCTGTAGTATTGTAGGTTACCATGATCCTTCCAAGACGGGTATAATGAGTCAAAGCTGGCTCAAAGATAGAAAAGCAAAGCTGCTTTGAGGTCTCCTGGAAGGCTACTGGGACGCAGAGAGGTACATGCTTAGCATGTGCAGTTCTTTGCCTTTTAAGACATGTTGCCTTTTTTGCCTCCCCAAAAAACTGAAGCTGCACCATTTCCTCCAAAACACTTTCTTGAAGTCTTTCTTCTTTTATAGTCTTAGTACAGTACTGTAAGGAGCGGATGTGCTCACAGTGCCTGAATGACAGACCACTTCTAACTGCCAAAAGGTGATATTGCCTGCACTCCTCCAGCTCACACTGTACTTTGTGTAGATGGCCCCAGGTTTTATTTTGAACATGAACTGGGACAGAGAAGCCATGCCTTGACTTCTGAACAGCGGAAATGCCATTTCTAGGGTCCACGCAGACACTTTTTAAATGATCCTCGACTGTAACATCTTTTGATTTTTTTGCATGTTTTCTTTGTATGTGTTTGGAGATATTCTTCTTATAAAGTAGAAGGCTGCATTGGGGACACTTGGTTTTCTTCTTTTGAAGCGGGAGACTTTTATCCTTCTGATGAGCAGTGGCAACAGATGATATGGCACTTGTGTGTTGATGTGAAGGGCTGACCACTGGTGAGACAGAGACTTCAGTTTTTGGAAGCGTGGGCGATGGTGAAGTAGTTGGGCTCTGCTGGACTGAAAAAGAGGCTTGTTCGGTTGATAAATCCAATGGGGCAGGGGTAGATGGGGGAAGATTGGGGTCTGAGGTGGTCTCAGCTGCCGGAGAAGGCGTTTGCATAACTTTCCCAGGGCAAGCCACCAAGTGTCCTACCATGTCACTTTTTTTTAGCACTGTTTTGTGACAGACAGGACAATGAAAATGAGCTGCAGTCCTGCACTTAAGACTGCATCTGCATATCTTTTTATCTGAGAACAAAACAAAGAAAAAGAAAAATGTTTTCTATCAAATAATGCAGCATGTCGGTGTGGTGCTACACACACACACACCAATAGGCTTTACTGCTTTATACACATACACACTTACCTTCAAACGAAATCGCATTTTTGATGTGCACTTCAAGGTGACTCTGGATCCTGTTAAATTTTGCTGGTTTAAATCCAGGACACAGGGGACAGTGGTATAATCTGCAACATGACGTGCAGCGGTCAGCTGCTATTTGTGTGCCACTCAATATGATCGAATGATGCATCTACGGAAGGAAAGACAAAACGGTTGGTAATGTCCACATGAGAGGAGAACTTCAGACTGAACATAATTTACCCATATAACTCTGAAACAGCGTTATGCTGATCTAATACTACAACGGCTCTTTCTAGTGAACGCTTAGGCCGAACGCCCTAAATAATAGAAAAGTTTTCCAAATATCTAAAGAATTTCACACTTTTCTTTGCTCAGATAACTACCCAGACCCAAAGCCGACCAACTCAGCACGCTTTCAAAACACACTAATACTCGTCAAATGTTAATGTTCGGCTGAAGACGGTTGTTCATAGTAAACACAACATAAAGGCTATCAATGGCGCTAGCAACTGCTAACGCTACTGTTAAGCTGCTAACACAAGTCTCGTTCTCGTAGACACAAAAATGTAAATAAGGTGTGCAAACGATAAAAGCCCCATCCGGTCGTCTGACAAAAAACTTTCATAATTTATGGCAAGATTAATTGTTAAAAACAGCGCATTCACATTGTCGTTTAAACTTTTTCAGAGTAGTCACCTACCGTTTTCTCCGTCTGCTGCGAAATAATGTCACCATTTCCGGTCCGAGCGTGCAGTAAGTTGCGTCATTTCCGGGCTGGGCGGACGCTTCAGGGGCTTGAGAAATGCGATAGAGGTCTGCAGGGCAGGGGCTTCAGAGGTGCGGTGAAGGGGCTTGAGAGATGCGGTCTGCAGCCAGACCCCTCTCCAAAGTTTTGGTCTTCACAGCTCCTGTTGCTTCTGAACACTAGATGTCACTAAAATGCCAATTTCTACACACTGCACCTTTAAATGAAAAGAAAGTTTATTAGTTTGGTCGATAAATATCTGAAATATCTTTGGAGTGTTTTCAGTTGAATAAATGTGGAAAAGGATTTGCAGGTCATTCTGTTCTGTTGTTGTTCACACAGCATCCCTTCTTCATTTGAATTAGTTTTTTTTTTTTTTGTTCATGAAATATTTATTGAAAGTTTTCTTAATTTTTTACATGTGTTATAAAATATGAAATACAGCCATGGGGGGAATTAACAAAGCCATCAACAGAAAAAAATACAAAAAAGAAATAAGAAGACTAATAAAGGGGAATATACAGACCTGATCAAAATCTAAAGACCGGTTGAAAAGTTGCTATAATATGCATTTTACACATTTGGACCTGAATGAGGTTTTAAATAGAGCTACAATATGTGAAAGCAAGAAGGGGGAGTGTGGCAAAAAGCACTTTGAAAAAATAATTTATGGAAAACAATAAGTAAACTGAAATAGTCTGTTTATCAGCTGATCAAAAGTTTAAGATCACAGGCTATTAAAACCAAAATCTGCTCAAAATGTTCATTTTCTGTCAGGCATTCACACGGTCATGCCCTCCAGATTCTGTATGCATATAATATTTGTGAGATGGATGATTATGAATACTATTGACATTTAGATAGCTTGATTACATAAACACTGTATATATAACATGTGGATTTGTATTATATGAATATATAATGCATATACTGATTTTTTGAAGTGCTTATTATTAGGATGTTTTTGTTTGTTCTCTTGGTGATTCTTATGAAGAAGGGAGTTACTTTTACCCATAAATTTACATTGTTTCCATGAATAATGACAGCAGGTATTGATTTATAATTCAGTTTTGTGTCTGATTTGCTCTTTGCTTCTTTCTGTTCCTTCTCAAACTCGTTGCTGTGCATGTGTTTGTGCTCACATGCTTCATTTGTTTAATGTTCAGTAACAGTACATCTACAGTTTGATGTACATATTAGTTGTATTGATTCGGTTGTTTGTAATTTTTATTTCCTCTTTAAAAGTTTGAGATAAATAAATCAATTTTCCTATTTCTATTTCCTATTTAACCCTTTAACTCCCAGCTCAATTTTTTGGCAGAAGTCAATATATTCTGGAATACTTCATGTGTGAAAATAATCATTTGATTCTCTCAGTTTTTTGGGTTAGGAGAAAAAAATGCAAACAAATCAAAATACCTGAGATTTCTTTTGTGTTGGATTTTAGAAGTCATTAGTATTACAATCATTTTTTAATACTTAGCCATTTACTGATATGATGTATATGTATGCTTGTCAAACTCAATATTTTCTTTTTTAAGTTATTTTTTGCTATTTTACTTACCAACATTTCTGCCTTTTGTCCTAAATATTTTTGCATCCTTATTTCATCACATAATCAACTGTTCGCTTTGAAACCTTAAAATCCCACACCAAGAAAATGTTTTTTTGCTTTGTTTGTTTTTCTCTGCTCCCTGAAATATTAACAGTGTCAGACAATGATCTGATTTGTTCTATTTTTTAAAACTTTAAATATCACCGAATTCATTGATGACCTCTGCCAAACAGTTGAGCTGGTAGTTAAAGGGTTAATATTTTATTGCTACTGCGCTCATCCTCAAGCCAGTGTTGGGAATGTCACACTGGAGTCCGACATTTATTTAGAGAGAATTCTTTAAACACTTTACATACACAGGAACGCTTCAGTAGTGTCCTTGATTATCTGTGTTACTGCACCAGGATTTTTTTAGAAAATAATTAAAATGTCTCTTCAGATCAACAGTAAAACAGTATTTTTATTGTAAACCAAAATAGATAAATTTCATGGGTCTCCTCTTCATACACATGCTTTTGACAAGCTGTGGCCTCTTCAAGATGAACACTGATGCTTTTTAAACCAGGAACAGAAGAAAAGTTTAATCATTAAAACACTAAAGAACTGAAAGGGAATTTAAAATAATACAGTTTGGTATGAAGTTGTTTTGTTGCTTTAATCCAGTCCAGTTTCCGTGTTAGATGACTTTATAAAATGCTGTATGAATAATAAGGATGTAGAGAATATTGCAGCTTTCATTCATTTCTGCTTGTAAAGATAAAATTGGAGCTCCAAGCTGCCAAAGGGCTGCCGTCCCATCAGAGTCTGGAGCTGGTCCTCATGCTGAGTGTCTGATCGGGCTGTATGCCTGCAATACTGAAGCAAGAGCCACACCTGGTGGTCAGAATAGAAAATAGACTTTCCCAGAGTGAGGACAGAGCTCCACAGCTCCTCTCTGACAGGTTAGAGACACTCAGCCTGAGAAGATTCACACCTTCATGAGTTACAGAAAGTTCCTGTAATCAGACTTTGAAGATCCTCCACCTCAGACTCATGGATGATTGATGCCTGCAGGTGTTCATTCATCGCTCTAGACTATTTTATTTTTCTCACCACATCAGTCACATTCTAGAAAAGATTTGTTATTTATGGATGAAGTTTACTGCCCTGTTAAAATCCTGAGAACATACATGCAAATCATCTCAGATCACAGCTCTGCTGAGATGAAACTTTCCTCTGGATGACAGACGGACCAAATGTTACAATCAGAAAGACAGACAGGCAGACAAACAAACGAACATATAAACAAATAGACAAAAAAACAAAAAAGTTACAAACAGGGCTCTATTCTATGAAGCAAGTTCAGCCTAGCGAGATAGCCTTGGAGCTACCTCGCTGAACTGAGCGTGGTAGCCGGCGGTCTCTCTAAACGGTTTGACGATGCTGGTTATCAACCTCATAAGTGGATCCAGCTTTGCAATGAGCGCGTGCACGCGTGTGCCCACTGCATCTGACCAATCGCGAACATGGACCAGTCTGGAGCGTCAGAGCAGGCCGGAGAGAGAAGGACCACATACTTCACACAGGAGAAGCAGGAGGTGATCATGACAAAGTATAAAGAATTAAAACATGTAATAAACGTCAAAAGCAACACGTCACCGCTGCAAAAGCACAGAAGGAGCGCTGGCAGAAAACTGCTGACAGTCTCAATGCATAAGTATAGAGCAGAAATCTTTGGTGCCATTATCATCCTGAAATAGCACTGTTCAACATGCACTTTTACTGTAACATGCACCAGACATGTCTAATTCATTTCTAACATGAATTCATTCATTAGTTCATTCCTATCGTGTTTACATTTCTTGTGTGATATGTAGCCCACATGAGCCCTACATGAATTCCTGTCACAATTTTAAGACGGGCAATAAAATATTGTCATGGAGCAGAAGTGTTGGCATTGAAGATCTTGTTACAGCAATGAGAGTTCTTCATTCCCTTTAACTACCTGTAGAAAGTGTCATGTACTGTGTAGTGACTCTTAATCTGAGTCTCATCTCAGCACCAATCAAAGTGGCACAAAACGATCTGGGGGGGGATTCCTCCTCCAGATTTTACTCCTGCAGAGGGGCTGGCCCTCTGCAGCCATCGGGTCAGCTCATTGGTCAGTGGGCGGGGTTTTTATAGTCCGCGAGTTCAATCTGGAACCTAACCTGCCCCGGAGCAGGTTAGCCGTTCAGCGTACGTTGCCATGGAGACTCGCCTCGCTAAGGAGTGGACCTGTCTCGTAGAACAACTTTTTTGCAGTGTGTTGCAGGCATCAAATTCCAAATGAGCTAATAATTGCAAAAAATAACAAAGTTTACCAGTTCGAATGTTAAGTATCTTGTCTTTGCTGTGTACTCAATTGAATATAGGTTAAAAGGGATTTGCAAATCATTTTATTCTGTTTTTATTTATGATTCACACAATGTGCCAACTAGGGTAGCAAAGTCCAAGTTGGCTGGTCGACTAATTCTGATTGGTCGACCAAATGTGTCAATTTTTTTCCTGCAGTTCATTTCATCAGGAGAAACGAATCAAGTGAAATGGGGGTATTTTCTGAGCACCCCCATCATGTCTCAGAACACCATTTTAATGTAGTTATCGTTCATTTCAATGTTTTTATTTAAGAGCATTTCAATATTCTAGGCTAATAATCGCGTATTCGTTTTATAACTGCATGCGCTCTGCCCACGCTGCGGTGGCGGGATCCCTCACCCTCACGCTGGATTTTATGCCTCATATAAACACCAAATGAAAAAAATGAAATGAAAAATGCAAAAACTACATCACAGAAGGAATTGACTATTTTATTTCTGAGGGTATGAGGCCCATTGGTGTTGTGGAAGGCCAAGAAAAACATTGGAACCTGGATATTCAGTGCCAGCGCGCCACACAATTACGCACGCACTAACGGCAAAATACGAGGGAGTAAAAAGAGAAAGTTTCCGAGTTAATAGATAAAGATAACAGATGTGTACATCTCTTCAAATGGAGTCCTATATGAGAGTGACTGTTCATTTCATTGATGAAGACTGGAAAGGAAAGAGTCTTGGGTTGAGAGAAAAAAAGGAGGTGCGCACACAGGAAGAACCATCGCTGCACGACTATGAAGTTGGCGATGCCTTCAAAGTTCTGTTGTAGTGAACAACGTGGTTAATATGAAACTCTGTGGGAACACTAAAAGAGTCCCATGAATTTCCAGGTTCCAATGTTTTTCTGGATATTCAGTGCCAGCGCGCCTCACAATTACGTATGCACCAACGGCAAAATACGAGGGAGAAAAAAAGAAAAAGCTTCCAAGTTAATAGATAAAGATAACAGATGTGTACGTCTCTGCGAATGTAGTCCTATATGACAGTGACTGCCCATATTATTGATAAAGACAGGAAAGCAAAGAGTCTTGGGTTGAGAGAAAGAAAGGAGGGAAAGAGGTGCACACAGGGGAGAAACACTGATTGGTCGATTTTGGTTGACAAATTGCTGTGTTTTAGTCGACCAACAATTTCTTTGGTTGATTACAGCCCTAGTGCCAACTTCACTGGTTTTGCAAGATGTGAAATGTGCCTTGAAGGGTTGGTCAGTGTGTCTTTGTCAGAGAAAATAAACTCACTGAACACCACCTGAAGGTCAAAGGTCACTCAAGACTCTCCAAAAGGTTAATCATTTATTAAAGAGAAAAAAACACATTTACATAAATTCAAAATCAGATCAATAGATGTGGATTAAAAACATAAAAGTCCAAAAATAATATCTGTGCCCCCTAATTTACATCCACTAACAAAAGAAATCCAACATCATATTTTTTACCATTGTCTTTGATTTATAAGATAACATGTCAGTTTATTTCTTTTGCTTTAATCATCTGTAGTTCTATTAATCAGGCATTTCTTTACATTTGAGTCAGTGTGAGCTTGCAGGACCTGTTCATGCTTTGGTAAAGATCCTGAGTTCAGAGGAAAACCACAAACTGCAGCGGCTGACACTTTGAAGGCCTCAGGTTTCAAAAACCAAATGTGAGACTCTGTCAGACTGTTGGAGGATCTGCAGGGACCTGAACAGAGTCTGTGTGGACACGTCTGCAGAAGGAAACAGCTGCAGGACGTCACAGTGGATCACTGACTGACTGTGGATGAACTCACTGATGATGATCCTCAGGTATCAGTCCCACCACGTCCACCTGTTGGAGTAAAAATGAGAGCAGAGATTAGAGCTGCTGATCTGTGTTCAGAGCAGAAGAATGAATCAGGAGCCTCCAATAACTGAGCTCCATCAGTCTGAGAGCACACAAAGTTGTGAGGACTCTCTTCAGTTCAGGCTGAAGCTGCAGCTTTGTTGGATCTTCATGTGTTTGCTGAGTTTTCACTCTGCTCTGTGTCCAGCACACCAAAGCCTGTCACATGTTGGACTGCAGTGGTCCAGCTCTAGGGATGGGACCATGAGGAATTTTGGGGCCACAGTTCCAGTCAAAGAAATCATCTGCTCTTCATGATCATATTGATTCTTCTGCTGAACTTCAGCAGGACCATGGACTTCATCAGCTTGATTTCTGCCTCTTCTGTCAGATCACAGCGTTAATGTTTGTTTGAAAGGAAAAGACAATAAAGGGATATTTTCATCAGTGGATTCACATGTTGACACGTCAGCAGCAGCTGTTTCTCATTTCTTTGACTTTTCTGAGAGGATTCAGAGACAGCAGCACAAACTGAAGACACTTTGAAGGGCAGATTTTCACCTGGACCACCTGCAGAGTCTCACAGGTTTCATGAGTTTAAACTGCTGTCATCATGAAGCCTCTCCTGACTGAACCCAGTTCAGCTCAAAGATGGACAGATCAGCACGGATTACCGTAAAGTCTGGAGTATAAACCCCATTTTTAGACCTGTTTTAGAAACAAAAGACAAAACAGATTCATGGACGTCTACACTGATTCTGAATGTAAAACAACTCAAAGGAAAACCGTCTTTTTGGACTCCTCTAGTGTTTGAGCTTCACAACAATCCCCTTCAAGCTGAGAGCTCAGCTACCGTAATATAAGAAGCAAAGGCTCAGCAGGTCACAGCAGGTGGACTAAAGAGCAACAGTTTGACACAAACTGAACATTGAAGGTTTTGCTGAACGTCACAGAAATCATCAGGCAGGAAGACGGAGGAATTCATTTTCCCTCTGAGAGACTCAGAAAAGAGAGCAGCTGAGAAACCAGAGAGATTTATATTCTGGGATTTACGGTAAATTCAACTCTCTACTTACCTCAGAGTCTCCAGTCTGTAGTTTGGATTCTCCTGAAGATCTTTCAGCAGCTTCACTTCTGAATCATGAAGTTTGTTGTAGCTCAGGTCCAGCTGTCTCAGATGGGAGGGGTTGGACTTCAGAGCTGAGGCTAAAGAAGAACAGCTGATCTCTGACAAACTGCAGCGCCACAGTCTGAATAAAGCAGAGAGAATGAAGAGAAAAACTCTTTAGGATCCAATCAGATGTGTCCACATCACACAGTCTGCTCAGCAGAGCCAATCAGCTGCTGCTCTGCCTCCTGTACTTCAGTTTGTCTCAGCTGCTTTCACACACGCGTCTTGATCCGTTCCTCCTGTTTCTCTAAAGTGTAAACAGCAGAGCTCAGATTTTTCTGTCAGGATCAAACCTTCACATCTAAACACTTCAATCTGAGCTCACAGTCACAGTCTGCTGTCACATGGTCCAGTTTAGCTCCAAAAACAATTATTTATTTTACTTTATAAGGAAATATATGAGGAAATAAAACAATTTGATGAATAATATGAAAAAATATTTCCCCAAACATCCTTGATCTTTGGACTGAAACTAAATTTTACTTTTGTCGCCAACATTTGAACACATCATGATGAAATGTTATATTTTTGTCTAATC
Source organism: Scarus forsteni (assembly GCA_036419115.1). Classification (NCBI taxonomy): domain Eukaryota; kingdom Metazoa; phylum Chordata; class Actinopteri; order Labriformes; family Labridae; genus Scarus; species Scarus forsteni. The sequence continues at coordinate 121,459 of JAZDUH010000299.1, read as the reverse complement.
ATCATTTTTCTGAGCTGTCATTGAACACATCATTATATACCTGTCACTGTCTGCTCATTAAGTCTTAAAGTTTGTTGAAATGTTTCAAAGTCATTCAGCAGCAGACGCTTTTGTCCAGAGCCACGACCATCTGAGAGTCAGAACAACACGAGCAAGAATCTGAACCTGAGGAACAACGTTAGTAAGAGCAGCAAACTGCTTCAAGTCCGTTTGGACACACCAGCTGACATGTGGAGCTCCAGGCACACACATTTTTATTTATACCAAGAAGGAGATCATCTTCAATATGGAGAACTAAAAATGACAAATTAATAAATACTTACATACTTAGTATCTAACTAAATACATAAGTATGAGAATAAATCAATAAATATGTTTTGGAAATTAAAAGGGCATTTCCTGTATTTTTACATTTATTTAGTAATTCATGAATTTATTTGTATTTAATTATTTATGTATTAATATATTTCGGCATTCTTTAAAATTAATTTCCAAATTTATTTATTCATTCAAACTTTTATTTTATATCCACGTTATTTATTCATTCCTTCATTTCTACATTTATTTATTTACATTTTTTTTAAATTAATTTCCTTTTTTTTTTTTCATTTCTTCATTCCTGTGCTACATGTCTACATTTTTTTAAAATAAGAGCAGTAGAAGAAGGCAGGGGGGATTGGTGATCATCGTGCAGAATTTGGTGTCAACACAGCCATAAAACCTTAAGTTTTTACAGTTCTTATAGCCATAACCTATTAATTAAAACATGCCAATATAAAAAATGTGTAAAATACATTAAAAACTTTCTTTAAAGAAAGAGTTGTAGTACATGCCAAAAGAGATGTATGATCATCAGGCTGAGTTTGGTGTCACTGCAACAAAAAACAGTTCAGTTATTAGTTTTGATCATCATTAGCTGTAAATGAGTATCCATCAATATTTAAAGTCATATAAATTTAATTAAGAACAACTCTTAAAATGGAGATGTAGTATAATATTGAAGAGATGTTTGATCATTAGTGTGACTTTAGTGTCACGACAGTTACCAACAATAAAATCATTGCAGTTATTATTTTATATGCCTATTTATTAACACAATTAAATATACAAAACATCATTAAAATCAAATCAGAACATTCTTTCTGAAGTAAGAGCTGTAGTTCAAAGTAGAGGAGATCACCATTCATGTTTTGTTATGACTTGGTTGGTAGATGTCGTTACTTTGATGGCATTTCCTTTATTTTCAATCAGAAAGTCTGTAAAATATTTTAATTCATAAGTCTTAAAGAAATTATGACCCGTAATATGAAAAACATACGATCCTCTGTATTTGCTGTGATTTTGAAGACTTTACTTCTCAGTCTGGGGAAGTTATTCCATTTTCACTATTCCTCGGATATGGTAATTTGCCGATGGTCCCTAAGCCTCCGAGCCATCAGCTTCAGCGTGTTGACGGCTCGTTTGGAGGAAAACGAGTTTAAAGCTCACAGTCTTCATTACAGTGATTAAAAAAGAGGGGTCGGGTTTGGAACTACGTTCCTTTGCAGATGAGTTATTGAGCCGCAAAGTCCAAATCTGTGAATATCTTTCTAAATAAAGCCAAGGAGTTGTTTCCTAGTTTGAGATGACTTAATTCTCATAACTTTTCGACTTTATTCTCGTAATTTATGAGGTTATTCTTGTAACTTTATGACTTTTTTCTTGTAAACTTCCTTTTTTATCGTTTTCAACGTGGCCCTAATCCTCCGTCGTACACAGCAGAGCTGGTTTTTGAAGTGGGGGATTTTTACAGAAAGATATCATGTTTTTATGAGCATGTCTGCTGTGTGTGAGAGCTGTCAGTCTCTCCTTCACTCTCTCTGTCATTCAGTAACAAACTCAGGTGTGACAGTTATTGTGTCATCTGTTCATCACACATCAACCACATCAAACTAAAAACTGATTCATTATTAAAGTCAGACAAGTTTAAGAAAACACTGAGATTTACAAACGCACCTCAAAGATCACAAGACTAGCTCCTGATTATTATAAAATTGTTCATAAAAAGTGATCAGAATGCAGGAAAGAAATGATTTGAGTTTAAAAATGTGAGGGGAAGACCCTCTGACCCCCATCTCACCTGATGATGTTAAATAAATATTTATGATTTACCCACTGCAGGTAAAACCTGATCCTGTGGAACAAACTGAGGAACAACAATGACAAATAAAATAATAACAGTGATAACACAGGCTAACATGAACTGTAATTTTTGTTGATGAGCCATATTATCAAAGTAAACACACCACTGTTGTCATTTTAGCTCTAAATTCATTCTGACAATATAATATGGTGGAACAAAAATACCAGGTTAAAGCAACAAAACAAACATGAGCCATTACCGAGCAGTCATGTCAGGTGGTAAAGCAGTTAGCTTATAGATCTGAAGTCATTATAATATCCATATCAGCAGTGAGCTGAAGTCAGTCCTCCATAATCCTTCAAGACCAAACTCTAGATAGTCTGTGGGTGCTTTGTTTTCAAAGATGATCACCAATGATCTTAAATCAAAGGCTCCTAAAAAACTTTCCATCACAGGACTACAGGACTATAGCAGCTAACAGGCTGCTAGTGAGCTAAAGGCTAACCTGTGTACCTGCACAGACGGTTAAGGAGCTGAAACAGCTCTTTGGTACCAGTCAAGTCAAGACAGCACGAGGAGATCAGATCACACCGATGTAACCAATCAGGCCTGGAATGAGGTAGGACCGCCCACCTCATAAACAAAGGAGCTCAAGAATAAATAAATGAAGAAATAGATGAGTAAACAGATATATGAATAGATGAATGTAGAAATACATAAATAAATGAATGTGGAAATAAGTCATTTAGATAAATATAAATAAATGCAGAAAAATAAAAACAGAAATATAAAAGTACAGGAAGAGAATTTTTTATAACCAAATATATTGATATATTTATTCACTTTTCATGTCTTTATGTAAAAATAAATTTAATTTATTTTTAATCATATACTTATTCATTTATCCTTAATCAGTTTTGTTTTCAGTACATCATCATCAACATCATTTTTTGTACACTGAAGTATAACTTCGTTGTGAAAATGAAATCTGACATTAAATGAACATGTGAAGAAGAAATGACCTTCAGCTTTCATGAATAAATGTCTGTATTTGAAAAGAATACATCTGTCATTTATTGTTGAATCACATGTTGTTTGTCTTGTTTCCTGTTTCTAAAACAAACAGACTGTCACAATCAGAGGAACACATCAGTTCTCCTACAGGACACACTTGGTCTGATTTACAACAGAAGATGAGTGGAGATATATCAGGAGGAGCTCAAAGAAGGTTGAAATGTCAGCAGATCAGATATCAGCAAAAAATCCACCATCATGCATCCCTACATATGATCAGTCAAACATCTGGACATGAAGATGCTTCACTTAATAATCACACACACAAGATCTACAATAGAAACAGAGAAAACATGAACTTACTTCAGAATCTCCAGTCTACAGTTTGAACTCTGCAGAAAATCACACAGCAGCTTCACTCCTGAATCATGAAGATTGTTGTAGCTCAGGTCCAGCTCTCTCAGATGGGAGGGGTTGGACTTCAGAGCTGAGGCTAAAGAAGAACAGCTGATCTCTGACAAACTGCAGCTCCTCAGTCTGAATAAAGAAGAGAGAATGAAGAGAAAAACTATTTAGGATCCAATCAGCAGAGCCAATCAGCTGCTGCTCTGCCTCCTGTACTTCAGTTTGTCTCAGCTGCTTTCACACACGTCTTGATCCGTTCCTCCTGTTTCTCTAAAGTGTAAACAGCAGAGCTCAGATTTTTCTGTCAGGATCAAACCTTCACATCTAAACACTTCAGTCTGAGCTCACAGTCACAGTCTGCTGTCACATGGTCCAGTTTAGCTCCAAAACAATTATTTTACTTTATAAGGAAATATATGAGGAAATAAAACAATTTGATGAATAAAATAAAAACATATTTCCCCAAACATCCTTGATCTTTGGATTGAAACTAATTTTTCCTTTTGTCGTCAACATTTAAACACATCATGATGAAATGTTATATTTTTGTCTAATCATCATTTTTCTGAGCTGTCATTGAACACATCATTATATACCTGTCACTGTCTGCTCATTAAGTCTTAAAGTTTGTTGAAATGTTTCAAAGTCATTCAGCAGACGCTTTTGTCCAGAGCCACGACCATCTGAGAGTCAGAACAACACGAGCAAGAATCTGAACCTGAGGAACAACGTTAGTAAGAGCAGCAAACTGCTTCAAGTCCGTTTGGACACACCAGCTGACATGTGGAGCTCCAGGCACACACATTTTTATTTAGACCAAGAAGGAGATCATCTTCAATATGGAGAACAAAAAATGACATGATGATAAACAAATAAAAATGTAAATAAATAAAAACATGAAAAAAATAATACAAATCTAAATATATATTTGTTTAAAAAAAAGGTCTGTTGCTGTATTTTTGCATTTATTAAATAATCTCTATTTTTTTAATTCATGTATTTTTATATTTCTACAAGTATAAATTTCTTCCCATTCAGGCATTTGGTAATGTAATTACAGTTTTATGCATTCCTGTATTTCTACATTTATTTATTTCTCTTTTTCTTTGCACCTCTGTTAATGAGGTAGTCGGTCCTACCTCAGTCTAAAGTCAGATTGGTCAAGTATGTAAATATTTAGATTCCTTGACCATGAAAACAGACCATTAGCAAGTGCTTTCAAAATGATATCTATTTTAGTTCAGTAGTTATTCACGAAAATCGCATTTTTCATCATGGCGGATCCAGACGGTGATCCGGATCATCACCAAAATCAAATCACTTCTTCCTTTTCCCATGCTGAACATTTCCTGAAGATTTCATCAAAATCCATCCAGAACTTTTTGAGTTATTTTGTTCACAGACAGACAGACAAACTCTCCCAAAAACATAACCTCCTTGGCAGAGGTAATAACAATAAATAAATAAATGTGGATATAAATTAATAAATGTATGAATGAATATATGAATATGAAAATTTAGAAATAAATAAGTATGGAAATACAAAAAGAAATAAAACTAGAAAAGCATGAATAAATGCATAAAGACAAGGATGGCCTTTTATTACAAAAACATTTAATTGCTTATTTTTTTATGTATTTAAGTATTTATTTAAATATTTATCTATCATGACGACATTTTTTTGTTCTCAAAATGTCAGCATCATCATTATTGTTTGTGCATCTGAAGAAGTTTAACTCTGCTGTGAAGATTAAATCTGTCATTAAATGAACATGTGAAGAAGAAATGACCTTCAGTTTCATGAATAAATGTCTGTATTTGAAAAGAACACATCTGTCATTTATTGTTGAATCAGATGTTGTTTGTCTTGTTTCCTGTTTCTAAAACAAACAGACTGTCACAATCAGAGGAACACATCAGTTCTCCTACAGGACACACTTGGTCTGATTTACAACAGAAGAAGAGTGGAGATATATCAGGAGGAGCTCAAAGAAGGTTGAAATGTCAGCAGATCAGATATCAGCAAAAATCCACCATCATGCATCCCTACATAAGATCAGTCAAACATCTGGACATGAAGATGCTTCAGTTAATAATCACACACACAAGATCTACAATAGAAACAGAGAAAACATGAACTTACCTCAGAATCTCCAGTCTACAGTTTGGACTCTGCAGAAAATCACACAGCAGCTTCACTCCTGAATCATGAAGTTTTTGTTGTTGCTCAGGTCCAGCTCTCTCAGATGGGAGGGTTGGACTTCAGAGCTGAGGCTAAAGAAGAACAGCTGATCTCTGACAAACTGCAGCTCCACAGTCTGAATAAAGAAGAGAGAATGAAGAGAAAAACTATTTAGGATCCAATCAGATGTGTCCACATCACACAGTCTGCTCAGCAGAGCCAATCAGCTGCTGCTCTGCCTCCTGTACTTCAGTTTGTCTCAGCTGCTTTCACACACGTCTTGATCCGTTCCTCCTGTTTCTCTAAAGTGTAAACAGCAGAGCTCAGATTTTTCTGTCAGGATCAAACCTTCACATCTAAACACTTCAATCTGAGCTCACAGTCACAGTCTGCTGTCACATGGTCCAGTTTAGCTCCAAAAACATTTATTTTACTTTATAAGGAAATATATGAGGAAATAAAACAATTTGATAAATAATATAAAAACATATTTACACAAACATCCTTGATCTTTGGATTGAAACTAAATTTTCATTTTGTCGTCAACATTTGAACACATCATGATGAAATGTTATATTTTTGTCTAATCATCATTTTTCTGAGCTGTCATTGAACACATCATTATATACCTGTCACTGTCTGCTCATTAAGTCTTAAAGTTTGTTGAAATGTTTCAAAGTCATTCAGCAGACGCTTTTGTCCAGAGCCACGACCATCTGAGAGTCAGAACAACACGAGCAAGAATCTGAACCTGAGGAACAACGTTAGTAAGAGCAGCAAACTGCTTCAAGTCCGTTTGGACACACCAGCTGACATGTGGAGCTCAGGCACACACATTTTTATTTATACCAAGAAGGAGATCATCTTCAATATGGAGAACAAAAAATGACACAAGGATGAATAAATAAATATGTAAATTAATAAAAACATAAAAAACTAATAAATCTCTAAATATATATTTGTTTAAAAAAAGGTCTTGCTGTATTTTTGCATTTTTTAATGAATTTATATTTTTTTATTCATGTATTTCTATATTTATACAAGTATACAAATTTATTCATTCAGATATTTGGTAATGTAATTACACTTTTATGCATTCTACATTTATTTATTTCTGTATTTCTGTGCACCTATGTTAATAAGGTTGTTGGTCCTACCTCAGTCTAAAGCCAGATTGGTCAAGTATGTAAATATTTAGATTCCTTGACCATGAAAACAGACCATTAGCAGTTGGCTTCATAATATCTATTTTAGTTCAGTAGTTATTCACGAAAATCGCATTTTTCGTCCTGGTGGATCCAGACGGTGATCCGGATCATCACCAAAATTAATCACTTCTTCCTTTTCCCATGCTGAACATTTCCTGAAGATTTCATCAAAATCCATCCAGAACTTTTTGAGTTATTTTGTTCACAGACGGACAAACAAACTCTCCTGACAACATAACCTCCTTGGCGAAGGTAATAACAATAAAAAAATAAACGTGGAAATAAATGAATAAATGTATGAATGAATACATAAATGAGAAATCTTATAAAATAAATATAGAAATACAAAAAGAAGTAAATTAGAAATGCATAAATTACTGCATAAAGACAAGGATGGCCTTTTATTACCAATATATATAATATATAATTCAGTTCTTCTATATATTTGTCATTAAGTATTTATTGTAAGATTTATTTAGATTTTTTAAATCATTTTTATGTCAATTATTGTTCTCCATACTTCATTATCATCATCATCAACATCATTGTTTGTACATCTGAGGAAGTTTAACTCTGCTGTGAAAATTAAATCTGACATTAAATGAACATGTGAAGAAGAAATGACCTTCAGTTTTCATGAATAAATGTCTGTATTTGAAAAGAATACATCTGTCATTGATTGTTGAATCACATGTTGTTTGTCTTGTTTCCTGTTTCTAAAACAAACAGACTGTCACAATCAGAGGAACACATCAGTTCTCCTACAGGACACACTTGGTCTGATTTACAACAGAAGATGAGTGGAGATATATCAGGAGGAGCTCAAAGAAGGTTGAAATGTCAGCAGATCAGATATCAGCAAAAATCCACCATCATGCATCCCTACATATGATCAGTCAAACATCTGGACATGAAGATGCTTCAGTTAATAATCACACACACAAGATCTACAATAGAAACAGAGAAAACATGAACTTACCTCAGAATCTCCAGTCTACAGTTTGGACTCTGCAGAAAATCACACAGCAGCTTCACTCCTGAATCATGAAGTTTGTTGTCGCTCAGGTCCAGCTGTCTCAGATGGGGGGGGTTGGACTTCAGAGCTGAGGCTAAAGAAGAACAGCTGATCTCTGACAAACTGCAGTCCCTCAGTCTGAATAAAGAAGAGAGAATGAAGAGAAAAACTATTTAGGATCCAATCAGATGTGTCCACATCACACAGTCTGCTCAGCAGAGCCAATCAGCTGCTGCTCTGCCTCCTGTACTTCAGTTTGTCTCAGCTGCTTTCACACGTCTTGATCCGTTCCTCCTGTTTCTCTAAAGTGTAAACAGCAGAGCTCAGATTTTTCTGTCAGGATCAAACCTTCACATCTAAACACTTCAATCTGAGCTCACAGTCACAGTCTGCTGTCACATGGTCCAGTTTAGCTCCAAAAACAATTATTTATTTTACTTTATAAGGAAATCTATGAGGAAATAATTTGATAAATAATATAAAAACATACTTCTACAAACATCCTTGATCTTTGGGCAGAAGTTTAATTTTCCTGTCGCGTCAACATTTGAACACATCATGATGAAATGTTATATTTTTGTCTAATCATCATTTTTCTGAGCTGTCATTGAACACATCATTATATACCTGTCACTGTCTGCTCATTAAGTCTTAAAGTTTGTTGAAATGTTTCAAAGTCATTCAGCAGACGCTTTTGTCCAGAGCCACGACCATCTGAGAGTCAGAACAACACGAGCAAGAATCTGAACCTGAGGAACAACGTTAGTAAGAGCAGCAAACTGCTTCAAGTCCGTTTGGACACACCAGCTGACATGTGGAGCTCCAGGCACACACATTTTTATTTATACCAAGAAGGAGATCATCTTCAGTATGGAGAACAAAAAATGAAATGAGGAAAAATAAATCAATATGTAAATATTTAAAATTTGAAAAAATTAATAAATGTCTAAATATATTTTGGTTAAAAAAAGGTCTGTTGTATTTTTGCATTTATTAATGAATTTCTATTTTTTTATTCTTGTATTTCATTATTTCTACAAGTAGCACAAATTATTCATTCAGATATTTGGTGATGTAATTACACTTTTATGTTTTCCTGTATTTCTTCATTTATTTATTTATGTATTTCTGTGCACCTATGTTAATAAGGTAGTCGGTCCTACCTCAGTCTAAAGCCAGATTGGTCAAGAATGTAAATATTTAGATTCCTTGACCATGAAAACAGACCATTAGCAGTTGGTTTCATAATATCTATTTTAGTTCAGTAGTTATTCACGAAAATCACATTTTTCATCATGGTGGATCCAGACACTGATCCAGATCAACACCAAAATTGAATCAGTTCTTCCTTTTCCCGTGCTGAACATTTCCTGAAAACTTCATCAAAATCCATCCAGAACTTTTTGAGTTATTTTGTTCACAGATGGACAGACAAACTCTCCTGAAAACATAACCTCCTTGGCGGAGATAAAAACAATAAAAAAATAAATGTGGATATAAATGAATAAATGTATGAATGAATATATAAATATGAAAATTTAGAAATAAATAAGTATTGAAAAGAAATAAAACTAGAAATGCATAAATTAATGCATAAAGACAAGGATGGCCTTAAATTACCAAAATTTATAATATATTCAGTTTTATAATTATTTATATCAATTATTTATTTTTAGTTTCATTGAGATTTTTAATTTTTTTTATTTCCCTTTCATTATGTCAATTATTGTTCTCCATACTTCATCTTTATCATCATCAACTTCACTTTTTGGAAATCTGAAGAAGTTTAACTCTGCTGTGAAAATTAAATCTGACATTAAAAGAACATGTGAAGAAGAAATGACCTTCAGCTTTCATGAATAAATGTCTGTATTTGAAAAGAATACATCTGTCATTTATTGTTGAATCACATGTTGTTTGTCTTGTTTCCTGTTTCTAAAACAAACAGACTGTCACAATCAGAGGAACACATCAGTTCTCCTACAGGACACACTTGGTCTGATTTACAACAGAAGATGAGTGGAGATATATCAGGAGGAGCTCAAAGAAGGTTGAAATGTCAGCAGATCAGATATCAGCAAAAATCCACCATCATGCATCCCTACATATGATCAGTCAAACATCTGGACATGAAGATGCTTCACTTAATAATCACACACACAAGATCTACAATAGAAACAGAGAAAACATGAACTCACCTCAGAATCTCCAGTCTACAGTTTGGACTCTGCAGAAAATCACACAGCAGCTTCACTCCTGAATCATGAAGATTGTTGCTGCTCAGGTCCAGCTGTCTCAGATGGGAGGGTTGGACTTCAGAGCTGAGGCTAAAGAAGAACAGCTGATCTCTGACAAACTGCAGTCCTCAGTCTGAATAAAGAGAGAGAATGAAGAAAAACTCTTTAGGATCCAATCAGATGTGTCCACATCACACAGTCTGCTCAGCAGAGCCAATCAGCTGCTGCTCTGCCTCCTGTACTTCAGTTTGTCTCAGCTGCTTTCACACACGCGTCTTGATCCGTTCCTCCTGTTTCTCTAAAGTGTAAACAGCAGAGCTCAGATTTTTCTGTCAGGATCAAACCTTCACATCTAAACACTTCAATCTGAGCTCACAGTCACAGTCTGCTGTCACGTGGTCCAGTTTAGCTGCAAAAACAATTATTTATTTTACTTTATACGGAAATATATGAGGAAATAAAACAATTTGATAAATAATATAAAACATATTTCCACAAACATCCTTTGATCTTTGGACTGAAACTAAATTTTCATTTTGTCGTCAACATTTGAACACATCATGATGAAATATTATACAGTGGGTACAGAAAGTATTCAGACCCCCTTAAAGTTTTCACATATTGTAATATTGCAGTCATTATCGAATATCAATTAAATTATTTTTTTCCTCATTCATGTTCACAAAGCACCCCATAATGACAAAACAGAATTGTAAAAACTTTTGAAGATTTATTAAAAAAGAAAAACTGAAATATCACATGGTCATAAGTACTCAGACCCTTTGCTCAGTACTGAGTAGGAGCCTTTTGAGCTAAAACAGCCATGAGTCTTCTTGGGAGTGATCAACAAGTTTGTCACACCTGGATTTGGGGATCCTCTGCCAGTCCTCTTGCAGATCCTCTCCAGCTGTCAGGTTGGATGGTGAATGTGGTGGACAGTCATTTTCAGGTCTCTCCAGAGATGCTCAGTTGGGTTTAAGTCAGGGCTCTGGCTGGGCCATTGGAGAACAGTCACAGAGTTGTTCTGAAGCCGCTCCTTTGTTATTTTAGCTGTGTGCTTAGGGTCATTGTCTTGTTGGAAGGTGAACCCTCGGCCCAGTCTGAGATCCTGAGCACTCTGGAAAAGGTTTTGGTCCAGGATATCTCTGTATTTGGCCCATTCATCTTTCCTTTAATGTCAACCAGTGGTCCTGTCCTTGCAGCTGAAAAACACCCCACAGCATGATGCTGCTCCACCATGCTTCACTGTGGGGTTATACTGGGCAGGTGATGAGCAGGGCCTGATTTCCTCCACACAAACCTCTGAGAATTAAGGCCAAAAAGTTCCATCTTGGTCTCATCAGACCAGAGAATCTCATTTCTCATAGTCTGGGGGTCCTTAATGTGTTTTTTGGTGAACTCTATGCAGGCTTTCATGTGTCCTGCACTGAGGAGAGGCTTCTGTCGGCCACTCTGCCATGAAGCCCTGACTGGTGGAGGCTGCAGTGATGGTTGACTTACATGAACTTTCTCCATCTCCCCACTGGATCTCTGGAGCTCAGCTACAGTGATCTTTGGGCTCTTCTTTACCTCTCTCACCAAGGCTCTTCTCCCCTGATTGCTCAGCTTTAAGAAGAGTTCCTGTTGTCCCAAACTTCTTCCATTTCAGGATTATGGAGGCCACTGTACTCTTAGGAACCTGAAGAGCAGCAGAAAATCTTTTGTAGCCTTGGCCAGATCTGTGCCTTTCCACAGATCTGTTTCTGAGTTCTTCAGGCAGTTCATCGACCTCATGCTTCTCATTTCTTCTGACATGCACTGTGAGCTGAGAGCTCTTATAGAGACAGGTGTGAGCTTTTCCTAATCAAGTCCAATCAATACAATTAAACACAGCTGGACTCCAATGAAGGTGTCGACCCATCTCAAGGATGATCAGAAGAAATGGACAATGCCTCAGTTAAAAAAACAAGTGTCACAGTAAAGGGTCTGAATACTTATGACCATGTGATATTTCAGTTTTTCTTTTTTAATAAATGTTCAAAAATGTCTAGAATATTGTTGTTTTGTTGTTAATATGGGGTGCTTTATGTACATTAATGGGGAATAAATGAATTTAAATAATTTTAGGTAATGGCTGCAATGTTACAAAATGTGATTTAAGGGGGTCTGAATACTTTCAGTACCCACTGAATTTTTGCCTAATCATCATTTTTCTGAGCTGTCATTGAACACATCATTATATACCTGTCACTGTCTGCTCATTAAGTCTTAAAGTTTGTTGAAATGTTTCAAAGTCATTCAGCAGATGCTTTTGTCCAGAGCCACGACCATCTGAGAGTCAGAACAACACGAGCAAGAATCTGAACCTGAGGAACAACGTTAGTAAGAGCAGCAAACTGCTTCAAGTCCGTTTGGACACACCAGCTGACATGTGGAGCTCCAGGCACACATTTTTATTTATACCAAGAAGGAGATCATCTTCAATATGGAGAACAAAAAATGACAGGATAAATAAATTAATATCAAATTAAATGTAATAAATAAATACATCAATACATGAATGATATTATAAATAAATAAATATGTAAATAAATAAAACATGAAAAAATTCATAAATATTTAAATATATTACGGCTAAAAAAAGGTCTGTTGCAGTATTTTTGAATTTATTAATGAATTTCTATTTTTTTAATCATGTATTTCTTTATTTCAACAAGTATAAATATTTATTCATTCAGACATTTGGTAATGTAATTACTAGTGCTGTCAGACGATTAAAAAAATTAATCTAATTAAATACCTGATTTATAATTAATCAATCTAATTAATCTCATTTTAATCTCATATCTGCTTAAAGTCCCCAAATAAAGAATTTGAATTCTAGGATATTATAAAACTGTAGTGCAGGACTAATCAAATGAATACACTAAGAAGTGAAGATTTGTAAATCCACATTTTTATTGGTGACTAAATAAAACCAAAGTCAGGGCAACTTGTCCAGAAAATTCTAAGCTCAATCAGCTCAAATTACACTTTAAGTGTGTTTCATAAATCAAATTCAAAATAAGAAAAAGGTCGAGGACATCCAGCAAAACAATTAGGCCTGATGGATTATTAAAGAATGTAGTACAAATATAGATAAATCAATTCAAAAATAAAATAAGACTAAGTCTTAAATATGCCATTCCTGTTGTCACCTGGGCTTTGTTTGGTTAGACTAGAGACGCATGTGTGAAGTGACACGTGCCACTGCCATGTACGGGTCCTCCAGCTGGACAATATCAAAATGTTTGTGTGCTATGATTAATCTGTGATTAATTTTCTTAACACATTAATCTGTGGTGTAATTAATTAATCTAATTATTGCACTAAAGTGACAGCCCTAGTAATTACACTTTTATGTTTTCCTGTATTTCTTCATTTATTTATTTCTGTATTTCTGTACACCTATGTTAATAAGGTAGTCGGTCCTACCTCAGTCTAAAGTCAGATTGGTCAAGTATGTAAATATTTAGATTCATTGACCATGAAAACAGACCATTAGCAAGTGGTTTCAGAATGATATCTATTTTAGTTCAGTAGTTATTAACCAAAATCACATTTTTCGTCATGGCGGATCCAGACGGTGTTCCAGATCAACACCAAAATTGGATCAGTTCTTCCTTTTCCCATGCTGAACAATTCCTAAAAAATTTTTTATCAAAATCCATCCATAAGTTTTTGTGTTATTTTGTTCACAGACGGACAGACAAACAAACTCTTCTGAAAACATAACCTCATTGGCGGAGATAATAACGACAAATAAATAAATGTGGATATAAATGAATAAATGTATGAATGAATACATAACTTTGAAAATTTAGAAATAAATAAATATAGAAATACATAAAAAATAAATTAGAAGTGCACAAATTAATGCATAAAGACAAGGATGGCCTTTTATTACCAAAACATATAATATATTCAGTTTTCTATTTATTTGTTATTAATTTCTTGTTTTAGATTGAGATTTTTGTATTAATTTATCCTTATGTCAATTATTGTTCTCCATACTTCATCTTCAACATCACAGTTTGTACATCTGAAGAAATTCAGCTCTGCTGTGAAAATTAAATCTGACGTTAAATGAACATGTGAAGAAGAAATGATCTTCAGTTTTCATGAATAAATGTCTGTATTTGAAAAGAATACATCAGTCATTTATTGTTGAATCGTCGAGATCTCGAGAAAACAAGCGTCGTTATCCCGAGATAACGACATAAATAAGTCGAGATCTCGGGAAACTTGACTGAAAAATTGCTAAATAAACATGGAAAATCCCTGGCCTTTTAGGGCTTCCGTAGAATCAGATGTTGTTTGTCTTGTTTCCTGTTTCTAAAACAAACAGACTGTCACAATCAGAGGAACACATCAGTTCTCCTACAGGACACACTTGGTCTGATTTACAACAGAAGATGAGTGGAGATATATCAGGAGGAGCTCAAAGAAGGTTGAAATGTCAGCAGATCAGATCTCAGCAAAAATCCACCATCATGCATCCCTACATATGATCAGTCAAACATCTGGACATGAAGATGCTTCAGTCACACACACAAGATCTACAATAGAAATAGAGAAAACATGAACTTACTTCAGAATCTCCAGTCTACAGTTTGGACTCTGCAGAAAATCACACAGCAGCTTCACTCCTGAATAATGAAGTTTGTTGTTGCTCAGGTCCAGCTCTCTCAGATGGGAGGGGTTGGACTTCAGAGCTGAGGCTAAAGAAGAACAGCTGATCTCTGACAAACTGCAGCTCCACAGTCTGAATAAAGAAGAGAGAATGAAGAGAAAAACTCTTTAGGATCCAATCAGATGTGTCCACATCACACAGTCTGCTCAGCAGAGCCAATCAGCTGCTGCTCTGCCTCCTGTACTTCAGTTTGTCTCAGCTGCTTTCACACACGTCTTGATCCGTTCCTCCTGTTTCTCTAAAGTGTAAACAGCAGAGCTCAGATTTTTCTGTCAGGATCAAACCTTCACATCTAAACACTTCAATCTGAGCTCACAGTCACAGTCTGCTGTCACATGGTCCAGTTTAGCTCCAAAAACAATTATTTATTTTACTTTATAAGGAAATATATGAGGAAATAAAACAATTTGACAAAAAACATACTTCTACAAACATCCTTGATCTTTGGGCAGAAGTTTAATTTTCCTTTTGTTGTCAACATTTGAACACATCATGATGAAATGTTATATTTTTTGTCTAATCCTCATTTTTCTGAGCTGTCATTGAACACATCATTATATACCTGTCACTGTCTGCTCATTAAGTCTTAAAGTTTGTTGAAATGTTTCAAAGTCCTTCAGCAGACGCTTTTTGTCCAGAGCCACGACCATCTGAGAGTCAGAACAACACGAGCAAGAATCTGAACCTGAGGAACAACGTTAGTAAGAGCAGCAAACTGCTTCAAGTCCGTTTGGACACACCAGCTGACATGTGGAGCTCCAGGCACACACATTTTTATTTATACCAAGAAGGAGATCATCTTCAATATGGAGGACAAAACATGAAATGAGGATAAATAAATATGTAAATATATCAAAATATGAAAAAATTAATAAATGTCTAAATATATTTTGGTGAAAAAAGGTGTTATATTTTTGCATTTATTAATGAATTTATAGTTTTTTTATTCTTGTATTTCATGATTTCTAAAAGTAGAACAATTTATTCATTCAGCTATTTGGTGATGTAATTACACATTCATGTATTCCTGTATTTCTTCATTTATCTATTTCTGTATTTCTGTGCACCTATGTTAATAAGGTAGTCGGTCCTACCTCAGTCTAAAGCCAGATTGGTCAAGTATGTAAATATTTAGATTCCTTGACCATGAAAACAGACCATTAGCAGTTGGTTTCATAATGATTTATTTTTTAGTTCAGTAGTTATTCACGAAAATCACATTTTTCGTCATGGCAGATCCAGACGGTGATCCGGATCAACACCAAAATTGAATCACTTCTTCCTTTTCCCATGCTGAACAATTCCTGAAAACTTCACCAAAATCCATCCATAACTTTTTGAGTTATTTTGTTCACAGACAGACAAACAAACTCTCCTGAAAACATAACCTCCTTGGCGAAGGTAATAACAATAAAAAAATAAATGTGAATATAAATGAATAATTGTATGAATGAATATATGAATATGAAAATTTAGAAATAAATAAGCATGGAAAAGAAATTAAACTAGACATGCATAAATTAATGCATAAAGACAAGGATGGCCTTTTATTACCAAAATATATAATATATTCAGTTTTTCTAAATATTTGTTAATTGTTTATTTTAAGACTTGTTTAGATTTTTTTAATTAATTTATCCTTATGTCAATTATTGTTCTCCATACTTCATCTTCATCAATATCACAGTTTGTACATCTGAAGAAATTCAGCTCTGCTGTGAAAATTAAATCTGTCATTCAATGAACTTGTGAAGAAGAAATGACCTTCAGTTTCATGAATAAATGTCTGTATTTGAAAAGAACACATCTGTCATTTATTGTTGAATCACATGTTGTTTGTCTTGTTTCCTGTTTCTAAAACAAACAGACTGTCACAATCAGAGGAACACATCAGTTCTCCTACAGGACACACTTGGTCTGATTTACAACAGAAGATGAGTGGAGATATATCAGGAGGAGCTCAAAGAAGGTTGAAATGTCAGCAGATCAGATATCAGCAAAAATCCACCATCATGCATCCCTACATATGATCAGTCAAACATCTGGACATGAAGATGCTTCAGTTAATAATCACACACACAAGATCTACAATAGAAACAGAGAAAACATGAACTTACCTCAGAATCTCCAGTCTACAGTTTGGACTCTGCAGAAAATCACACAGCAGCTTCACTCCTGAATCATGAAGATTGTTGCTGCTCAGGTCCAGCTCTCTCAGATGGGAGGGTTGGACTTCAGAGCTGAGGCTAAAGAAGAACAGCTGATCTCTGACAAACTGCAGCTCCTCAGTCTGAATAAAAAAAGAGAAAATGAAGAGAAAAACTCTTTAGGATCCAATCAGATGTGTCCACATCACACAGTCTGCTCAGCAGAGCCAATCAGCTGCTGCTCTGCCTCCTGTACTTCAGTTTGTCTCAGCTGCTTTCACACACGTCTTGATCCGTTCCTCCTGCTTCTCTAAAGTGTAAACAGCAGAGCTCAGATTTTTCTGTCAGGATCAAACCTTCACATCTAAACACTTCAATCTGAGCTCACAGTCACAGTCTGCTGTCACATGGTCCAGTTTAGCTCCAAAAACAATTATTTATTTTACTTTATAAGGAAATATATGAGGAAATAATTTGATAAATAATATAAAAACATACTTCTACAAACATCCTTGATCTTTGGGCGGAAGTTTAATTTTCCTGTTGTCATCAACATTTGAACACATCATGATGAAATGTTATATTTTTGTCTAATCATCATTTTTCTGAGCTGTCATTGAACACATCATTATATACCTGTCACTGTCTGCTCATTAAGTCTTAAAGTTTGTTGAAATGTTTCAAAGTCATTCAGCAGACGCTTTTGTCCAGAGCCACGACCATCTGAGAGTCAGAACAACACGAGCAAGAATCTGAACCTGAGGAACAACGTTAGTAAGAGCAGCAAACTGCTTCAAGTCCGTTTGGACACACCAGCTGACATGTGGAGCTCCAGGCACACACATTTTTATTTAGACCAAGAAGGAGAACATCTTCAATATGGAGAACAAAAAATGAAATGAGGAAAAATAAATCAATATGTAAATATTTAAAATTTGAAAAAATTAATAAATGTCTAAATATATTTTGGTTAAAAAAAGGTCTGTTGTATTTTTGCATTTATTAATGAATTTCTATTTTTTTATTCTTGTATTTCATTATTTCTACAAGTAGCACAAATTATTCATTCAGATATTTGGTGATGTAATTACACTTTTATGTTTTCCTGTATTTCTTCATTTATTTATTTATGTATTTCTGTGCACCTATGTTAATAAGGTAGTCGGTCCTACCTCAGTCTAAAGCCAGATTGGTCAAGAATGTAAATATTTAGATTCCTTGACCATGAAAACAGACCATTAGCAGTTGGTTTCATAATATCTATTTTAGTTCAGTAGTTATTCACGAAAATCACATTTTTCATCATGGCAGATCCAGACACTGATCCAGATCAACACCAAAATCGAATCACTTCTTCCTTTTCCCATGCTGAACATTTCCTGAAAGTTTTATCAAAATCCATCCAGAACTTTTTGAGTTATTTTGTTCACAGACGGACAGACAAACTCTCCTGAAAACATAACCTCCTTGGCGGAGATAAAAACAATAAAAAAATAAATGTGGATATAAATGAATAAATGTATGAATGAATATATGAATATGAAAATTTAGAAATAAATAAGTATGGAAAAGAAATAAAACTAGAAATGCATAAATTAATGCATAAAGACAAGGATGGCCTTTTATCACCAAAATATATAATATATTCAGTTTTATAATTATTTATATCAATTATTTATTTTTAGTTTCATTGAGATTTTTAATTTTGTTTATTTCCCTTTCATTATGTCAATTATTGTTCTCCATACTTCATCTTTATCATCATCAACTTCACTTTTTGTACATCTGAAGGAGTTTAACTCTGCTGTGAAAATTAAATCTGACGTTAAATGAACATGTGAAGAAGAAATGATCTTCAGTTTTCATGAATAAATGTCTGTATTTGAAAAGAACACATCTGTCATTTATTGTTGAATCACATGTTGTTTGTCTTGTTTCCTGTTTCTAAAACAAACAGACTGTCACAATCAGAGGAACACATCAGTTCTCCTACAGGACACACTTGGTCTGATTTACAACAGAAGATGAGTGGAGATATATCAGGAGGAGCTCAAAGAAGGTTGAAATGTCAGCAGATCAGATCTCAGCAAAAATCCACCATCATGCATCCTACATATGATCAGTCAAACATCTGGACATGAAGATGCTTCAGTTCATAATCACACACACAAGATCTACAATAGAAACAGAGAAAACATGAACTTACCTCAGAATCTCCAGTCTACAGTTTGGACTCTGCAGAAAATCACGCAGCAGCTTCACTCCTGAATCAGGAAGATTGTTGCTGCTCAGGTCCAGCTGTCTCAGATGGGAGGGGTTGGACTTCAGAGCTGAGGCTAAAGAAGAACAGCTGATCTTTGACAAACTGCAGCTCCACAGTCTGAATAAAGAAGAGAGAATGAAGAGAAAAACTATTTAGGATCCAATCAGATGTGTCCACATCACACAGTCTGCTCAGCAGAGCCAATCAGCTGCTGCTCTGCCTCCTGTACTTCAGTTTGTCTCAGCTGCTTTCACACACGTCTTGATCCGTTCCTCCTGTTTCTCTAAAGTGTAAACAGCAGAGCTCAGATTTTTCTGTCAGGATCAAACCTTCACATCTAAACACTTCAATCTGAGCTCACAGTCACAGTCTGCTGTCACATGGTCCAGTTTAGCTCCAAAAACAATTATTTATTTTACTTTATAAGGAAATATATGAGGAAATAAAACAATTTGATAAATAATATAAAAACATATTTCCACAAACATCCTTGATCTTTGGACTGAATCTAAATTTTCATTTTGTCGTCAACATTTGAACACATCATGGTGAAATGTTATACAGTGGGTACAGAAAGTATTCAGACCCCCTTAAATTTTTCACATATTGTAATATTGCAGTCATTATCTAATATCAATTCAATTCACTTTTTTTCTGCTCATAATGACAAAACAGAACTGTAAAAACTTTTGAAGATTTATTAAAAAAAAGAAAACTGAAATATCCCATGGTCATAAGTACTCAGACCCTTTGCTCAGTACTGAGTAGGAGCCTTTTGAGCTAAAACAGCCAGCCATGAGTCTTCTTGGGAGTGATCAACAAGTTTGTCACACCTGGATTTGGGGGTCCTCTGCCAGTCCTCTTGCAGATCCTCTCCAGCTGTCAGGTTGGATGGTGAATGTTGGTGACAGCCATTTTCTGGTCTCTCCAGAGATGCTCAGCTGGGTTTAAGTCAGGGCTCTGGCAGAATTGGAGAACAGTCACAGAGTTGTTCTGAAGATTATTTTAGCTGTGTGCTTAGGGTCATTGTCTTGTTGGAGGGAACCCTCGGCCCAGTCTGAGATCCTGAGCACTCTGGAAAAGGTTTTGGTCCAGGATATCTCTGTATTTGGCCCATTCATCTTTCCTTTAATGTCATCCAGTGGTCCTGTCCCTGCAGCTGAAAAACACCCCCACAGCATGATGCTGCTCCACCATGCTTCACTGTGGGGTTATACTGGGCAGGTGATGAGCAGGGCCTGGTTTCTCCACACAGACCTCTGAGAATTATGGCCAGAAAGTTCCATCTTGGTCTCATCAGACCAGAGAATCTCATTTCTCATAGTCTGGGGGTCCTTAATGTGTTTTTTAGTGAACTCTATGCAGGCTTTCATGTGTCCTGCACTGAGGAGAGGCTTCTGTCGGCCACTCTGCCATGAAGCCCTGACTGGTGGAGGCTGCAGTGATGGTTGACTTACATGAACTTTCTCCATCTCCCCACTGGATCTCTGGAGCTCAGCTACAGTGATCTTTGGGCTCTTCTTTACCTCTCTCACCAAGGCTCTTCTCCCCTGATTGCTCAGCTTTAAGAAGAGTTCCTGTTGTCCCAAACTTCTTCCATTTCAGGATTATGGAGGCCACTGTACTCTTAGGAACCTGAAGAGCAGCAGAAAATCTTTTGTAGCCTTGGCCAGATCTGAGCATTTCTTTACACAGATCTGTTTCTGATCTTCAGGCAGTTCAGACCTCATGCTTCTCATTTCTTCTGACATGCACTGTGAGCTGAAAGCTCTTATAGAGACAGGTGTGAGCTTTTCCTAATCAAGTCCATTTAATACAATTAAACACAGCTTGACTCAATGAAGGTGTCGATCCATCTCAAGGATGATAAGAAATGGACAATGCCTCAGTTAAAAGTTAAAAAACAGTAAATGTCACAGTAAAGGGTCTGAATGCATGACCATGTGATATTTCAGTTTTTTTTAATAAATGTTCAAAAATGTCTAGAATATTGTTGTTTTGTTGTTAATATGGGGTGCTTTATGTACATTAATGGGGAATAAATGAATTTAAATAATTTTTGGTAATGGCTGCAATGTTACAAAATTACAAAATTTAAGGGGTCTGAATACTTTCAGTACCCACTGAATTTTTGTCTAATCATCATTTTTCTGAGCTGTCATTGAACACATCATTATATACCTGTCACTGTCTGCTCATTAAGTCTTAAAGTTTGTTGAAATGTTTCAAAGTCATTCAGCAGACGCTTTTGTCCAGAGCCACGACCATCTGAGAGTCAGAACAACACGAGCAAGAATCTGAACCTGAGGAACAACGTTAGTAAGAGCAGCAAACTGCTTCAAGTCCGTTTGGACACACCAGCTGACATGTGGAGCTCCAGACACACACATTTTTATTTATACCAAGAAGGAGATCATCTTCAATATGGAGAACAAAAAATGACATTAGGATAAATAAATTAATATCAAATTAAATGTAATAAATAAATACATCAATACATGAATGACATTATAAATAAATAAATATGTAAATAAATAAAACATGAAAAAATTCATAAATATTTAAATATATTACGGCTAAAAAAAGGTCTGTTGCAGTATTTTTGAATTTATTAATGAATTTCTATTTTTTTAATCATGTATTTCTTTATTTCAACAAGTATAAATATTTATTCATTCAGACATTTGGTAATGTAATTACTAGTGCTGTCAGACAATTAAAAAATTAATCTAATTAAATACCTGATTTGTAATTAATCAATCTAACTAATCTCATTTTAATCTCATATATTAAAGTCCCCAAATAAAGAATTTGAATTCTAGGATATTATAAAATTGTAGTGCAGGACTAATCAAATGAATACACTAAGAAGTGAAGATTTGTAAATCCACATTTTTATTGGTGACTAAATAAAACCAAAGTCAGGGCAACTTGTCCAGAAAATTCTAAGCTCAATCAGGCAACTCAAATTACACTTTAAGTGTGTTTCATAAATCAAATTCAAAATAAGAAAAAGGTCGAGGACATCCAGCAAAACAATTAGGCCTGATGCATTATTAAAGAATGTAGTACAAATATAGATAAATCAATTCAAAAATAAAATAAGACTAAGTCTTAAATATGCCATTCCTGTTGTCACCTGGGCTTTGTTTGGTTAGACTAGAGACGCATGTGTGAAGTGACACGTGCCACTGCCATGTACGGGTCCTCCAGCTGGACAATATCAAAATGTTTGTGTGCTATGATTAATCTGTGATTGATTTTTATAACGCATTAAATTTGTGGTGTAATTAATTAATCTAATTAATGCACTAAAGTGACAGCCCTAGTAATTACACTTTTATGTTTTCCTGTATTTCTTCATTTATTTATTTCTGTATTTCTGTGCACCTATGTTAATAAGGTAGTCGGTCCTACCTCAGTCTAAAGTCAGATTGGTCAAGTGTGTAAATATTTAGATTCATTGACCATGAAAACAGACCATTAGCAAGTGGTTTCAGAATATCTATTTTAGTTCAGTAGTTATTAACCAAAATCACATTTTTCGTCATGGCGGATCCAGACGGTGTTCCAGATCAACACCAAAATTGGATCAGTTCTTCCTTTTCCCATGCTGAACAATTCCTAAAAAATTTTTTATCAAAATCCATCCATAAGTTTTTGTGTTATTTTGTTCACAGACGGACAGACAAACAAACTCTTCTGAAAACATAACCTCACTGGCAGAGATAATAACGACAAATAAATAAATGTGGATATAAATGAATAAATGTATGAATGAATACATAACTTTGAAAATTTAGAAATAAATAAATATAGAAATACATAAAAAATAAATTAGAAGTGCACAAATTAATGCATAAAGACAAGGATGGCCTTTTATTACCAAAACATATAATATATTCAGTTTTCTATTTATTTGTTATTAATTTCTTGTTTTAGATTGAGATTTTTGTATTAATTTATCCTTATGTCAATTATTGTTCTCCATACTTCATCTTCAACATCACAGTTTGTACATCTGAAGAAATTCAGCTCTGCTGTGAAAATTAAATCTGACGTTAAATGAACATGTGAAGAAGAAATGATCTTCAGTTTTCATGAATAAATGTCTGTATTTGAAAAGAATACATCTGTCATTTATTGTTGAATCAGATGTTGTTTGTCTTGTTTCCTGTTTCTAAAACAAACAGACTGTCACAATCAGAGGAACACATCAGTTCTCCTACAGGACACACTTGGTCTGATTTACAGCAGAAGATGAGTGGAGATATATCAGGAGGAGCTCAAAGAAGGTTGAAATGTCAGCAGATCAGATCTCAGCAAAAATCCACCATCATGCATCCCTACATATGATCAGTCAAACATCTGGACATGAAGATGCTTCAGTTCATAATCACACACACAAGATCCACAATAGAAACAGAGAAAACATGAACTTACCCCAGAATCTCCAGTCTACAGTTTGGACTCTGCAGAAAATCACACAGCAGCTTCACTCCTGAATCATGAAGTTTGTTGTTGTTCAGGTCCAGCTCTGTCAGATGGGAGGGGTTGGACTTCAGAGCTGAGGCTAAAGAAGAACAGCTGATCTTTGACAAACTGCAGCTCCACAGCCTGAATAAAGAAGAGAGAATGAAGAGAAAAACTCTTTAGGATCCAATCAGATGTGTCCACATCACACAGTCTGCTCAGCAGAGCCAATCAGCTGCTGCTCTGCCTCCTGTACTTCAGTTTGTCTCAGCTGCTTTCACACACGTCTTATTATGTGTTATTTATTAAAGGAAAGATGAATGGGCAAAATACAGAGATATCCTGGACCAAAACCTTTTCCAGAGTGCTCAGGATCTCAGACTGGGCCGAGGGTTCACCCTCCAACAAGACAATGACCCTAAGCACACAGCTAAAATAACAAAGGAGGCTTCAGAACAACTCTGTGACTGTTCTCCAATGGCCCAGCCAGAGCCCGGACTCAAACCCAACTGAGCATCTCTGGAGAGACCTGAAAATGACTGTCACCAACATTCACCATCCAACCTGACAGAACTGGAGAGGATCTGCAGGAGGACTGGCAGAGGATCCCCAAATCCAGGTGTGACAAACTTGTTGATCACTCCCAAGAAGACTCATGGCAGTATGAGCTCAAAAGGCTCCTACTCAGTACTGAGCAAAGGGTCTGAGTACTTATGACCATGGGATATTTCAGTTTTTCTTTTTTAATAAATCTTCAAAAGTTTTTACAGTTCTGTTTTGTCATTATGGGGTGCTTTGTGAACATGAATGAGGAAAAAAATAATTTAATTGATATTCGATAATGACTGCAATATTACAATATGTGAAAAATTTAAGGGGGTCTGAATACTTTCTGTACCCACTGTATAACATTTCACCATGATGTGTTCAAATGTTGACGACAAAATGAAAATTTAGATTCAGTCCAAAGATCAAGGATGTTTGTGGAAATATGTTTTATATTGTTTAATCAAATTATTTTATCTCTCTTGTCCCTTATATTTCCGTATAAAGTAAATCACACACACATCATTATATACCTGTCACTGTCTGCTCATTAAGTCTTAAAGTTTGTTGAAATGTTTCAAAGTCATTCAGCAGACGCTTTTGTCCAGAGCCACGACCATCTGAGAGTCAGAACAACACGAGCAAGAATCTGAACCTGAGGAACAACGTTAGTAAGAGCAGCAAACTGCTTCAAGTCCGTTTGGACACACCAGCTGACATGTGGAGCTCCAGGCACAGACATTTTTATTTATACCAAGAAGGAGATCATCTTCAATATGGAGAACAAAACATGAAATGAGGAAAAATAAATAAATATGTTAATAAATAATAATATGAAAAAAATTAAATATCTAAATATATTTTTATTAAAAAAGGTCTGTTGTTGTATTTTTGCATTAATGAATGAATTTCTATTTTTATTCATGTTTTTCTATATTTCAACAAGTATAAATATTTGTTCATTCAGACATTTGGTAATGCAATTACACATTTATGCATTCCTGTATATCTACATTTATTACCTCCGCCAAGGAGGTTATCTTTTCAGGAGAGTTTGTTTGTCTGTATGTGAACAAAATAACTCCAGAAGTTATGGATTGATTTTGATAAAAAATTTCATGATTTCTTGATTTCATGATCAAGGAATCTAAATATTGACATAAAATAAAGATAGGACTAATATTTATGGTGAAAATGACAATATGACTGAGAACTGTGGTGCTGGCGGAGGTCTGTGCTCTCCGAGTGCTATTTTAGTTCATTTCTGTATTTCTGTGCACCTATGTTAATAAGGTAGTCGGTCCTACCTCAGTCGAAAGCCAGATTGGTCAAGTATGTAAATATTTAGATTCCTTGATCATGAAAACATACCATTAGCAACTGCTTTCAAAATGAATCTATTTTAGTTCAGTAGTTATTCACAAAAATCGCATTTTTCATCATGGCCGATCCAGACGGTGATCCGGATCAACACCAAAATTGAATCACTTCTTCCTTTTCCCATGCTGAACAATTCCTGAAAACTTCATCAAAATCCATCCATAACTTTTTTGAGTTATTTTGTTCACAGACGGACAGACAAACTCTACCGAAAACATAACCTCCTTGGCGGAGGTAATAACAATAAATAAATAAATGTGGATATAAATTAACAAATGTATGAATGAATACATAACTTTGAAAATTCAGAAATGAATAAATATAGAAATACAAAAAGAAATAAATTAGAAATGCATGAATTAATGCATAAAGACAAGGTTGGCCTTTTATTACCAAAATATATAACATATTCAGTTATTCTTTTTTTTTTATTACCGTTGGTAATCAACTCATAATGTGTTTTTAAAAGACAGCGAAAAATATCCGCTATCTACAGCAGGAGTAAAACAGGGAAAACCCCAACCAATAGTCATGCTGGGACACCTGTTTTTAAACCAATCAAATCCCGTCGCCATGCTGCCTGCCTACTGCGCGTGCATTTTCCCGGCGTGCACAGACTCGGTGCATGTGGCCGAGCTCATATGTATCAGAGTCCGCCAGAGAAGCTTACCTTTCAAGTTTTGTGTTTAAAAATAAGGGAAGCCCGCTGTGAGCCGTCCCACAACCCCAACCAAGCTCCAGTATCCCTCACATTTTAAGACAGGTGTACAGAAATCTAAAATAAACTCTTTGTTTTTCTAAGTTTGTTCTGCTGCTCTAATCTCACCATAGCTGCCACCCAGGCTACTGCAGGTGGACGTTCCGCAAGGTTTTTTCCTCTCCTTGGTTTTACGGCGGTTGGCATCCATCATTTTGGAGCATTACTGCCCCCTTCAGGCAAGAGACAGAGTTCAGTTTGGAGAGGCAGAGGAATGTTTTTATTATTATATCATCACATGGGAGATTTACAGGAGAATACTGATACAGGAGGACGGCGGAAAAGAGGATAAAATACGGAAAATACAGTAGTTTCATGGCCAAGACTGAGACATGACTTGGTATAGTGTAAAACAAACACGTTGTGCTGAGGGTTTGGAGTTGAATCAGTCTTCAGGATATATCACCCGCGCATGCGTGTGAGCGTGTGTGCTATTTTCAAATTCATGCTAGTTTTCCAAAATCGCCAACCCCAGCTTTAATTTCCTGACGCTACCATTAATAAAGTTGAAAAATAGACGGGGTGGGCACGCACATCCTATTTAGGGTGCTGGATCCAAAAGATTCCAAGCATGAAAAATGTGTAAGGAGATCCGCACACCAAAAGTAGCTCCCCTGAAGTTTTTTATTTTCAGGCAGTGACGCTTCGAGCGTCACCGCTCTTCCTCAGACTTTACATAGTGGTCAGTGAAAAGCCATTTAAATAGAAGTAAGTACACACGTGACCCAACTCAGCTGGAACTCATCGACAATTATTTACAATCAACAAGGTACCCCCTCAGAAGAAGGGAGGCAGTGCTTTAAATTGTCACATTATCTCTTATATGTACACTTACAAACACCGTGAATATACAAACCCATATACCGATGCATCCCCATACACAAACTACATTCAGTACACCCAATATATACAAATGTTATACATAAATATATACATATACAAGCAAATCACACATGCACACATATCCATTCACATTCATACATACCCACATCTCCCACTGAGACAAGAAAAGACTCTCAACATGGCACTTTTAAATGTTCACTCTCTTTTAAATAAGACTTTTTTAATCAGTGACTTGATTTTAGATAATAATATTGACTTTATGTTTTTAACTGAGACATGGCTTGGCACCGAAGGACGTGCAGCTCTAAATGAAGCATCTCCACCTGGTTTTAATTATTTATATTCCTGTAGAAATGGTAGACAGGGTGGGGGGACTGCAACTATTCTTTTAGCTTCATATGGTTTTAAAGAGGTTTTATTTGGTGATTTTAGTTCATTTGAATATCATTCTTTTGTTTTTAGCAGTCCTCCAATATTTTGTTTAACTGTCTACAGGCCACCTAAAAGATGCTCTTCTTTTATCAGTGAATTTTCAGAACTGCTGTCCATTATTCATTCAAAATACAACAAAATCATTATTTTAAGGGATTTTAATATTCACATTGACAATACTTCAGATTCTTTCAGTTGTGAATTTTTAAATCTTATTAATTTTATGTATTTTACCCAGCATGTTTCAAGCCCCACCCACAACAGAGGAAATGTGTTGGATTTATTAATAACATACGGCTTATCGACTTCTGTGTCCTCTGTTGTGGATGTGGGTCTCTCTGACCATCACTGTGTGTTTTTTAAAGTGAAAGATTTTATCCAGCAGGACATCCCAGAGCGTACTGTCAGGAAACGCTATCTTACTTCTGAAGTGGCTGCTAATTTTAGTGAGATTTTAAAGGATGCCCCAAAATCTGTTTTACCCTCCTCCTGTGATTTTATTGTTGAAAAAATGACAACATACAACAGGACAGTAAAACAGGCACAACAGGATCATTTCTCAAAGTTAATTACTGACAATATCAATAACCCGAAAATCCTTTTCAGTACCATTGACCAAGTTACCAACCCCGTTTTTAACCAACCTTTTAATTCTGAATTGTCTTGCGAAGACCTTGCAGTCCACTTCAGAAGTAAAATTGATTTTATCAGGTCAAACATTTTAAACCATAAGCCTGGTAATTTTAAATCCTCTGAGTCTGTGGTTTTAAATGAGGAAACACTGGAGAGGTTTGTCCTGGTTGATGCTGCAGTGCTTGAAAAGGTTGTTTCCCAGCTTAGACCAGTGACATGTGTTTTAGACCCTATCCCAACATCCCTTTTTAAAACTTCTTTTAGTGTTTTTAAAGATGATGTTCTTGATATTGATTATTCTCTTCAGACAGGGTGTTTCCCACTGCTTTTAAGACAGCCTGTGTCAGACCCGTTCTGAAGAGAAACAACTTGGATACAGCAGTGCCTGACAATTACAGACCTGCATCCAACCTGACATTTTTAAGTAAAACTTTAGAAAAGATTGTTTTTAATCAGTTAAATGATTTTATGTCTTCTAAAAATATCGGTGACACATTTCAATCTGGTTTTAGAAAAAATCACAGTACAGAGACAGCACTGCTCAAAATTGTAAGTGACCTCAGGTCCAACATGGATAAGAAATTAGCCTCTGTTTTAGTTCTGCTGGACCTGAGTGCAGCCTTTGACACAGTTGATCACACAATTCTTTTAAACAGACTCCACAGCCTCATTGGCATCTCTGGTACTGCTCTTAACTGGTTCAAAACATATCTCAATGGCAGGAAATTTTATGTAAGCACGGGGGAACGCTCATCAAGAACCTATGAAATGGAATATGGCGTTCCCCAGGGCTCGATCTTAGGTCCAACACTTTTTAACCTTTACATGTTACCTTTAGGAGATGTCATCAGGAGACACGGCGTCCACTTTCACAGCTATGCTGATGACACTCAGCTTTACATCGCCGTGTCTCCTGATGACACAGGACCGATCTATGCCCTTTTTAACTGTATTTTAGACGTCCAGTCCTGGATGGCAGACAACTTTTTGCAGCTCAACCAGGACAAAACTCAAGTTTTAGTTATGGGTACAGGTCCAGAGAGAGAGAAACTGGAGAGCAAACTCAAAGCACTGTCTTTTAATCCCTGCAAACAAGTTAAAAATTAGGGTGTAACATTTGATTTTAACCTTAGTTTTAAGACACATATTCGAGATGTCACCAAGAAGGCTTTTTATCACCTAAAGAACATCTCCAGAGTGAGCCAGTTTCTCTCTCAAGCCAATGCAGAGACTCTTGTTCATGCTTTTATTACCTGCAGAATCGATTACTGCAATGCTCTCCTCTGGTCTTCTGGTCTTCCCAAAAAGAACATCTTACATTTACAGCTCCTTCAAAATTCAGCTGCACGGATGCTGACAAAGACCAGAAGGAGAGCCCACATTACACCGATTCTAAAGTCTCTGCATTGGCTGCCTGTATCTTTTAGAACAGATAGATGTAAGGTTCTTTTATTGGTTTTTAAATTGCTTTGCTTTTACCATATGAGCCCACTAGAGCCCTCAGGTCTTAAGGTAGTGGTCTTTTAATAGTCCCCAAAGTTAGATCTAAAACATACGGGGAAGCTTCCTTTCATTATTACGGCCCCCGTCTGTGGAACAGTTTCCCAGAAGACCTGAGGGCAGCACCTACTGTTCATATTTTTAAAGGCAAACTCAAGACCTACCTTTTTAATCTGGCTTTTAGCTGAATACTCTTTTAATCTACATCTTATGGTATTTACTCCATTTTAATTTCAGAGTTACTATTTAATGTTTTACCACTTTTTATTTATTAATTGTTTGGTTTTAAAAGAGTTCTATCTTAATCAATTTTTAGTATTTTATTACCTTTGTCATATTTTATCATGGTTTTATTTATTTTATTTACTTATTTATTCAGTCAGTTTAGTTTTAGCTCCAGTGTTTCCTCACTTTCAATTCAAGATAGCATTTCCTCAGTCCTCTGTGGATTTCTAAAGTGTCCTGGCATACAGTCTGTGTGTGTCTGTGTGTGTGTGTGTGTGTGTGTGTGTGTGTGTGTGTGTGTGTGTTGGGGGGGGGCCTTGGGTACATAATTTTGCATGTGTGTGGTTGTCTGTGTTAAATATGGCCTGGGAGGGTGGGTGGGATCCTCTATTTTAATCTGTATCTCTCTGATCTGCTTGTTTATTTTAATGTACAGCACTTTGTGATACATCTCATGTATGAAAAGTGCTTTATAAATAAAGTTTGATTGATTGATTGATTTATAAACGTATACATAAAACGACACACAACATTTCTGCATGCATACAAATACATAACCCCCTACATTCACTCTACATGTATGTAGATATGACATGCTGAGTAGTCAGCAACATAATGGAATAGAAATTATAAGGTGTAAAAGTCCATATATAATTTTATATCTTTGTGTGATAGTTACAGTGCAAAGTAACAAGTGTCAATAAGGGATAAGAACAAATCACATGATGCAACAAGGATAAAATAACATCTTACACCCTGTGTACATTATATACACAAAAGTTGCTATGTAGAAAATCATGTAGTTATCTGCTGATATACATCTCAAGAACACATGATTGGAGAAATGTGTGCAGGCAATGTATATCTGCAGACAAAATACATTACTTAGTAGTTAGTATTCCCAAACAAGGACTCATGCTGAGAGGCCATCATGTGATATGTAACATTTTTGGATAGCATTACATGATGGCCTCTCAGCCTGCCTCCCTTCTTCTGAGGGGGTACCTTGTTGATTGTAAATAATTGTCGATGAGTTCCAGCGGAGTTGGGTCACTTGTGTTGTGTACTTACTTCTATTTAAATGGCTTTTCACTGACCACTATGTAAAGTCTGAGGAAGAGCGGTTATGCTCGAAACATCACTGTCTGAAAATAAAAAACTTCAGGGGAGCTACTTTTGGTGTGCAGATCCCCTTACACATTTTTATGCTACCATTAATAAAAACATCTTGATCAGAGCAAATCTTGCACCTTACTGGAGCTCACAGATTACTGTTGAGCATACAAGACTTTAAACTTGTTAAAATATACCATAACTGTGACTTTATTTGGTGATTTGTGTAAAGCTGGTTCTTGTATTTTGTGGAGAACATAGGATCTTGTTGGTCTGACTGGTCCACTGCAGCCTCAGCTTCAGCTGTTCTGATCAGAAGGTCCAATGCATTGGCAAGCAGCAGATAGAAAGGCTAACAAACCACAGCTTTTGACAACTCCTGACATTTTGTGTGTTTTAGTTTTACAGTGCTTCTGATCTTGAATCAGAGTTTTCTAGAGAAACTGTTAACCATCTGCTAAACTAAGGTAGCTGGGGCAAAAAAGTCAAAGTGAGGTTCAGCTGCTTAGGTGTATTGTAAAAAATCGACGGGGGAATCGTTAAGCATAAAGGATTATGATATCCTTGGACTGAACTGTTCCTTATTGATTCTTAACAAGAACCAATACCCATCTCTAAACCTGGAGAAAGGCACATGGGAAAGTGTGGAGACCTACAATGGAGGATTAGGGCCACGTTGAAAACTAAAAAAAAAAGGAAGGTTACGAGTATAATCTCATAAATTACGAGAATAAAGTCGTAAAATTACGAGAATAATCTCATATATTACGAGAATAAAGTCGAGAAATTACAAGCATAAAGTCGAAAAATTAAGAAAATTAAGTCATCTTTTAGATCAAACAAAGAAACATCTACATGGGTATACTTAAAAATATTTTCACAGATTTGGACTTCGCGGCTCAATAACTCATCTACAAAAGAACATAGTTCCAAACCTGACCCCTCTTTTTGATCATTGTAATGAAGACTGTGAGCTTTAAACTCGTTTTCCTCCAAGCGAAGTCAACACGCTGAAGCTGATGGCTCGGCGGCTTAGGGACCATCAACAAATTACCATATCGGAGGAATTATGTGAAAGAAAATTTAATAACTTCCCCATATTAAATAATAGGTTATGGGTATAAAATCTGTAATTCAAGTGTTTCTGGCTGAGGTGACACCAAATTCAGCCTGATGATCACACATGCCCCTTGTTTTCCTGTATATTATATGATTTTTTGAAATATTAGCATATATTAATAAATAGGTTCTGACTATTAAACTGTAAAAACTGAACTGTTTTTGGCTACAGTGTCATCAAACTCAGCCTGAGGGATGTATGGTCATCAGGCTGAGTTTGGTGTCACTGCAACAAAAAGTTATTAGTTTTGATCATCATTACCTGTAAATGAGTGTCCATTAATATTTAAAGTCATATAAATTTAATTAAGAACAACTTCTCTTAAAATGGAGATGTAGTATAATATTGAAGAGATGTTTGATCATTAGTGTGACTTTAGTGTCACTACAGTTACCAACAATAAAATCATTGGAGTTATTATTTTCTATACATATTAATTACTACAATTAAAGGGAAACTCCGTTTTTTTGACACCTGGACCTTATTTTTAGGTTTGTGCATGCTCATATACTCACTCAGACAAACATCGTGCAGCTCGGAGTCCTTCAGAAGTTATTTAGATCCAACCGATGTAGCACTTAGCGGGGGCCACGGCAACGGAGCTTCAGCGCCGGACATAATCTCTGCAAAATCGCTCGTCTCTACCACAGCCCGGTTTGTCATTGCAGAGAAATCCTCCAGAGTAGTCAGACATATATTCCTGGATGGATCCATCCGTGTACTCAGACTCAAACCGGTCGTCGTAGTCTGACTCTTCGGCATCAGATAAATATTCTGCCATGTTGCTCAGCACTGCCGGCTAAAAGTAGGTCAGCTGTACCTTGTGTCGCGCGGCTATGACATCATCAAAAGTTTGTTTACCAGGTCAGCTGACCCACCTGAAGATGGTAGACGAGCTGACTTTTTGATAACACTGGTGATGGATGGAAAAATATAACTTGAAATGAGCGATTTTGCCCTATAAGGAGCTTCAGCGCGGAACATAATCTCTGCAAAATCGCTCGTCTCTACCACAGCCCGGTTTGTCATGACAGAGAAATCCTCCAGAGTAGTCAGACATATATTCCTGGATAGATCCATACGCTTGTCAGCCGGTCTCAAGTCCCACTCTGAGCAGCAAACACACTCCTCTTCTGTTGCTATAGGCGAACACTGTCCACAAACGCACCACCAGCAATGCCAGCTAAAAGTAGGTCAGCTGTACCTTTGTGTCGCGCGGCTATGACGTCATCGAAAGTTTGTTTACCAGGTCAGCTGACCCACCTGAAGACGGTAGACGAGCTGACTTTTTGATAACACTGGCGATGGATGAAAAAATATAGCCTAAATGAGCGATTTTGCAGAGATTATGTTCGCTGAAGCTCCATTGCTGACAGTGGACAGTGTTCGCCTATAGCAACAGAAGAGGAGTGTGTTTGCTGCTCAGAGTGGGACTTGAAACCGGCTGACAAGCGTATGGATCTATCCAGGAATATATGTCTGACTACTCTGGAGGATTTCCCTGCAATGACAAACCGGGCTGTGGTAGAGACGAGCGATTTTGCAGAGATTATGTCCCGCGCTGAAGCTCCATTGCCATGGCCCCCGCTAAGTGCGGCTACATCGGTTGGATCTAAATAACTTCTGAAGGACTCCGAACTGCACGATGTTTGTCTGAGTGAGTATATCAGCATGCACAAACCTAAAAATAAGGTCCAGGTGTCAAAAAAACGGAGTTTCCCTTTAAATATGCAAAATATCATTTTACTCAAATCAGAACATTCTTTCTGAAGTAAGAGCTGTAGTTCAAAGTAGAGGAGATCATCGTTCATGTTTTGTTATGACTTGGTTGGTAGATCTCGTTACTGTGATGGCATTTGATTTATTTTCAATCAGAAAGTCCTGTAAAATATTTTAATTCATAAGTCTTGAAGAAAATATGACCCGTAGTATGAATAACATATGATCCTTTGTATCTGCTGTGATTTTGAAGACTTTACTTCTCAGTATGGGGAAGTTATTCAGTTTTTTTTTTCGATATGATAACATGCTGATGGTCCCAAAGTGAGCCATCAGCGGCAGTGTATTGAGACCAGTTGAAGTCGTCTGGCTCGCATGACGGCTCGTTTGGAGGAAAAGGAGTTTAAAGCTCACAGTCTTCATTACAGTGATCAAAAAGACGGTCGGGTTTGGAACTACGTTCTCTTTATTGATGAGTTATTGAGGCACAAAGTCCAAATCTGTGGATATATTTTTAATGAGATGTTTCCTAGTTTGATCAAAAAGATGACTTTATTCTCATAGTTTTTTACTTTATTCTCGTAATTTTACGACGTTATTCTCGTAACCTTTTTTTTTAGTTTTCAACGTGGCCCTAATTCTCCGTCGTAGTGACCTGACACATGCTGTGGTAAATGTAAATGGGTCTGGAGAAGCCATAGGATTATACAACTTTAAAGGTTTGAGAGTTGAAAAGATTTTTAGGTCAACTTATTTGACATTTTCTTCATTCTTGCGCCTATCATAAAATACTCTTTAATGCTTTCCCTAGTCATCAGGTGTTTCCAATTGTTTGGTGCAACTGAATGGGAGAGGAACTTTCAATAAATAATTAAAAAAAAATCATCCTGCTCCTGAACAACCTGTCACCCTCACTTCTGAAATGAAGGCGACGCCCCTGCTCACATCAACACTTTGACTTCTTCATCCTCATCCTTTAAACTCTCCAGTGAGCTCTAAAGACTCCAGTCTGAGCTCTAAACTACAGATAGTTTCATCTGTCCCACTGGAGAAGAATGTGTTTGGATGTTATTTGAAGCTCTTTGTCAGGATGTTCTCAGAGGACCACCCTGCTGTTTCATCACAATGATTTCACTCTGTTCACTTCACACTCATGTCTGTGCGTGGTCCTCACTGCTCTGATGATCATCAACTATAAAGCCCTCATATAAACCACGTCTGTCTCTGTCAGCTTTGGCCTGTTTTATTCACACTTCTTCAGAAATCAGCTGCCCATCAGCCTCTGCTAAAACTTGAAGTATTAGTTTTACTAAACAGACTAAATCAGGAATCAAATCTGTTTGTGCTCAACACAAAGTCTGACTTTAGCTCTAAACAGATTTGTGTCTAAACTCAAACTGATGACTGTCATGCCTTTGCAGAGCTGCTGTTTCTGACTCTGTTTCTCCTTCTTTTCAGGAGGACAAACAACAACATGTTTATCTCCTTCTTCTCCTGTCATGCTGTCAGTCTGCAGCTCACACAAGTGTCCTCTCTTTTTACTGGGACACGTCCCACCATGTCCTAAACTCTGGCCTTAAAGCCAATATTTACCAGACTTGGATTTCTTTGGACTGTGCAGTGTGAAAGGTTGTGGGCTCAGTCCGTCTGTGATCACAGTGGCTGTAGGTGTGCTGGAGAAAATCTGAACCCAATTCAGAAATGATTCCCCAAAGACAAAGTTTGACATCGTGGACAGAAGAAATGAGCAGGTGACTCTATCCTGGCTTTTTCTGAGTCTAATGTGACTCTGATGGATTTGGTTTGATGGTGTGAAGAAGAGTCCATCACATTGAAAAGTCTGCCTGTGTTATTGGAGGAACGTCTACCTTTGAGGAAGCTGCTCTGATCAGGATGATGATGGACGTGTGCAAGTGATTTGGGGAGGATTTTTACATCTACAGCTTTAAATGAAGTGACTGAAGAGCACTAATAAAATATTGTCATTAAATCAAGATTTCCTGCTGCTTAACAGAAGGTTTTTTTCTTGAGCCATGATGGAGGGATTCATGATTGGATATGTGGATTCATGTTGGTGTTGGATGTATATATATGTATATGTGTATTTTATTTATGTTTATACGTATCTATGCAAATATGTGTATCCAAAAAAACAGAGTCTTGTGCTCTATTGTAAGGTGTCTTGATTTAACATTTGTTATGAACTGGCGCTATGCAAATAAAGATTGATTGAAATCATAAAATAAGAGAAGCCCTACTTTTCCTTTTCATACTTCATAAATACCATCAAATTAAAAAATATAATTTATATAAAGTGTTTGTCATCCAAATCTTCCTTAAATGTTTATTTACTGAACATTTAAGCAAGTTTCTAAATGATTTAAGTTCATTTAATTTTTAGTTTATTTTATTCTCCTACTTTTACTGTTTTAAGTTTGTCAGGAACAGGTACAAGGCTTTTTCCCCCCTGTCCATCCAGCTTACAGGACCCTCCTCAAACGAGCCCCCAGTGAGTAAAACTGTTAAAGTTTGGGATGAAGAGACTGATCTGGTGCTTCAGGACTGCCTCAGCTCTACAAACTGGGATGTGTTTAAGACTGCTGCTTTGAGGGAGGACTGTTCTGTGGACTTAGAGGAATATGCATCAGTGAGCAGCTACATCAGCAGGTGCTCTGATAACACTGTCCACACCAAGCACTGCAAAATATATCCAAATCAGAAACCTTGGATAAACAGTGAAGTACGCTCCATTCTGCTGCACACTCCACTGCAGTTTCCTCTGGTGACACAGATGGACACAAAAAGGCCAGAAATGACTCACGCAGGTCCATCAGGGAAGCCAAAAGGCAGAACAGACTGAAGCTGGAGGGGTACGACCACACCTCAGACCCCTGATGCATGTGGCAGGGCCTGAAACACATCACTGATTTTCAGCAGAGGAACAGCAGGGTCACAGCAACCACAGCACATCACCAGCTGCACTCACTTCAGCTGTAATGAAGAGTTTGAGAGGATGGTCCTGTCACACAGAAAGAGAACATCCCAGACACAACAGAGCCTCTAATCTGCATATCATCATAACCGCTCCACTGATGAGGTCAATGCAGCCATCCACACAGCCCTGCCACACCTCAAACACAGGGACACCTGTGTTCAAAACCTGTTTGTGGACTATAGCTCTGCTTTAACACCGTCAGCCCCAGCAGACTGACTGAAAAACTCTACAACCTCACACTGACATCCTCCCTCTGCTGCTGGGTCCTGGACTTTCTCACAGACAGACCCCAGGCAGTAAGAGCTGGTCCCAGGATATCCAGCACCAGGACACTGAGCACAGGGACTCCCCAAGGCTGTGTGCTCAGTCCACTGCTGTATACCCTCTTCACCTACAACTGCACCCCCTCCCAGAGAAACACCTCCATCATCAAGTTCACTGATGACACCACTGTCATTGACTGATCACCGGTGGAGAAGAGACAGTCTACAGGGAGGAGGGGGCTCAGCTGGTCTCCTGGAAATGATTATGGACCCAAAGAAGAGGAGAGACCAGCAGGCCCTGTTACACATCCACAGGACTCATGTAGAGAGGCTGAAAAACCTTTACCTTTAAACCTGCCCCAAAAAAAATTTATGCTGTTTGGTATCTGAAAGTATATACACACGTACATGTAGTACATGTACAAGTTAGCATAGAAAGATTGCATGTAAATAAATGTCTGGATGTTAAACTTGTGTTTCCATATTTTGATTATTGTACTGAAGTATGGGGCAATACCGAGAAAACCAACCTATAACTGCTTACGCAGACTTAAAAAAAAAAGAGCTGTAAGTATAATAATGCAGATTACCTTGAACATACCAATAGAGTACTTATAAAGTCATATATATTAAAGTTTAGGATCTGGCAGATTTTAAAACATTACTAATTACATACAAAGAAAGAAATAAAATTTACTCCCAGGCAACATAGAAATTCTTTTCACAGGCAGACAAGGGGTAATACAATAGAGGACACTAAACATGAAAAAGCACTTTGGTTGAGCAAACCTTAAAATACTGTAAGTGAGTTTCTCATTGTGAGGTGGTTTTGTGGATTAATACTGAACATCAAACTGAGTAAAAATATCATACAATTCAAACAGATGTATACTAACCATGTTTTCAGTCAATATATATCAATGAACAGTGAAACGCTATAGGTAAAAGTGGATGATTGTAAACTGTGTCTTCTGCTCTTCTGATTTATTTTTTTTATTTTTTTCAAATGAAAAACTATTGTTTTATTGTGTTGCTCATGGATTAGTGATACACTGATGAAAAAATTGGGTAGGACAAGCTTCTTTTCGACACAATTTCAGACATC
The DNA here is from genome assembly GCA_036419115.1 of Scarus forsteni. Lineage (NCBI taxonomy): Eukaryota > Metazoa > Chordata > Actinopteri > Labriformes > Labridae > Scarus > Scarus forsteni. The sequence goes on along the minus strand of JAZDUH010000299.1, from coordinate 83,051 downwards.
AAATAGCATTAATACTTAAAGAATTTCTCTATATAATGTTTTCACTTATTTGTTTTTTTACTTTAGTACTTTCAATATGCCTATGCAGGGTCAGTAGCCAGGATTTTGAAAATACCGAGGTCATTTTATCGTGGAGCGGTGTCGGGCCAGCACTGTCCAGTCGGTCATGTTCTAATCTCTGATATTATATTTTTCGCCTAAATGAATGCTTATATGCACAATCAGGAGCGTTTCTTGTCTTGCAACATACAGGCATGAAAATGGGTCTGTGGTGAGAAACGTCAGAAGACTGTAACACCTCTAGGGGGGTCCGGGGGCATGCTCCCCCGGAAGAGAATTTTGAATATTTCATATTTAAAAGCATCAATCTGATGCATTCTGAGAGAAACATGAAGCAGAATTACAGGACAGTATGACTGTATAATGAAGTATCTATATATAAATTGTCACATTCTGCTACAGAAGAAATGAGACTGACAACTTCTCTCATGAAATATGTGAACAGTTAATTTCTACTGGAGGCTTGTTGTTGTTGTTGTTGTTGCTGTGTTACCTCTCCTGCTGTGTTAGCTAACATCATGCATCAATGACACTATTAGTCTTTCAGCAGACTTTAATTCTTTTAGTGATATATTACCTGTAGCTAGAGGTGGGAGCAAGTCATTGTTATGAAGTCACAAGTTAGTCTCCAGACAAGACAGTCAAGTCCAAACTCATGTCCTAAGTCCTTTAGTTTCAGTTTCAAGTCCTTTCGAGTCCATCTTGGCTGTTTCTCTCTGGTCTGTCATGTTGTCCAGCACTGACTTAAATTTAATTATTTTACTGGTTGAATGTTGGCTGACAGGTGGATTTCTATAAAACAGACCCAACAGTTTCAGGGGCTGCATTTACAGCTGTAGGAATCACTGAAAAGAAATATACTTTTCTGACCACAACTAAAACCCATTCACATTTTTTGAACTTAATAATGTTCTGGGGGCTGTGGAGGGCCTGATGTGGCCTCAAGGCCACCAGTGGATGATCACTGATGTCCAGTATGAGGACAGATTTGTCAAACAAGGTACATTCTGGGCAGACTGTCCTATTTATGGAAATGTATAAAAGATTTCCCTTAGCTAATATAAGAAGTGGAAGGAAACAGTTCTGTTTGACACTTTCAGATAAAACAGAGTGAAGAGTCGGCTCTTACTGCTCTACTCTGAGAAACAATGATCATCTCAACAGTCAACATGACCCAAATCTCAAAAAGATTAACCAGTTTAATTTGTTTAATGAAATATTGTGGCAGTTTGGACCTCAGATTAAAGAAAACAAATTTTATGCATAAAAAGTGTAAAAATGTAATAAAGCTTCAGCAATAGTGAGAGGAGTTCACAGATCCATTAATCTTACAGTGTTTCTCATCATAACATTCATGTTAGTTGTTTTCCAGATATCTCAAGTCAAAGGTTCATCATAGGGAAATCCTCATGTCTGTGCCAAGATGAGAAGGATACATCAAGATCCTGAGAGAACAGCTAATTCGTGCTTGTTACAGCACAGCAGAGTAAAATAAAATATAACTTTGTTGTCTGCTTAAGGCCTCTGAAGACTGAAGACAAACCTGCCACATTTTTACCCGATTTATACACCGTCCACCGAATACAGCACTGAGACCCACTTCTGGGCCTCAACCCACAGGTTGAGAATCGCTGCTCTAGTAGACTGCATTTGGAGCTTGATCCTTTACAGATTGCTCTTATATCACGGAGAATAAGTGAGGCAGATAACCTCAGGATGAATTTAGAAAAATTAAGTCAAAAAAGAGCTGGACTGCTCAGGAGTGCTGAGTTTGAATTAACCAAAAGGCGGACTCATACTTTTTTAAATTGCTGTGTTCTCTAAAACCGTAACGGGCCAACGAGACACCGTTTAAATTATAACAACACACCAGGTGACTGACGATCACTTACTGTCCCTGCGTCTTTACGGTCACCGGCTCTCCGATCTTCACGGAGTTTCTCCGCGCCTTAAAGCATCTATCTCAAATTGAGGGCTGTCCCGCAGCTCTGCGGTCCCCAGCGCAACATTTCACGTAATTTGAAAGAATACAATTATTTCAAATTATTCATTTATCTGTTCTGGTAGCTGCAGTCAGGAGATTTAAGCCTCTGCCGAGTTTTCAAACATAGATGCTTCACGCAGCTCCGCGACCCAGATGTCAATCAAAGATCGTCTATGAAGAGACGATGAGTCACTCCGTCACCCTCCCTCGGCTCTACCACATAATTTCACAATAGGCTATATATACAGTATTTTTTTTTTCCGGAAAAATATACCGAGGTCATGACCTCGGTGTCCTCAATGGTAGCTACGGGTATGTGCCTATGTTCGAAATAAAGATTTTCAAATCAAATCAAACTCCTCTGCACTTTGATCAGAGAGGATTTTAAATGGACACAACACTCAGCAGATCATCATGAAGGCTCAGCAGAGACTCTTCTTCAGAAATATGAGACTCATTTACAGGTTTTACGCCCAGACCATCAGACTTCTGAATTGTGGACTTTAACTGAACTTCTGGACAATAACTTAATTTCATCTACCTGCAGTAATTGCAGTTTTTGGACAGTTGCTGATTCTTGCACACTGAGATGTCCTATTTGATTAATTGTGTACAATTTTGTTAATATTTCAACTTTTTAATCATTGTTAATGATTTATTTTTTTTTTGTTATGCTAGGTTATGAGGTGGTGGGAAGTTGCAATATAAGAGTTTCATTGCCCGTTAATGACCACTTTTATTGTGTATATTTAAGAATAAATATCTTGAGTCTTGAACGAATTTTGGAAAGAGTTTGATAAAAAATATTTTAAATAAATGAGATGGATACTGGATCATCTATAATCAGTCTAAATGTCACCCTGATGCTGAGTGATGGGCGTGTCCTTCTGCAGCTTCTACTGCATCAGAGGTTGAGACAAACACGTTACAGAGCAGTGAGTATTTGCAGATATTTCTGTGTTTCTTTGTCCATCATGCTTTTAAAGTGACACCACTGGACTCAAACACTGACCTGTTACTGTGTTAAAGGTTCAGGTGTGGACTGCAGAGCTTTGACAAAACCCTGCTCAGATATCCTGGAGTTAAAGACCTGATGTTTCCTCACCTGAGAGCTTCCAGTCTGCAGTTTGGACTCTTCAGTCCAGCACACAGCAGCTCACTCCTGAATCCTGCAGGTTGTTGTGACTCAGGTCCAGGAGTCTCAGAGCAGAGGACTGTGAGCTGAGGACTGAGGACAGAGCTTCACAGCTTCTCTCTGACAGTCTACAGTCCACTCAGCCTGAGAAAGAAATCAGAGGAACATAAAGAGAGACAGATGAAGATCATTCTTGTAAAATCACAGAAATCTGATGTAACCTGTGCAGGTAGGAGCACCTACAGAGCTTTGCTGGAGGCTTTGACCACTGGCAGCAGCCTCAGAAGAGCCTCCTCTGAACCAGAGTATTTCTTCAGGTCAAACTCCTCCAGGTCCTCCTCTGATGACAGTAAGATGAAGACCAGAGCAGACCACTGAGCAGGAGACAGTCTATCTGTGGAGAGACGTCCTGATCTCAGGGCCTGTTGGATCTCCTCCACCAGAGAACGATCATTCAGTTCATTCAGACAGTGGAACAGATTGATGCTCTTCTCTGCAGACACGTCCTCACTGATCTTTGACTTAATGAACTCAACTGTTCTCTGATTGGTCTGTGAGCTACTTCCTGTTTGTGTCATCAGACCTCGTAGAAGGTTTTGATTGGTCTGCAGTGAAAGACCCAGGAGGAAGCGCAGGAACAGGTCCAGGTGTCCGTTTGGACTCTGTAAGGCCTGGTCCACAGCTCTCTGGTGCAGCTGTGTTATTTGTAGATTCTGGTGGAGGAGTTTCAGATCAGGTTTGACTTTAAAGAATTGGAAGACCTTGGATGTTTTCTGTTCTTCTGCCATCAGATTGACTCCAGAGTTGATGAAGGTCAGATGGACATGAAGAGCAGCCAGGAACTCCTGAACGCTCAGATGGATGAAGCAGAACACCTTGTCCTGGTACAGTCCCCTCTCCTCTTTAAAGATCTGTGTGAACACTCCAGAGTACACTGAGGCTGCTCTGATGTCCATGCCACACTCTGTCAGGTCTGCTTCATAGAAGATCAGGTTTCCTCGCTGCTGCTGCTCAAAGCCAGTTTACCCAGAGACTGGATCATCTCCTGCTCTCTGGACTCCAGTGAGGATCAGTCTCTGCTCCTCCATCATACTTGATGCTCTTCACTTTGGACTGAACCACCAGGAAGTGGATGTACATCTCAGTCAGGGTCTTGGGCAGCTCTCCTTCCTCTCTGGTCTCCTGCACATGGTCCAGGACTGTGGCAGTGATCCAGCAGAAGACCGGGATGTGGCACATGATGTGAAGGCTTCTGGACTTCTTGATGTGGGAGATGATTCTTTTGGCCTGCTCCTCATCTCTGAACCCGTTTCCTGAAGTACTCCTCCTTCTGCTGGTCAGTGAACCCTCTGACCTCTGTCACCATGTCAACACATCCAGGAGGGATCTGATTGGCTGCTGCAGGGCGTGTGGTGATCCAGAGTGAGCAGATGGGAGCAGGTTCCCCTGATGAGGTTGGTCAGCAGCACATCCACTGAGGTGGACTCTGTGACATCAGTCAGGATTCTTGTTTGGTGGAAGTCCAGAGGAGGCCGACACTCATCCAGACCATCAAAGATGAACAAGACCTGGAACTCCTCAAACCTGCAGATTCCTGCTTCTTTGGTTTCTCTGAAGAAGTGATGAACAAGCTCCACCAAGCTGAACTTCTGCTCCTTCAGCAGATTCAGCTCTCTGAAGGTGAATGGAAACATGAAGTGTATGTCCTGGTGGACTTTGTCTTCAGCCCAGTCCAGGGTGAACTTCTGAGTGAGGACTGTTTTACCAATGCCAGCCACGCCCTTCGTCATCACTGTTCTGATTGGTCCATGTTCTCCAGGTGGTCCTTTAAAGATGTCTTCTCCTCTGATGGTCTTCTCTGGTCCCTGTGGTCTCCTGGATGTGGTCTCTATCTGTCTGACCTCATGTTCCTCATTGACCCCTCCAGCCTCTCCCTCTGTGATGTAGAGCTCTGTGTAGATCTGGTTCAGCAGGGTCTGGGTTCCTGCTTTAGCGATCCCCTCAAACACGGTCTGGAACTTCTGCTTCAGGTTGGACTTGAGTTTTTGTCGGCACACTGAGGTGTCAGATCCTGAAGGAAAAACCAACAAATGACATTAAAGTCTGGATCCTGGACAAAGTCCTGCTGTCACAGAGGGGCTGCTCACATCTTCTCATTTTACCAAAAGTATATTTTTATTCAAACATTGTGGTTATGAATATCATATTAGAGGAGATCTCATAAATCAGGGGTCATGACCTTTGTGCAGTGAAGATCCATTTTTAAATGTTCCTGTTGCCCAGTGAACCACCTCACCATCCAGGTCCATTGAGTTTAATTTAGAAACTACAACAACCTTTAAATCTCTCACAGACCTGTTCCATCATTATATCCAAAGAGACAGCACGCTCAGAATCATCATTGAATCACATTCATCTGCTACTATTAGACTTTATTTTGATCAGGGGATATGGAATAAAGTTCTATCTTCATTTGAGAGCAGAGTTTTGAGACCATTTTTAATAATTCTTATTTCATCTTAATTTGTGAAAACAAAAAAACCCATTGAAATCAAGATCTCTTTTGTAAGGCCACGAGGTCTGCAGCACATAGAATAATCATTCATGTTATTTCTATACCACTTTATCCCTTTTGGGGTTGGGGTTCAGTCTGATCTTATCCATCAGCACGAAATCAGAGTTTAGTCAGAAGAGAAAAATCAGTCCTGAAGAACTTCACGGTCTTTGTAAAATCACCCACGTCTCTGTCTTAATCCAGATTCTGAAACTGTAATCCTGAAACCTTTTCTTAGTCTCAGTCCTCTGCAGTTACACATTTACCGTTTCATCATGTTCCCTCATTAACAAAGTGCTGAGGTCAGCAAATACAAAAATAATATCATGTTAGAACCAGTGTTGGGCACGTTACTTTAAAAAAGTAATTAGTTATAGTTACTAGTTACTTTAACAAAAAAATAACTGAGTTACTAACGTAATTACTCCTTCATAAATGTAATTAGTTACCAGGTAAAGTAATTGATGCGTTACTTTTTTGAAAAAGCTTTTGCTGCTTGAACTATGTGTCTACGTGTCTGTGTCCTTCCTTGTTGTTACCTGCTACTGCAGTTCACACCGGAGCGTGTGCAGGGGAAGCTGCCTGATAGATCAGAATGGGAGCAAAGTGCTCTGCAGTAAGTTTCAAGGGCGCCGAACCAGGTAGCTCTGTGTGGGTGAAGCGCTGGCGCTTCACTCACACAGATAGTGATGAGGATGAGGAATGAGCTGATGAGGAAGCAAACCTCCGCAAGGCTGGAGGTTTGCTTCAGGTCTATTTTCTCCGGGACCGCTTCCAAACCTCGTAAATTCACTGTCGTTATGAAAGCACCACAGGAAGTCACCGTGTGGATTATCCGGAAGTATCAAAATAAAAGCGCTCTTGTGGACTCTCAAACACAAATTTGCTCAATTCTTTTTCTCTATGTCAAAACCGGAGGGTCGAGCGCAGCTCAGCAGTCGGTCAGAGGGTCCCAGAGGCAACATGACACCATGGACGAAGAAAATGAATCGTAGAGGTACAGCACTGTCTGTGTACATGACACTAAACAAGGATACAGGATATAAGCGGACAAAAGTCGAATAAATCACAAAACTGTGTGGTTGAGATCAGTAAAAGGACCTTAGAGAAGCGAAGTGAGGTGTTGTTTATTTATTTTCTCAATCTATAACATGCTTTATGAGTGTCTGACATCAATAATCTCATGAGAGCCTGTGGCTCTTCGGGGATCAGCCCTCCTCCTACGAGGCTGCGCCCCGCTTTCAGAGGGGGTTTATCTGTCAGAGCTAGCCTGCGGCGCAGTTCTTCTGCGTGCCGTGGATAACAGCTGCTTGACATCGGTGCAAAGTAACGCTCCACATTACACTGTCAGTAACGGTAACGGCGTTGTAACGCATGAAAAAGTAATTCATTAGATTACCCGTTACTGGAAAAACATAGCGGCGTTAGTAGCGCCGTTATTTCTAACGCCGTTACTCCCAACACTGGTTAGAACTAAAGAAATCATTAAAGAGTTTAAACTGAAGACTGAGAGCACATGAGAATGCAGCCCCCACATCATAGTTGACCTTCAGAATAAAGCTCTTACCTCTCCTTACACACTCAGCCAGCTCGTCCTGATCCATCCTCCTCAGGAAGCCCACTGTCATCTTCAGAAGTCCATCTCTGATGTTCCTCTGCTCCTCATCCTCACTCTGAGCCTCTGAGCATTCTGGGTAATCTTGACCTAACCCTCTCTTGATCCTCTTCAGCTGGTCCTTCACAAAGGTGATGATGTTCTCCTCCAGCAGCTGGAGAACAGAAGACAGTGGAGATTCAAAGAGAAAGAGAAGAACATCTGGATCATGGTGGAGCATCAGACTTGTAGATCATGGACTTCACTGTTAAAGTGTGATGTTCTCACCAGAAATATGGAGTCCACCTCTGATTCAGCCTGTTTGGAGAAGATACTGAGGAGTCTAGATGTTTCCATCTGATCTCTGTAGATTAGAACAGGACAAATACAAGAGATCAATGACTCAGCATTAATTATCATCAGGATGACTCAGCATTAATTATCATCAGGATGACTCAGCATTAATTATCTTCAGGATGACTCAGCATTAATTATCATCAGGATGACTCAGCATTGATAATCATCAGGATGACTCAGCATTAATTATCATCAGGATGACTCAGCATTAGTATGCGGATGACTCAGCATTAATTATCATCAGGATGACTCGGCATTGAGTATCATCGGGATGATTTCGGCATTAATCATCAGGATGACTCAGCATTAATTATCAACCGGATGACTCGGCACTGACTATCAGGATGACTCAGCATGTTATCCTAAG